>WEIV01029494.1:544101-626091 GCA_013390005.1 Calyptomena viridis | reverse complement strand
CCCACAGAACTTTTCTCTTCCTGCCCACTACTGCCTGCCTCAGTTTACCACAAAATGGTCATTCTGTCCCCTACACATTACATCCAGTTCTACCTTCAACATTTCCCTTCCTCTACATTATTATCTCTTTTCTACCCCCAAACTGTGCAATCTTTTCCCTACACGCTACCTCACGTTTTCCCTCAAAAATATCCCCAACCTGTCCCCTGTAGATTAACTCCCATTTGACCCCCAGACTCTCCACTTATCACCTCAGTGTGACCCCAAAGTGTCCATTCTGTCCCCTGCCCGTTACCTGCGGGTGCCAGGGAGGGCCCTTTGCCCACAGGGCCTCTCTCCTTTTCCCTCTCCAGCCCGAGGCTGCTCCCCTCGCTCTCTCCGGCCTCGTCCCACACGAGGCCCCTTCTGGCTCCTCTGCCAGGGCTGCCAAGGAAGGAGGGCACAGTCAGTGCCCCGGGCCGACCCCTCCCTGCTGCACCTGGACACCCACTGGACACCCCTTCCATTTGCCAGGAAAATTCTCCAGTGGGTCCCCTGCAGTTGCCTCGGCTATTGCCTCAAAAGTGCCATCTCCCTCCCCTCTACAGCACCTCATGTTTTCCTGCAGAAACAGTTGCTGCGTCCCCTCTAAATTACCCCATGTTTTCTGCTAAATATGCCACCTCTGTCCTCTCTACATTATCCCAGGTTCTCCCAGCTGGGAGCTGCAAGGAATTAAGACAGGTGAAATGACATCAGGGAATAGCTCTAAATTCAAAGGCAGAAAAAGACCATCTGAAAAAGGCAGAAAAAAGGGGAAAGGCATCAGCAAACATTTCTCCTATCAATTTAACAATCATTTCAAATTTCCCAGTGAGAAGAACATGAACTCACAGACATCATTTCCTAGGGAGTTCATCCCAACAGCCAGGAAAAGGGAATCGTGTCCCTCTGACTTACCCTGGCCCACAGTCAGGACCAGCCGGGCTGGAGGCTCTTGGCTTTGGCTGCTTGGACACCAAAGCATTTGCCAGAGCAGATTTTCCTTTGGCATTCACTGACCTTGCACTGCTCCATCTGATGCCGTTACATTCTCTACCTCCATAATCCAGGTTCTCCTTTCCCACGAGGTTTTGGCCTGTCACACAGTCCAGAGGGGCCTCTGCAGCTGCACTGTCCAAGAGATGCCATGGGACTGCTGGGAAACACCATCTGGAGCAAGGCAGAAATCAACTCATTCAGGGCACTACCTCAAAACATTGGGGGAAAAGGACTATAACATTCCATGGCCTTCCTTTTTAAACAAACACCCAACTGCTTACACACAACCCACGAGCTGTACACTGCAAGTACTTGGCACTTTCAGCTCAACCAGAGCAAGTCAGGTGCTAAGTTACCTAATAGTTCTCTCCAGCTGCAATTATGATCCACAAACCAGTGAGAGAAGAGATTCCCCTGAGGGACCTACTTCTAGGCAAACAAAACCCAAACCCATCCCCAGTGCTACAATACCTCAGGCTCCCAAAAAGGCCCGGTGGCTGCACTGGTGCTTTTGGCTGTCCTGAGCCACATGGAGGAACATGATGTCACCATCCCCACGGCCACAGCTGGAATCCAAAGAACTCCTGGAACACCTGCTATGCTGGGGCTTTGCACAGGCATTACTTGCTACAAAACAGACCTGACTTCAGCTTGACTCTTTGTGTTAAAATATTCCATAGAAAAACTCCAGCAGGAGAGCTGGCACACTCCCAATTGTACCTTTTCAGTCTATACCACAGGTGGCACAGGAGAACCACTGTCGCACGAGTACCTTGTGCCTGCAGATTCCTGAGGATCCTTTCCACCTGCCTCATGCTCTCCCAATAGGAGAAAGGGCAGCCTCAGAGACATGGCAACACACAACATCCTGCTGAGAGAAGGAGGAAACCTACAGCATAAAGCTGGGTAACAATCTGAAGCTGCCTTTCCTGGGGAGCCTTGTTAAGCCTGCAACCAAGAAAAGGAAAATTTACATCACCTGTGATTCAGGTGTCAGGAGAAGCTGACAGAGCTTTCACCTTTTTCAGGCAACTGGGCCTTCTTTTGGCTCCCAGGCAGCTCCAAAGTCACCAGAACCCCTTTCTTGGATACACACAGGGGTCACACACAGGCACATATGTACCTTTTTCTCCAGCCTACACACAGCAAAGGCTTCCTCACCCCAAGGTGACAATTCTTGCTGAAGACCACAGCAGTCTCCCTGTCCTCATAACCTACCTCCTGGCAGAAAAGGAACCCCTTTTTCAGGATGTTTCTCCAACAGTCAAGGTACTTCAAAACCGCCAGACCACCAGCAAACCTGCTTGGGATCCCTCCCGGCTCCTGTCTGTCTTTGGATTTAATAGGAAAATGCTCTGGTTTATCTTCCAACAGCAAAACCCACAAAAGCCCATTCCCCACTCAGAGCACAATCCCTGCTCTCACCTGTAGAAACTCCCAGGCAGAGTTTTGGATTAAAGAGCAGCTCCCCAAGGCAGTTCTCTCTCCCAGCAGCAGCACAGCCCTCAGCACCCCGGCAGCAGCATGTGCAGCTCCAACCGAGCCTGGAAATTGACAGAAAAAAAGCTTAAAAACACACAAATGCAGCAACAAAAAACAAGTTAAACCTATTTTTGACTCACATCCCTGCACAGGCAGAGAATGGGGTTCTAAAGCAAGCCCTACAAGACCCAGGAAGCAACAGCCCCTCAGTTCACCCAAAGACCCCTGAGGTAGCACAATGCCCAGTGATGCACATGATACACCCCTAATTAGACCCCCCCCCAGTCTCATAAAAGCAAAAACCCCACACTCTCACCACCCTCACACAGCCAGGAGTGGCACCACGCCCTCAGCGGCACAACACAAAACAGCTGCTGCATTCTCTGTCCTGGTTGTGGTCACTAGATGCTACCATAGTAATTAACTTGGATTGTATTCCTAAGAATACCTTTATTTGTCCCTCTCTCCTGTTGCATTTCTACTACAACACGTTGCAGTGAGTGTGGAGCACTCGCTGTTCCCTCCATCTCAGCAGAGCTCAAGGTGTCCCCCCACCCCTGTGCTGTGAGCAGTTACTAACCACAAACCAGAGCTGGTCTCATCCACCTGACACTGGTGCACTGGTTTAGAGCCTCCTGAGTGCCACAGGGTATCTCAGAATCACAGAAACGAGTAGGTTGGAAAAGACCTCTGAGATCACTGAGTCCAATCTGTGACCAAACACCACCATGGGTTGCAGAGTTTTTGAGGCACCTCTAAAAGGCTCCAAGACTGACAGAGCAAATAAAAGCTCCAGTGTATCTACATTAATAATTTCAAGTCTGAGAACCATCTTGTGATGATTTTTGAGCTGCAGGTTGGGAAAGTTTCAGACTCCCAGTGCTGGGCTTAGCCTGACTGACTATGGGATGCAATAATGATACCACTCAATCTTCCACATATTTCTAGGTACCAAAGTGAGCTACGCATTTAGCAAAGTATGGTGGGTAAAGTCAAAAAAAGAGTGACCCCAGTGACCCCCAATAAGCTCCCAGACCTTTCCAGGGCCAGGTGTATGGGGGACTGAGGTGAGCTTACCCTGAGCAGTGGCTGCACTGTGCCTCAGCACCTCCTGCCATCCATCGACCACACCTCTGGGCACTCCCAGCTTCACAGCATCGTTAACAGAAGCATCATCAACATTTCACTTAGGGTGCCATCTTTCAAACCACTGCCTGGCTCAGCAGATGGAGATGGCAACTGTATCCTGCACATCAGACCATGCATGGTAACAGGTGCACTCTGAGTACATGAATTGAATGTCTGGAATGGGACTCTTTACAGACTTTACGGTACTTTCCTTTTATTTGCTAATGCAATGGCTGGCTGACAAAAAAAGGGGAAAATAGAGACAATTGTTCTTTAACTTCCTTGAAAAATATACCTGCAAAAGTTACCATTTCTCTACCTGAAATTTCTCCTGATGTGCAGGTTCACTGTAGTTTCATGGACTGGCACGAGGTATCATATTGAACCTGCACATGCAGGAAGATATTCGGAGGCCTGAAGAAAACACTTCCAGCAAAAATCCCTCCTGCCAGCATGGGACTGTTTGCCTAGATCTAGAACAAATCCTTGTACTGATTTCCCAATCAGCTGCTCAGTGCCACAAAGAACTTCCAATTTCTGTGTTTCTCAGTTTGCAATGTAATTCAACCACCTCCCAGGTCCAGCAAAGTTCCTCTTCCCAGAAGAGTGATGCACATGTGAACTTTCCAGACAGATTCTGAACAATGGCCCTTTTTACATCTTTCTCATTACATCTAGGTAATGTTTTCAATCTCAGATTTGGATGGCTGAGAAATAATCAGGAAAAGTACACTGGCTTCCTATACTCCTCCATAATTTTCTCTGAAAGATGTTCAATCACCCTTGCTGCAGTTTTTTTTCCTTAAAGTTTTCTTCAAAGATTATCCTCAAAGTTCACACCACAGCATCCTGCTGAGTTAAAAAAGCAAAATTGTACACGTACAGGCCAGAAGAATCCCCTTCAGTCAATCAATAGCTACATTTCTGACTGTTTTAAAACCAATTGTTTCAGATGTCACTACTCCAAAACAGCTTTTGTCCTGATCAATATCTCTGGCAGCTGCTCAGATAACCTACAGTGGAACTAACTGCGATTAAACCTACGCACCTCTGCCCAGTCAGGCAAGAATGTACTTTCCTTGTCTAACTGCAATAGAAAACCTCACATGAATTCAACCCATGCATAGCACAACTACTTTATGGGATGGGCATATGTCAATTCAGCAGAACACTTTTTGGTGGTTTTGTTATCCTCACCATAAAAAGAAATCTGGAAATATTTCCATTATTCCAGTTCTGTCGGAGCTGTGCTAAATTGTAGGCATGGAAATAACTTCATTGACTTGAATGGTGTGTATTGTGCATTTTCAAGTGCTCATGTTGTTAGATGGGCCAACGGTTTAAAACACAAAGCTTCCAAGAAGGTATTTGTCACTTGTGGGGGAACCTTCCAAAAGGCTGGATTTGCCAATACATGGTACAAAGGAGGCCAAAGTCTGCACCACTGCAAATGAGCAGAACACTAATGAATCCACATGCCAGCCTTCACCCTGCTCTTACAGCTAATGAAGGCTCCCAAAGATCCATTTTAAGGAAATGACTGTGCTGTAAACGAACTAGTCTGCTTGTCCCTTCAATAGAAGCATTACCAAATGCTGCAGAAGTGACCCCAATTTAGTATTTTGCAGAGGCATCAATATACTCCTTCATGCACAGAGTGACCCACAGATGTTGCAGCACACTGTACTGTCTTTTAGTGGCACATGGGGAAAATGAGAAGCTCAGAGCTGTGGTGGATTGTTTCTGTGAAAGACAGGAAGGCACTGTGGGTAGGGAGGGGAGATCATGGTTTTGATCAAATCCCAGTAAGCCTGAGTTAATGAGACATGGTGAAGCAATTCCAGGGAAGGAAAGTGTCCTGTCCCTGCCCTGAACAGATTGTGAGGTCCTAAATACCACTGGTATAAGCAGCTGTGAGAGCATTTCACCTCACTGCAAATGAAAGCCAACTTTGTTTAGGAAAACTGACCAGGTTAATATTCAGACCAGAGCTAATCCCTATTTTTTTCCATGGAAAGCTTTCAAAGGACAGTTCTCATGAGGACCTCACCTGCGTTTCCAAGCAAGAGCTTTCACTCTTCTGCTGAGCATTTACAATAGGCAAAGATGAGATTTTCTTGCTGGAAAGTATTTCTTGCTGGAAAGCTCCTATTCTTCTGACAGCAAGCTAAGCTGACATTCCCAGTTTCCAGCATGCTTTTGCCTCACAGCTTAAGGGGATATCTGTAACACCAAGTGACAAATCCATAGGCATCAGTTCTGTCCTCCACTGTCACGTCTGGTGCCTCCACCACACCTTTAACTCTGCTCATCTCTGTGCAGGGGGCTAAGTGGCAGGCAGGAGTTCTCATAGGACATGATAAAACCAAAAGGTAACATTGGAGTTTAATTCCTAAGGCAAGGTTGAATGAAACCCTTCATTTCCATCCCGCATCTCCTTTTCTGTTGTGTTCCTCTAATTCAGCAGTGGCCTCAGTGCATCAGGTGCAAGCCTGGACACAGCTTAAGAGTGACTTGCTCATCTCATTTATACTGACGATCACCAAGCGAGTGACCTGCCAGGGCTGACTGGATGTGACATGGTGGGCACCTGTGTGAGACAGCAGAGCACTACAACCTGCCAGGGGCTACTGCCAGCACCTCAGAAGAGGGAGCAATTTTAATCCTCCAGCAAGGTTAGTATTAAGCAGATTGCTATTTGTGTAAAGTAGCTCATTTTCCATCTTGAATAAACCAGAGAGGGGAGCAGCCCCAAAGCTTGGGAGAGTACATGTTTGAGACAGCTATGACACAGGTGAACATATTCAATGAAACCAGATACTGCCCCCAAGCTCTACAACTGTAGTTCAAGTGCTGGCTCAAGCACCTGACATGTGCACCTTACAGCAGTTGTGAATTTACCAAACATATTAAATAGTTTTAAACATTTCTGCATTCCACTCTCTGCAGAGGATCCCTTTACAGTGGAATTTTCTACCTATCCCATATGAAAATTCAGGTATTTGGGTTAATACTGCATCAATTTCTGTATCTGAAAAAAAACCCCTGTAGTGTAGAAAAATTTATTGATACATATATATTTTTAAGCACTGTGAATTTATTTCTCTAGGATTGTCTTAGCATTTGTTCCCTTCATAACACTGAATCAGTTATCTGCATCCACAGTTTGGTTCCATTTCTGTGATATCTGAGACTTACACTAAGATGAACAACACCAGGTTCTTTATTTTTTGCTTCTTTACAGAAGCGACTGCATCAGTATGGTACCACAGTTGGCAAAACTGCAATTACATCAGCCATTAAAACTGAGAAGGGAAATGGAGAACAATGCTTTACGTTAAGTGATACCAATTACAGAGCAAGTACCTGATGCTAAGAAAAGTGACTGTTATATTTATGTGCTTATATAACTAACAGACTGAGAGAGCACTCTGCTTATCTGTTGGGCTCTTATCATTTCAGGAAATGAGAGTCTACCTCCACGAGTGATCTTATAAGCCAGGAAGCGCAGATTTCTAAGTCAGCTTGCTGATAGGCCTCTTGGAATAACAGCAGAGTGTGGAGTTCTGTTGTTCTGTCAAAGACAGTGCTCCAACTACTGTGCCTGCACTGAACCCCTTTTCAGGGCACCACCAAAGGGCTGAGGTTGGAAGGTACCTCTGGGCCAATGCCCTGTTCAAAGCAGGGTGAAATAGAGCAGATTCCTCAGGACTGTGGCCAGTCAGGTTTTGAATATCTCAGGATGGGGACTCTACAACCTCTCTGGGCAACCTGTTTCAGGATTTGACCATCTTCACAGAGCTCTGTCTGTTTAGAGAGCTCTTAAAAATCACCCAAACAAGCACCTATGCTGTGCCACCACGCTGGAGAAGCTACTTGAGCTGCTGTGTTATGTCAGTGACAATGGCACTTTAAGTGACAATGGCTTTTACCAGTGCAGCAGAATTACAGCCCCGGCACAGACGGAGCTGTTTGTAACCCCTGGTCTGTTTTACTTTGTGCAGTAAATGAAAACAAATGGTTTCCAGAGTCAAGTAATGCATTCTGGCAATATTTTAGACCAGTGGTAATTCAGCATTGCTATAAAGGCCTTCAGACTATTCAGAGTTCTCAGATTTTAAGTACTGGTGATCTGCTATCAAACCTCCAGAGCTTCACCCCATCCTTCTTTCCAAAAGATACTGCAGGGGCTGGATTACTCCCTCACAGCAGGGATTGAAGCAGTACAGAAACAACTGATGTTGTAAAAGCTGATTAGGTATAGCTGCAGTGTAGGGACCTTAAAATGCCATTCTGCTTAACCTATACCAGCTCAGGGCCACTTTCCCAGGCCCTACTCCATTCCAGGAGTAAGACAACCAACAGCACCCACTCCCTTCCCTCAGCCCTGCTACAAGGCAAATCTTGTTTGTTCTGAGTTCTTCATGACCGCTGGGTTTGACTTTGATATGGAGGTTCTGAATCCTTTTTTTTCTTGAAGATTATTTGAACTGCCTTTGTGCTTTAAATCAAGAGAGAAACAGAAGCTTATGTGCTGTGTTGGTTGCATACCCACAGTTGGGATATTGCTGTGCCAAGGGCAGGCACTGTTGGTATTATTGTCAGCAAGCTTTCTGCAAACTGCTGGGCAACTGCTCCAAGTTGCAGGGCATGTCAAACACAAGGAACAGCTTGGTGTTCAGGTCTGCAGTGATGGTTAGGCCAGTTCTTTGTAAGGTGGAGCAGGCTTTGTCATGTGGGAACAAACTCCAAAACTCATGAAAGTTATGAAGCAGGTAGGTTTATTACGATGACTGAGGCAATGGGGCTATTTCCCGGCCAAACTTGCCTCCTGACAGTCTCCATGGCAGTAGCTTAAATGTTACAAAACTATGCATATTCATTAGCTGTGTTACTTATTCATTATGTGACCATGCACAGACATTTTTCTTCTGAGAATAGGCGGTGCTAATGCAGATTAGTTCCAGGAACTCATTAACATAAGCCCCTCCCAGTCTCCACCCAAACTGTGCCCAAACTCCACCCTGAGATGCCCTTCAGGGAGCATGCATGACTGACCTTTGGTTTGGTAGATAGGGCAATATTCAGTCCCATTGTTCACAAGTTTTGGTTTATGGGTATGGATTCTTTGCTGCTTCTTGACCCAACTTTACTATTTGTTGTTTAAGAAGATGATTCATCTTTTCTACCTGATCATTTGCTAGGTGTCTGTATGATGTCTGTAGCTGCCAGTCAATTCTTAGTATTTTGCTGACTTGCTGGACAATTTTGGCCACAAAGTGAGATCCCCTGTCTGAGGATATCACTGCAGATACCCCAAATCTGGGATCTTTGTGACTTCTTTTTGCTTGGTTAGATCTACAACGGAATTCTTCGGGCCAGCCTGAAAAGGTATCTGTTAGAACCAACAGGTATCTGTACCCCCTTTTTTCTTGGCAGTTCAAAAAAATCAATCTGCCCTTGTTGTCCAGGGTAATTTCCTTTCCCTATTTGTCCCAGCATTACAGGGTGATTGGGATAAGGATTATTTTGCAAGCAAATTTGACGTTGTTGGGTTACTTGTCTTATGGTTGTGTATAGATTTCGGGCTGCAATATATTGATTTAAGTGTTTATATAAGGCTTCTACCCACCAATGGCTTTTCCTACGTTCTGCCGTAATTATAGCCCACAGTAGTGTTGAAGGAATCATGAGCTTACCTTGTGGAGTCCTGGCCCATTTACCTGCCTTTCCTTCTGCTCTTAGGTCCTCTATCAGCTTTTAGTCTTCTTTTGAATATTTTGGTGCCTCGTCCTGGTCAATTTGTAGTTTACCATCTGGGATCAAAGACTGCATATTTATATCACATTTCTCTGCTGCCCTTTTTGCCTCTTGGTCTGCTTTAGAGTTGCCAATTTCTTGTTCCATGTCCTCCCTCTGGTGTGCCTTGCAGTGCATGATTGCTACTTTTGTGGGTAATTGGACTGCTTCCAACAGTTTCAGGATTTCTTCTGTATGTTTAAAATTTTTCCCTTTAGAAGACAAAAGTCCTCACTCTTTCCAGATCACCCCTGGGCATGTACAACCCCAAATGCATATCCTCAAGTCAGTCCAAATGTTAATCCTCTTTCCTTTTGCAAACTCCAGAGCTCGGGTTAAAGCTATGATCTCTGCTTTTTGAGCTGAAGTGTTAGAAGGGAGTTTCTTCCTCTCCTCTATTTCAATACACCCTCCATGCTTCATCGAGCGAACTTTCTATATTACATCCCTCTGGCATTTTCATTTTCTGGAATTTCCACCTTATATCCTTGAGTATTTGAGTATTTCAAAGACCCAAAGGAACACAAGTGGGCATTTGTAGAAACAGATGGGTCAGATCAATTGAGTGCCCTGCCTGGCCTCTCTGAGAAACCCTCTGTTGTAGGACTGTTGAAAGTTGAAGAGCAGCAGGTACCAATTGCCACCAAGACTGTGCACTGCCAGCAATACCGCACCAACAGAGACACTGTAATCCCCATCCATAAAATGATTGGTGAGCTGGAAAGCCAAGGAGTGGTCAGCAAAACCCACTCACTTTTCAACAGCCCAATTTGGCTGGTGTGTAAGTTCGATGGAGAGTGAAGATTGACTGTGGATTACTGTAGCTTGAACAAAGTGACTACATCACTGAGTGCTGCTGTGTCTGATAGTCTTTTGTTCCAGGGTATTTTTTCCCCCCATTATTCCCAGCTACGTACTTTCCGTCCAGCAAGAGGTATTTTGCACACTTCTGGGTTTCCTTTCAACCTCTTCTTTAGTTCAGCTGGGTGGACGCCACAGGAGCAATATTCCCTTGCTTTATTATGTCTCCGTTCAAGACACCATTTGTGGGATTCAGGGTTACATGGACTCTGGCACCTGAATAGTCTCAAGCCAAAGACTTTACTGAAAATGTTTATTTTTCACTCAACCAGGGGTTTTTATACGTCTCTAAAAACATTTACCCATATATGGAAACAGTAAAACAAGTGGTTAAATTACACTCGATGTGGGGCTTGACTGACAGCACAGGCTTTGTGTTCTCACAAGCAAAGGTCTGCTGTCAAGTTTGATTACACCTATTTCAGAGCAATTGGCTAACCTACTCACTTGCTAATTGACTTCTGCAACCCACTCTCCCACAGATGGGGAGACAGAGTGTGTGCCCCAAGGTGATTTAACCTTGGGGGAAAAATAATCTGTGTTGTAAGTTAGGTGTTCCAGGAAATACAGTAGCAGGACAAGGAGGAAAGAATTTTGCAAGAATGGAGGAGACTGCAACAGTGACCTGAGCTGGGCTGGTGTCAGTGCCCAACGATCAAATGTACTACCGTTTTCTGTCTTGAGTACCCATCCCAATGGAATGAGGCCCAAGACATAGAGGGGTGGAAGAAGTCCACAAAATAGGGAAATAACATCTGTCTGTGAAAGCACACGAGGTAGTGAGATGTGTATATGGTAGCAGAGGACAAACTATTTGGGATCTGAGTATGACACAAATGGTATGGAATAAGGGATGGAGATTGTCCTGGGTCTGTCTGAGCCCCATAGCAGCCTTAACAGTGCTATGAGATAACACTCCACTGTTTTGACTGCTCTGAGCACAGTGTCAGCAAGGGCAAGATTTTGGGAGGGGACACAAGCAAGCCAGCTGACCCAGACTGACCAGAGGAATATTCCAGACCATATGACATGAGCTCAGATATAAAGCTAAAGAAAGGAGCAGGAGGGCAGGAGCATTGGTTGTTTCCAATGGCCACCTGCTGAAAAACAACCAAACATGCAAAAGCCCTACTTCTCAGGACACAAGCTGACTCATCGTGAATGGGAAGTAGAGCTTAGATTTTTCTGCTTTGCTTTTTTGCGCCCGCAAGCTTTTTGCTTATGGTAAAACTGGCTTATCTCAAACCCCATAAGTCATTGCCATCTTATTCCCTTTTCCCCATGCCTGGCTGGGAAGAGGGGGCAGGCCAGAGAGACTGTGTTGCACCTGGCCACTACACACCTATCCCATACCTGGTCCACATTTTTCTGAACCTTCCTGTTTCTACCTCCAAGGCTGATGCAAAAGCCAAGTTCCTTGAACTGGATACCTGTCTTGAAACCCCTCAGCTCAATATCTCTCTTTTCTCTCAAGAGGACTAAAAAAAAAAACACATTTCTGACACCCAAACAACACCTCCCTTGTCCAAGCAGTAACTGCCAAAAGGAAAAACATTCTCCCAACAACTCCCATTCCCCATGCTGCACCCACAGTTCAGGCATCCACTGCCAGTCAATTCAGCAGGAAACATGACAGAAACAAAGTGCTCCTGCTTTCCATGTCCGAGCACCTGCCATCCAAAGGCACGTCACCTGAGCAGCCATTCCCCCCAGCTCACCTTTCCTCTTCCTCACAGTAAGAAAATGGTGAATCCAGAAACCTTGGCCTGATTTTCCAGGATGCCCCGTGCTTTCCACCACAAGATGTTTTAAAGGTAACCTCCACATAAGCGAACACCAAGCAGGCCCTGGGCCCCATCTGGCAATTAACGTATCTCCACCTTCCCCTGCTCCAGCTGCTGAGAAACAGCAGCAGAGAATGCCAGTTGTAATCATAGTTTTGTTCACTCTCCACAGAGCAGTAATAAAAAGTTCAACTGGGTGGGGGGAAGAAACACCACAACTAGTCATTCCCACCAGCCATACATCTGGCCCTTAATTACTCTATGGTATTTATATAATCAACAAAATATTCAACTTGTATGACTGATCATGCTGGAGTAGTGGAATGCATTAGCAAATAAATAGCAAAACACACAAATTTGTCAACAGATGGATTACAACCCAATGTAATTAAATGCAAAATAGTTCTGCTTTTAAAGCAATTGCTCATAAATTAGCCTGTCAGCAAATGTATGCAACTAATTGCATGAAAAAATTAGGCCATAAGACAATGTTATCTGCACATAGCCTTTCCAAACAAAGTAGAAATGATTGGGTACATTATTAATTGAAAAGAAGTCAAACTGCATTAGTTTAATTGCTCTTTTTTGTGCAAACTTATTAGAATAATTTATACCATATTTACTCCTCTTTACATTTGATGATAGGTATTTAACTCTTGTTTGTAGACTAACAATGATGATTTCACCTTTTTCTCAGCTTAATAAATCCAGTAAGAATTCTATGTGTGTCCACGACAATAGTGAACTAAGACTGTGTCCCAAGAGGGTTTAAGGACAAGAGTAGCTGAAGCTGTCCTCAGAGATACAGTCCTTTTTAAATGAACTAGAGACTGATACAGAAATAAAAGGTGGCAAGAAAAGCTTGTTTGCAGAGAGGAAATACTAAAAACCAGTAAAACATGTTCTAAAAAAGCATATCCATGACACTGATAGGCTCAAGCAAAGCCAATTCAGAGCTGTGAGATTTCACATCCAGAGCCTGGCTCTGTGGCACCTGAAGGTTTAATCCCATGATTTTTGGCTCATGATCTAGCAAGGCTAGCCCAGAATCTATGGGGTAACTATCAAGAACCTACAGAAGGTCATGCAGGAGATCAAACCTGTTCTCTCATACTTGCTGTGAAGGATTTGGCATCTTTGGGTTTGTGAATCCCCACTATTTTCTTCAAAATAGCTGAAAAGCCTTCACAGCCCAAGGCTGACAGGCATGAACACAAAGATCACACTGATTTTGGGAAACTTTGCTTAAGTTCTGTAATCAAGAGATCTGTATGGAGCTTAATTCGGGTCTAGTGCTGGTACAAATGGGGAGAACTTCTGCTGACATCAGAGAAACTACCTCAAAAGAAAGATCACAAGTGTGATAAATTTCATGTACCTAATCCAAACATCTGCAACTTGAGCATGAGTAATGAACTGTTCACAGACAACTGGTGAACTAAGAATCATCCACGTAAATTATTCAACAACTAATGAATACATCTGGGAAAACAATGCAAGCTATTTACGTATCTTAAGCCTTTTTTCCCCTCCTTTCTCTACATGAATTAAAACTGGCATAGAAGAAGAAACAGAATTGCATGGAGAAATGACCAGTTTGATGGCAGAAACACACATCACTCCAAAAAGCTCACAAATGAGCAAACTTGAACCAAAAAGAAAACACTGACAATCCAACTGAAGCTAAAAAGCCACTTGTAAAAACTACTCAGAGCCTTTCCATCTTTGAGTAGCAGGTATTTGCTTTATTTGGCCAAAGTAGTGAGGGGGATATTTCCTCCTTTCTCACTCACTCGTCACATAAAATTACAAGTCTTTTTATACACATATCAATGCTTCTTTACTATATTCTATTGGCCACTGTGATTATTCTAAATTTCTGATTGGTTATTATGATTATTCCTAAGCAATTATCTTTCTAAACAGCTATTTTACTTAAAGTTTCATTTCTACAAGTCTATTGTATCAAAGTTAATAATTATGACATTTTTAAAGATAATATGGCAGCTGCAAGGTCAAAAATACAAAGACCCTCTGAGGCCTAGAGATTTTTTAACAATTAAGGCACCTTAAAGAGCAAAAATACGAAGACTTACTGAGGAAAATATAAAGACATACTAAGGCCTTATAAATACTGTAACAACTGAAGAAACTTTGAAAAACAAAAATACAAAGACCTAAGACCTAACCCTCTAAGGCCTAAAAGAGACAGTGGTGACTCAAGGCATCTTGGAATGCAGAAAACATAAAAACTAAAGGCATTTTGAAAAAGCAAGGCAAGCAAAGGCCTTCTGAAAAAGCAAGCTAAACAGAGGCCTTCTCTCTGCATCACAACAGCAGTTCCACCCATCCTGTGCTGGACATTTTTCCCAAAGCAGGGATACAAGGGGCTCCCAAGGCAGAGCCCTGTGAGGCAGTGAGCAGCCTGGCAGAATCTGCATTCAAATTCAGTGCATTGCTCCATATTGAGAATGAAGTCTTGATAAATAGGCTTGATAATGATGTTAACACATAATGTTAATAAATAGACCAGTGAGTATAACAAGTCTTTGGTATTGCAAAGAATGTTCCTGATTTTCTTACATGTTTCCTAAGTAGTTTTGGAAAGATACAAATTCCAGGCTATTAAGAAGAATGGCTTGATTCAGACAATGCAGAGGAAATAGAGAAACTGAACCAAAATAAAAGTGAAAACAAGAGTAGCTAATTTAAACTCTTCACTCTTGGGCTTGGTAGTTTACAGTATTATTCCCCATACAGGATTCACCTTCAAAATCCTTATTTGACTCCACTGGAATTACTGGTTGCAGTTTTTTCTAGAGTGAGTGCTTGCTCCTGAGAAATTTACATTATGTGAATTTTGGGAACATGATCAGAAATTTAATTTAGTGACTTGCCTGCTCTTTTAATACACTCCAAGCCTGCAGGGTTGGGAAGAGCAGATCAGGTGGACCTCGAGCTGTGTCCAGCACCTCTGCCCTCCGAGACCACTGGGGAAAGTTAAGGCTTCAGGGTGGTAGTAGTGCCATCTACATTCTGTGCACTGGTGGAATCCCCCTGAAATGCCCTGGCTTTACCACTAAAGGCACAGCTAAAAAGCAGAAGAAATTAAAATGCACTGGAGGGAAGCTTCTGTGACCACTTACAGTACATATTACATTTCCAAATATTTTTGTTTAGGGCATATCTTGTGAAGTATTAAGAATTTCTAATGTCTTGAAGGACGCATTGAGGACCTTTCCAGAAATTTCCCAATACTCATCCAGGTGCCACTGAGCAAAGGAGCCTTATTGATCCTAGGCCTTCAGAAAGCCAAAAGAGGATTTTTAAATTTTTTTTTCCTTTTCACATTAGATCCAAACAAATGGACAGAAGCATAGACTTGCTTCCCAGCCGGCAACTTCTACATTACTCTAGCAAGCACTTTAGGATGCCTGTTGGTTAGAGAGGGTGAGGAGCAGAACTCCAGACACACCAATAGCCTTGGTAAACACCTGCATCTGAGACAGCGGAATTTCACAGCATATAAGGTATCTGCTGAGGCAAAGTCAGGCCCTACTTAAAGAATTCTAATATATTCAGCAAGTGAAAGATAAATGAACACTCAATGTAGGACAGTGTTGAATTACTCCTGAATTGATAATCAACTGTGCTTTCTTCTTCGACTGCAAGATGCGCTTCACAAGGCTCACCAAACTTTTACAAGAAATGCCACAAAGCTGACAAGCATTTCTAGATGATGGGGAAAAGAACTGCTGTTAATTATTTGTATTCCTGTAGGGCCCAGGAGATGTGGTGGCAGGCCAGGAACACAGAGCTGTGTGCTACACAATCTCTTGCCCCATGTGCTTACAGACCAGGTGCCTGAAGGTGCCCAAATTATGGACCCGAGTGTGAGGGACTTTCCGTCTCGACTGCCAAAGGAGAAATGGGAGAGTGCTTGCATTATTCTTAATATGACACTTTCTTTTTGTGCTTTAAGATGTGTAATCTGGGTGCATGCACTCAAAAAAAAAAAAAATCAAGATTTGCCAATGTGGGTGGATAAACCTGTCATTATTAATGAATCCATTAAATAAGATGCTTTATAAACTCCAGATGATCTCTCTCCTATTATCCCATAAGGAGATTAAAATTTTTCATTGTTGCTTTTATGCAGTTTTTTATAAAGGGAAATAGCTCAAGGTTAAATTGAAAAGCCTTTTCCCTTCCAATAAAGAGGCCATATTAATTTTCCCTCATCTTAGAGAAAATATATGGCCTTCTGAGATATAAAGGCTGTAAGTGTGCTCCTTTACTAGGCTCCTCACTGATCTGTTTAAAAATGGAACAGTGCCTTGGCCAGCCATTTACTGCACTGCTCCGGTAGGGAGCAAGACTGCCCAGGTCACTTCCAATCAGTTAAGTTCAATCCGAACAGATAAAAATTTGCAAAATACATTTTAAATCCCAGGAACAAGCAGTTAAGCCCTCTCTTGCAAATTAGGCCTTCAGTGACTCTGATCTCCCTTTTAATTTACTGCCTCCAAGAAAGGAAATAGAAAATAAGAACAATGTTTTGTTCCTGGAAGCAAGTTAGAGTATGAATATGGGGACTTACACCAACAAAGTACAATTAGCAACCGTGCTAGAAAGTTACATTTTGGCACAAACTCTGCGTTGGATTTAAGCAAATACACATATACTCACACACCCAACCTCCCACCTGATTTTACAGCTGCAATAGAAATCCTGACCTCTGTACAAGGTAACTGGTATGGCTCTACCCTGATCTGGACAGAAACGCCAGTGCTACGGTGCCTTCTTGGATGGCTTCTCCTCAGACCCTGCTTGAGCCCAGGCTAGCCCGCAGCCACCTTTGAGGGCGTCGGGGCAGATGTCTGGGCACCAGGGCACCAAACGTCTCTCCACAGAAGAGCTCGGGCACTCCGGCGACTCTGGAGCCACTAGTTAGGGGGTACGCCCTGCCACACACCTCGCAAGAGGTTTCTTGAGTGTGGTCAGTTCGCCCTTTACCTAAACAGCACTCCAGGATGAAGGACCTGTAGCCACTGCTTGCTAAAGGAAGCAGAAAATGACCCTCTGAGTAGATGAAACACAGTTCAGTTTATTGGGAGTTTGGTCCCAATGGGAGCCTACTGCAGAGAGCACCCAGGACCCTCGGGCTCGACCTTTTCTAGGGGGTGTAATTGAGGGGAAGGGAAAGGTAAAGGACCAACTAGGGACAAGGGAAGGTGGGATCTGGAGGTAACAGACAAGGGCAGAAGCTTGAGGCCTTCTACTCAACCCTATCCAGAACCGAGTAACTTTGGATTGATAGGGAAAGGACTAGAAGAAGGGGGGAGCTGGGGTACAAATATGGAATAGGGAAGGAGGGGTCCAAGGAGGGGATACAACTAAGGGAAGGGATAACAATTTCAGGAGTAACCAAGTGGGAAAGGGGGGGAGAGACTAGAGCAGTCTATTTACAGATAGTATATATAAAAGTTAACAAAACTATACATCAAACCCTTATAAATGTATAAAACCATAAGAAGCACCATCACACGCCAGGGCTTCCCAGAGTCTTTAATTGTCATTTCCCAAGAGCCAGTGTAAGACAGTGTTTCTCTTGGCACACACTGCTGTATTCCCGTGGTATCCTTTATGCATGTCTCCATGTTCTCTGCTGCCCAGTCAGTCAGCACATGCCCAGGTCTCCTCTGCTTTTCCCCTCCTTTCACAGGGCATGGCCAACTCCACCATCCCAGCTAATGCTGGGTGCTACAAGACTCTTCCACAACTGAACTGTTCCATATAGAATAAGCTCCATAATCAGAGTATTGATTTTCATACCAGAAACGCTAGCCAAACATCAGCTTGGAGCACATGCAGCAGGTTTTGGAGTGAAGCAGACACAGTGCTGGCACACACTCTTAAGAAGAGTCAGCCCAGAAGTCTCCCATCTTTCCATGAAAAGATGGAGTCTTGGAAAATCTGTACAGGTGGCAGCTCTCAGCAGTGATGAACTCAGCACCTGATGACCAGCCCTTTGTGCTACACTCTACCAGCACATTTCAGTATGTTTTGGGATATAAATGTAAGTGAACATCCTGGGGCAGGCACAGCCTCCACGGCACTCTGCCTGCATTAGGTTGGAGGGGGGCTCCCCCCTCTCCAGGGGTGGGAGGACACTGCTCCAGCTTGCTGTACATTTTGGAACAATGAGCACTGTTCTGCTCGTGATGGCTTTGGAGTGGTGAACAGAAGGGAGAGCACATCCACTGCGTGTAGGGCATTAATGGCCTGTGGCTGTCACCGGGGACAAATCTTTCCTGCTGCTTTCAGGGGGATGATTAGAGTTTATGCTGGCATGCAGCTTTCCATTAACAGCCAAGGTAAGTGAACATCAGGAAATTATATGAAGCATCAGATTTATGAGCTGAAAGATTTGTTACTTCCACCCACACAACTAAAGGCATTATTTTAAGAAAGTGTTCAGATTCTTCTTGAACCTTACTTTTGAAAAATCAAAAGAAAGAATCAACCAGAAACTTCCTCCTCCCCTCGATTTTAGTATGAACCTCCCTGGGTGCTTCTTAGAGGTTTTTGATTAATAGCTTAACTCCTAATTGTCTGTTCAAAGCCTCTGGTGATTCTTAAGTCCACTCAATTATCAGAGTTGCAGCCAGGTGTGCTGGTGTTGGGGACAAATGCCTGTCCCCAGGCCTCTCAGGACACCAAGACTCCAGGTCAGGCAGACAGAGCAAGAAGCCACAAACCTGGACCAGACACCCCCACCTGGCCCCCACCACTGCTGGGACCTCTGCTCCACTCCTGCCTCACCCTCCACCTGATGGGAGCACAAACGGTCCAAGAGAGGAACTTGAGTTTTACAGGGAATGTTCACTTCTCATGGGGGGTAGAGGAGTGGACCAGGCAGAATATATATGGGCAAAAAGGAAGATGAACACAGCCCTTCCCATCTTTCCTTTCCATCCTTCCCCCTGCTCCTGATGATTCTACTGTATGTTGTTTGAAATCAGGTTTGCTATTTATCCACAACACCACAAATAATCCACACTTGTTTTGCTCAGTTACAAAAAAAGTATTGTCATTTAAAAACAGAAAATTCCAAATCAAAAGTCATGCTAAAGTCATGAAATGAAATAACACAGTTACATATGAAATGGCTTATAAACATCAGACTCTGAAAAACCAAAACTAGTTAAAACAAAGATTCTGACCCTTGCCAGGAGTCTCTGCAGAAGGCTGGGGTTTTTTTTACTGAATTAGTCTTTTGTAAGTATTTGATCTGAAAACATACTGGTTTTGGGAAACATGAAAGAGTAACCTGCCATCTGAAGTAGTTGGAAAAAAAATCAATAGGGAAAATTTAAGTTGAAAGCCTTTGCATAAATTGCCAAATGTCACAGAAATATTCTTTTTCACCTACAGATCAAATAAATATGGGAATCATCTGCCTAGAGGTATCTTTCAAGACTCCTATCTCTTCAACACAGGAGCTGCTTACTCAGAACAACTCAGAGTCCAGCTCCTCCTGCCTATGAATCAAACGTCTCTGAAAGCAGCAGGAATTATTTGCCACTTGGCTCTGCTTCTTGGCAGGAATCACCGACATGCTTCTGAGTCCACGTGCACTGGCCTCTCAATATGCTGTCAACCAGAAGTTGATCTAGGAGGATCTAATATGGCTTCTCTAAGCAGGTGCTTTTGCCTTTGGATTTGGACACAAAGTCCCCTCTGAGAGCTGTTCCCTCTACTCTCCAAAAGAGAGCTGGTAGCTCTCTCCAGATGAGGAGTCTGTTTCTAAAATGCTGCAAAGGTCTGAACAAAACATCCCTTGACTTGAATCCCTTGTTCATTCCAAGGTGCTCATATAACCTGACCAACTATTTACACAAGTGATGGTAAGTTGTTTGTTTAAATCATTCCTAACTAATGTCTAATTGATTTAGAAGTTCTCTCCACAGAACTGTGGAGCAAACCTTCATTTACAAGTAAGGTAAGAACATACCACAGTTAATCTAAAGATTAAAACTTCTTCCCAAATCAGAATTAAGCCTAATTTAAATCTCTGGGTTTTGAAAAAGCTTGGATAGTCTCTTTCACCTCCTGCATCTCACCTGTGCATCACTGGGGCTCAGGGCTTCAAAAAACAAACCCAGCAAAACTCTGGTGTGTGTGAAGAAAGAAGGAACCTGGTCAGTCCAGAAAAAAAGCAAAATTTTACGACAAGGAAAACAGTCCTTTCCACTCCATAACACTTCAGTAAGTATTCAAGTGCCTGGTGCTCTCTCAAATCCAGTCTTTTGTGACAGCCTTCTGCAATTTCTTCTCACAGAGTGCAAAGGAGAGGAATGAGGCTGTGCCTGTCCCCACCCTGTCTGAGCACACACAGGTACAGAAGCAGGGCTTGACACTTGCCTGCCACAAGTGAAATTAAGTCTTCAATCTTTTTTTTGCAATTTGAAGCCAAAAACCCCAATCAATAATACTCAGTCATCTTTGAGCTACAACCAAAGAACACAGGCCAAAATCTTGGTTACTTTTTTTTTCTCTTTTGCCTGTAGCAATTCTTCTAAAAATTCAATCTTGTAGTTCAAGCTTAATTGCTCACTTTGAGACAATCCAAACCTCTACGAGCCTTGTCTGGCTGAAGGATTTGCAGTAACTTTGATGTGTTTGTAGCATCAATGCTTAGAGGCACATTTTCAAAAATTTATACAGACTCTCTCTTCATATGCAAACAACTGGACATTAGTAATCTAGCAGTAAAATTTAAGACATTTGCATAGTTTGGAAAATAATGAAGCCTCTTTTCAAGACATCTGTCCCTATGTAAGTTATTACAGTACAAGAATCCATACATAAAAATAAATCTTAACTGTCCAAAACCGGCTATCAACTGGATTTAAGAATATATCATTCTAATTCATTGCAAGTGACAGACATGCAGCAAGTGACAAATACCTCAACCAAAAGCACATATGATGTTCTGCTTCCAAGATGCTATTTTCCTGGGATTGGACACATTTTTTAATGAGATGCTCTGCACACAGGATATAAGAATGTCTGTCTGACCCTAACTCAGCAAAGGAATTGCTCCCAACCCAATTAAAGTCTGTGCTTAAGAGCAACCTTGAACTTGGAGGGGATTCAGAATTCCCACCGACTTCAGCTGACAGGAAAGCTGGAGCAATATGAATCCACAGCATGCAGAAGTATCCCAGGGCCACAGAGCCTCGTAAGGGAAGCACAGCTCTGCATTAATCTCTCTTGGGTGCCTCCAGTGTGGATGCATTTGCACAGTGCTTTGCTCAGCAATGGTCTTTCTCCCCCAGGACACGATTGCCCCAACTTCCCTCCTGGGTGTCCATTTTTGAGCTTACCATTCCCTCTCCAAGTGTGATTTCTGCAGGGAATTTCTGACACCACAACGCTGTTCAGGCTCACAGTCCTTGCTGGTGGGAGCCAGTGCCCAGATCTGCTAAAAAGGACAAAGATGACCAAGCTTCACATGCTGGCAAATGTTCAGGACAGAACCACAGCCTGAGCTGAACACTACTGAGCTGCAGCTGACACCTGGGCCAACACCACCTTCCCTAAACAGCACAGTGCAGACAAAGTCTCTGAATGATGCCACAAGGCAATTCACAGTGCCCCATAGGGCTAGGCCTACTTTTATTTCACCTGATGTGTTCAGACCACTGATCTGGGATGGAGTGGAAATTCCAATGCTATCATTACTCACAAGTGAAAGCAAGCACTGGCCTATTTTTTCAGCACTCTACTTTGACAAGTGAACGCATAAAGAATTAATTCCAGCAAAAGACACGAGTCTTTTTCTGCAGAAGGAGCCGCCTCAATTCATGGAAGAAATATGGCAATTACTCAACATTTTCTACAACTGGCTTTATCAATTCCTCCCTTGTTTCTGTGGAATCAGCAGCTTCACTGTCTAGAGAGCCTGAAGTCTAAAGTCAGGACTGGGAATCCCTCTAGCAAGGGTCCTTAAGACAGTTCATGTAATACTAATTGTCAGGCTTGTATCTTCTGTGGATTTAGCCCAAAGTGTTTTGACAAGGAAAAAAGCGTTTTAAACATATGCTAAAAAGCAAATACAAGCTTCAGTGTACTACAAATAGAGCTATTTAAGTTTGAAATAACACATTTTGCAAAGCTCTGATCCAGAAAACACACTTCAAGGTTTTGCACATAAATACTGCACAGATCACCAGTAGTTCTAACATTTCCCACATGCTCCTGTGCACATTTCATTCATTTTTTCCTCTGCTATTGGTCATTTATATGCAGGCACTCCTATCTCAGAAAATCATGTACAGAGGTGCTCATTTTCATCACATACCCCGTTCTTTAGCTTTAGCCAGGGTGTGTGTGCCATCAGAGAGTTGAACTGGTGGATAATGAAAGGCTTCAGGATTATTATTTTTTCTTAATGGTTGAAGATTGTAAGTTCCAAAACCTATGAATAGAGTTCACTTTGGAAGGCTCAAGCACAGATGGTTGCTTTTATGCTGACGTATCAACACCTTGTGAAGGACTATTTCTTGTTATAACAGATACAATCTCAAATAATTTATACTTCTACTTGCTCCTGAAAAGATCTTTTGTGTCTGTATGAATATGGTTTCCTAGAAAGATCTGCCACCTCACAGAATGCTTTGATGCAGAGATTAATTATATCTGCTTTCTCAGGAGAGTGGTTGGGTTGATTTTTGAACATTCCTAATGAAAACTTTTTTCCTCTGTTCTCCTCATAGTTCATTAATTTTTGTTTTTTAAGTCTGATCCACGACTTTGCTGGAGCAATAGTATTTGAGATTGCAGACATGGTTAAAGCCAGCATCAGCTCACGCTTAACTTTTTCATTTTTAACAGTCCTTGCCCTGCAGGTATAAAAAGGGAATTAAAGCCATAAGGCACTGCTTCAGATTTGTTCTCTTAATTAGCTCCTGCCATGGTGGATTAATTCCATCTGCAATGTGTTGCCATCTCTGCAGAAGTTTATCGTAGTGGAATGGGGGATTAATGAGGAGAGTGGATGCCTTGACATCCCAGCTGTCCGTAAACTGGCTGTAATGGGATCAGTGCAGATGGTACCAATGCTTTCCCTGAGTATCACTGAAGGTGAGGAATTATTTTTCTATAAACCTGCCACATGCTGTTACTCATCCACTGCAGAAAATAAAGTGTCAGAGCTGCGTGTCTGACTTAGAAATGGTGGGCAGCAGATCTGATAATCTCAAAAGACTCTTTCTTTCCTGAAGAAATAGTGGGTTTATTAGCTTTTGCATTTCAATATGAATGAGACAGACTAACTGTATTTCCTCCTCTTGTTTTCTGACTACAGTAACTAAATGTAAATACATTTAAGACCTGGAGGATTTCTTTTAAAGCTGGGAAAGCTGCTTCTGGGACCCAAACAATTCAGCAGTGAACTCTGCACTGAGGTCTCATCCCTAATGAACGAGTCCTCTGGAATGGGCTGTTGGGGCAATATGAGATTTTTCCTTAGTGTAGTTTAAGACCAAGTTAACTCCAGTAAAGGTAGGAAACACCAGAGGCATGAAAGTGGTGAAAGGACAATTGAGGATCTTTCTATTTTAATGTTGCACTTTTTCACTTGCTTAAAATGAAAAAAGTCTTAATTTACTTCTTAATGGTCTGTTCCTGTGGAATATGCCCATGAATCTGAACTCATTACCTTTCTGTCTCAATACCTGCGTTACCTCATTTTACATCTTGATGATTAACAAAGATGAAGTGTTTCCTAGACAGCAGCAGTTATTCTGTTTAAAAAATACTAGTCTGTGACTCTAGTAATAGAGCTTCAACGACTCTATTATAGACTGTGTTTAACCATAGGAGTCTCCATCTACCCCATGGCCCTACCTATCACTGGAGATAATAGGCCTTTCAGTGCCTGTTTTGTCTATTTTAGACAGCCAGCTACTTGGGGCAGGTGCTGCCATTCTCCATGTTCATTTAGTGTCTCACATAATGGAGTTCCCATCTCTGTTGATGCCTCTGTGTGTTATTTAAAATACAAAGGATGTCAAATAGAAAAAGACATTTAAGCACTCAAGTGCCATGGGAACAATACAGGTGCACAGGCATTTTTCTGCATCCTTATAAACCTGCTGTTAAATATAAAAAGCTGTCTGTAGCTGTTCTACTACCTACACATAAACCAGAAGCACATCAGACACAGTCACAATGCTAGGTAATTCATGCTGGGTGCCTTCCAGAAGAGCTATCATGAAATGGCAGTAGTAACTCTGACTCCTTAGTCACTAAAGAACAATAGTAACTTGAAACATTATTAGTATTTTCTTATGCAGCATCTAGTATGTTTTTGGATGCAAAATGTAGTTCTGTTCCACTCCTGTGGCTTCACTTCTTATTCTTTACCGATGTCTCTTATTTGAACTTTAAAATCTGTAGCATTATGTAAAAATCTTTCCTCTAGTACAACTATTGAGAGCAGGGAGGAATCCAGGCATGCTGGAATCTTAACATGAAAACACTTCAAAAGAAAATTCTGAGGTCCTATTACTCCATTGGCTTTGTGAAAAAGAGCTGTAGAGATAGAGTGGAAGCAACAGCTAATCGTTTCAAGGAGAGTGTCCTAAGCCCAGAGGATGTAGGATGAACACAAAGAGAAACAGCAGTGGGTCAGAATGAGGACATCAGAAATAATAGGAAGAAGGTCTTTGAGCAAAGGAGACATGTCTATGGATAAATCCCTTTTGCCCCACAATCCTGTGCTGGAGGGGAAGACAGAAAAAGGAACCCAGAAACGGGTCCATGGAAGTCATCAGCTGAAGGGTGTTCTGGCTCTTTGGAAAGCTGGCAGCTCTCCCCAGTTACACACGGGACTGGGGGAACCACTGTTGCCCAACACAACTCCAGCATCTCATGGACTGTCATTGCAGTACCACAGGCTCTGCACTGCTCCAGGACCCAGGGTCTCACAGCAGAGCTACCTGGCATATGAGCCCTGGGACATGGCTGAGACTTTATACTCAGCCTGTGTCTTATGGGGCTGAACAGCAAAGGACTTCACATGAGGTACAACCTCCCAGCACTCACTCTGTGTCTCACAATCCAAAGTGACACAGAAGAGGTTAAAGAAAATACATGGCACTTTGCATGTCTGCACTCAAACCACAGCAGGCAGGAACACTCCATGCAGGGGTTTGGAACACTGCTCTGGGATCTGCACAGGGACAGAATGACAGTAATGTTCACATTTTCTGTAAAATTTAAGTAGCTGAAAAAGCCCCCTTGGGCTACAGTTATGTTTTGTTTGGTCAGACCCCTGTAATTGCACAGACCATGCCATCTCTGCTGCAGGGCTCAGCCAGCTTGGGGCTGTGCTGCCCTGCTGTCTGCAGGGCCAGGCAGATACAAGACCTATTCCAGCATCTCTACAGATGTCTCTTCGCACCTGAGAGCGGCCTGGAGGGAGGGAGGGAGGTGCAGGGGTAGTGCTGAGCTGCTTTCACATGGCATTTTCTTCCACATTTAGTCTGTGACAAAGGAGCCAAACTACTGCCGAGGGGGATGTACTTGAGTCAGGCTGAGGCTGCTGTTCCCAGGGAGCCGAGAGTGACACAGATTCAGCAGCTGTGGCAGCCACTCTTCCTCTGCACAGTCCCCATTGAGACCCTTCTGTCCCCGTCACGCCTCTGCTGTGCATCGGTGTGAGGGGGGAACGCACGGTCGGCTTTTTCTTATGGTACAGCGAATCTATTAAAATAATTACTGCAACATCCTTTTAAGTTAAACTTGCTCTTTGACTTTCTGAATTTTTTCGCTTTTCCAACGTGAAAGCCGACACTTAAACACGACAGTGGTATTCAGCAAGTCCAAGAAAAGGAAAGCTTTAAGCAAAGGTTATTGCTAGACATAGTGACAAAGACCGATTCTGTCAAGACTTTTACTTTGTTCTGCCACTTACTTTGCAAACATTCCTTTCTCTTCACTGATTAAAGGCAGCGAAATCTGGCACTTGAGAACCTGATCCCTCGGGGCTTGGCCCCAACGTGGGAAGCTGAGCTGAGCTTCCCCAGGAGGACCCCACACTTAAAAGAGGATGCCAGCCCAAGGATCACTGGAGCCAGACAAGATAGGTTAGATCGTCAAGATAAGCAGATCAAAAGGACAATGATCCACCACTGATTTCTTCCTGCTGTGAGACAGCTACCAGATTTTATTCTGAATGCTGGGGTGTATGTTTTATACAGCACAACAGTTTTTAATTGCAAGGATAATGTTCACAGCAGAGGAGTGTGCATGACAATAAACATTTTCTCTGGGTGATTAAGTACCAAAGCAAAGTTGAGGTGTTTGAGAACCATCGAGCTGTTTATTGTGCATGTGTCTTCCAATGCCATGGACATTACTCCTGCTTTATAACAGAGAAGAAACAATAAACAATACTACAAACAAAAGATTATATTCATTGCTTCATGAAATCCTCTTTCAGATATTGCATGGTGTCCCAGTAAAGGCAGGGTTCTACAGAATAAATATTTTGAAGAGAGCTCTGAATGTCCAAATTTTGAGATTTCAATAGCAGCACTCAGCTGGGAGCCTAAACCCGGATCTGATTCCTAAATGGCTCTCAGCACATTGTGTCCAGCACTTCCTGCAGCAAGATCACAGGAGACCATGGAAAATACACACTATAATATTGGAGTATTCCTCACGTGCACCACCATGGTAATGTATAGATGTGCAAATGCTTGGCTAAGACACTCTTCATCCTGCTCCCACTCCTCCCCAACTGCCCTCTCTGTTGTCCCAGAGCAATGATTTTGGGCCTTAGAGTGAAATCCCAGTCCTCACATCCCCTCCACAACTGAGGGGCTCCTGAACTAATGTCATAGGGGGTCAGGAATGAACAACTGGAGAAAACACATAAGCAGCTTTGAGACAACACGAGAGGTTCTTCATCCAGCCACACTCTGAGAATCTGAGTCATTTAATTTTAGTGAAATTAAGATTTCCATGTTAGTAGTGAGGCTTTGCCATGGCTTCTTTTTAATACTTACTTTAATACTGTAGTGAATGAAAAGGAATAGTTTAAACCAAGCCCTGTCATTAAGGCAAAGAATAATAGTTCTCAAGTTGAGAGAGGTGAAATTCAATTTAGTGATTAAGAAAACTGTCAGAAAAGTTTAATCAAGAACAGTCTCCTTAATGAGGTGGTTGTATCTAATTCATTAGAGAAACTGAAGCTGGCAGTAAGGACTCTGCACTTTCCTGTAGTTGACTCTCTTCCACAAGGTTTTGAAAACCCAAGACCAATATGAAGGTACCTGTTGACATCCAATTTTATATCCTGAATCTCTCCCTTAATAAACAGGCTGTTTTCAAGATTATACCAATGATTTACTCACTTCTAGTCTGCATCTATAACAATACATGATTATAGCTTTGAGCAAATCCAAGCCTTCTGCCTTGATCAATAGAGTTCAGAGCTTTCAGTCTGAAGCAAGTGTGAGTATCCCACTCCCCTGGGGAAATTCCAAGAACTGCTTCAGTATTTAATTTATTTACTTCAACTTCATGAAACGAAAGTCAAAACACAACAAAAGAAAAACCCCAAGCTACAGAACAATAAATTTGTTGGAATGTAATCTCCTTTTCACTCAGTTCTACAAATTACACGACAAGAAGCTCTGCAATAATAAATTGTTTGACTTGCTATTGTACATTAATCTTTGCTAAAATTCACAAACAAACTTTAAGCCAACAAGGATGAGTTTAATTAAAAAATTCTAACTCAGTACTATTTTACTACCCTTTCCTAGATTAGGCAATATACCATGGAATTTATACAATTTTATGTGGAGCAGTTTTATTTTTTCCCCTTAAATGGCTCATGTGAAGGGTAACTTCCTCAAAGCAATTGTGCTTTCCAATAGTCATCCACTTGTCAGTGCACAGCTTGAACTGCCTTCTACCCATTAAGGTAAAACAGAAAAGGCTGGATTTGATCAGACCTGGGAGAGGGAGAAGCAAGTAACAGTATGTGTTAGTGCTTGAGGAATTATTTGAATTGTGTTTAGTTCAGTGGTTCTTAAATTGTGGTTTTCAGATTCAAGGGGAGCTGTTTCTAACAAGGTTCGAAAGGACCCATAGAATGGTTATGCCAGTTGTCAGTGGGCTTAAAATAATTTTTAGAGGTTCTAACAGAATAAGGGAATCTTCCACCCTGAACTGAGGTGGACAAACCAAAATGCACTAAAGAAAGCAGAGAGACTAAAAGGCTTTGGATCAAGACCTTGCAATAAATGTTGCTCAATGTCAGAGTTCCTCAATGTCATAAACAAGGATGAGAACAGTGAAGAAGAGACCCGACTCCCAGGGGCAGCCTTTTAGACACAACCCTGAAGTTTTGGAACACAAAAGAAGCAAAGTATCTAATACCAGAATTTGTTTTCAAATATTTATCAGTTTCTCTAGCTAAGAAATAAATTGTCTCTAGCAAAACCATGTGAAAGCATTTATGATTTATTTACCTGGCCTAGTCACTTCTAACCAGCAGAGCTAATTCTGGTGCAACTTTCACCTTAGCTTCAATTGTGCATTCAGTGAATGTACTTCATTCAAAGGGAGCTCTGCATTTGCTTTTGAAAGACTTCGGCACCAACTGCTCAATGAGTGATCAGGAAATAGCTACGTTTAAATTCTGTATGGAACAGTGTTCACACACAGAGCTGTGTTCTTGCACATGGGCCCTTTTCCTGGTGCACTTTTTCTAGGTTTACCATCCAGCCTCCCACAGGCTTTCCCACAGGATTTCCTCGGTTCCTTCCTCCTTGCTCTACAGCCCTACCCAGTCCTGGTTTTGGCATGTCTTCTGTAACATCCAAATAAAAACTCCCTATTTTTGGACGTTTCCAGTCAAACACACGCAAAGGAAACATGTTCTTTACAGGAGCCTTGCAGCAGTTCAGGCTTTCCCTGATGCTAAGAGGTTGCACAGGAACAGGAATGGGCCAGTAGGAAGGGACACAAATCCAAAATATGACTGTGATGACCTGAGGGTTTTATTTCACGGGCAGCTGACATCAGAATTTTACCTCTTCTTGACATAGGTCCTTTGTTCTTGAAGAACTGTTTTTCCTTTTAGAGGCAATACAGTATCAAAACAGGCACTGCAATAACCGCCAAAAGAGGATTTTTCTGGAACTGGGGAAGTAGTTTTACTTGACCACTATGTTAAAACACAATGGTTTGGGGCTTGGTTTTACTGATTTACAGGGCATAAAAGTACACAAATAACAAATTTTACCCAGATAGAAAGAAATCCCCATCCTTCAGTTCAGGTGTGCAAAAAGGTTCCCTTTCACTTGCCTCCTTCTTTGTGCTTTCCGTGGGAGAAATCCCCATAATCCGATGGGATGGCTCCATTTACATTTAAATAAGGATGTTCTCAGTTGATTCTTAAGAGAAAAACTCTAGTTACTCATGGGCTCTAACGAGACTGTTAATTTATATAGTTTCTGATGTGCAGCCCCGATAAGGAGCATCCTTGAAATCACCTGTGAATGCGAATTCTCAAAGCAGTCTTCCGGGACCACTCTAGAAGGGAAGCAACTCTCCCCAGGAGAATCAGGCACGGCTGAGTGGCACACTGCCAGGAATGGACCTCTTTATCTTCCTGGATTAGCAAACATGTCCCTTCGTATTTATTTTCTTCCCTTTGTCGTGTTGCTCCCTGCCTTTTCCCTTGTCCTCTTCCCTCCCAGAAAACTAAGAGCTAAAAAATGGAAGACAAAGGCAACAAGGTTTATGGCATTTTTTCAAACACAAACAAAAAAGTCATCTCCAGAGACATACAGGTTATAGTCACACCTGCAGTCTAATAACTGTGATCCTCAAGAGACTTGTGCTGTAATTGAGCAGCATTGAAATGCCAGTGCTATTTCATTAGTTTTAATATATGCCTCCCCTCTGTAAACCAACATATCAAAATCATAAGCATTACAAGCAATACTTAATTTCCAATTTTTATTTCAACTAAGAGTGAAAAAAGTCAGTTATGTCTTTCAAGTATTTTTTAAATACCACTAAATTCAAAGCAGTGGAAAAGTCCAGCTGGGAAGAGTCATCCTAATTGGGGATTTTTTGCTTTTTTTCCAGCTGTTATTGCACTATATGACTTCAGCTTCTACTCCTTGCCTGCACCTTCTAAAAGGTAGCAGCAGCACTTCACAACCTTTGCTTAATTGTGCTTCTAAGAAACACTTGCTGACCTTTGCAGAAGAGGTTCCCCCACAGTACAACAGAAGCTTTTCCCACTTTCCCAGGCATCAAGAGTTTCCCTTTTCTGTGTTTCAGTTTTGTCACTTACATGTAATATAATGTGCATTTAACACGTGTTACCCAAAGTCCCTCTAACTCATACACAAGATTTCTTCAGGCCCTTGAAGTCTTTGGTGCAGGGAGTCAAAGCTGTCTTACAAAATCTACTGTACTATTTGGGGCTCTCCTTTTGGTAAGCACTGATGTGAGATACGATAAAATAAAAGCACTGAAGTAATTCACGTCACTGTAAGTTGCTATAATACACTTTCGTGTTCTCTTTTCTTTCTCTCTGCAGCACAGCATCTACCTGCACCTTCCCTGCCCTCCATTCCTAGGTCCACTTCCTCATCCCGAACCCCTGAATTAAACTCATTAAATGTGTATCAGTAACACAACAACCAGAAGAGTCCTTTCTAAATTGCTGGTGGTTTCAAATCCTTCAAGTCTCAGGCTGCCCCCGTAAAGCACCAGAGCTGAGCACCATGGTGCTCCCAAGCTAAAAAGCAGAAGACACTGAACAGTGACAGCGGAAGTGTCAGTGAACCGGGCAATACCTGCAGCACTGCACAGCCCATAACTTGTTCACAGAGATCCTGTCTCCACGATCAAAACACAGTCCCATCAGCACAGGGACCCTGGCCACAGCAGCACTTTCCTGCTGTCACCAGTAGGGACCTGGCAGCTCCTGGAAGCTGACTGTCCTGCAGCAGCATTTTCCCTCTATCTTGCCAGCCTTATTAAAGCCATCATTTCTAAATGCTGTGGACCTGACAAAACTGGGCCTTCTGACCTCAAGCCTTCACCTGCCCCATGGCTGAGTATCCAAACCACGGGTAATGACATCCTGCGTGTTATGCTGTACAACAGCTGCCTGGTTTGCAGCAAGGCAATTCACACACAGAAGGCAGCAGCAGCCATAAGCCGATTTAATGTGACTGCAGTTGCAAATGAGCTTTTAACTCACACCAGCAAGCGTGCAAATTAAGAATATTAAAAGCACAAATGTGCTGTTGAAGAGAGTAAGAGGCAAATTAAAGTCAGAGCAACACCAAGTTCTGGGAAGACAGCCAGTAAGAACAGAAAAGGAAGTAGAGAAAGTAAAAGCACTGCATCCTTCAGCTTCATTTGTTATGAGGGGTGATGAAGTTAAGGCCTGTAGGTGAGTCAAGGATAAAAAACATGATAAGGCTTTCCTTGGGCTCTGGAGAGGCCTTAGAGCACCTTCCAGTACCTAGAGGGTTACAAAAGAGCCTGGGAGGGACTTTTTACACAGGTATGGAGTAACAGGACAAGAGTTGAAGTTAAACTGACAGAGGGCAGGTTTAGGTTGGATAATAGGAAGAAATCCTTCCTTGTGAGCGTGGTGAGGTCCTGGCACAAGTTGCCCAGTGTGACAGGTTGACCTTGGACAGTCTCTTGCCCCTTCCCTTTACCAATAAGATGACAGCAACTCGAGGGTGTTAAGACAAGGCAGTTTAATACAAGCGAAAAAAAGATTTGCACACACAGGAAGCAAAGCACAGGAGAATCTAATCTACTTCCCATTCCACGAGGTCAGCTCGCGTCCTGAGAAGCAGGGCCCTACGCGTTGGTTGTCCCTTCAGTAGGCAGCCATAGGAGACAACCCCGTGCCCCCACCTCTGCTGTTCTTTTATATCTGAGCTGACATCATATGGTCTGGAATATCCCTTTGGTCAGTCTGGGTCACCTGACCTGCTCGTGTCCCCTCTGCCTCTCCCTCACAGCAGTCAAAACAGCAGAGTGTTATCTCTAAAGTTGCTGAGGCTCGGATAGACCCAGGACAGTCTCCACCCTTTATTCCATACCATTTGTGTCATACTCAGATCCCAGATGATGTCCTTCACAGATATTATTTCCCTATTTCGTGGCCTTCTTCCACCCCTCCAGGTCTTGGACTTCATGAGTACTCAGGACAGAAGAAGGCAGCACATTCGGTTGTTGGGCACCGACACCAGCCCGGCTTAGGTCACTGCCGCACACTCCTCCATGCTTGAAAAAATTCTTTTCTTCTTGTCCTGCTGGGGCTCGGATAGACCCAGTACACCCAGAGAAGCTGTGGCTGCCCCATCCCTGGAAGTGCCCAAGGCCAAGCTGGACAGGGCTTGGAGTCACCTGAGATAGTTGAAGGTGTCCCTGCCCATGGCAGGGGGTTGGAATTAGATGATGTTTAAGATCCCTTCCCACCCAAATCAGTTGATGATTCTGTGAAGTTCCATTCATAAAGCTGCTTTTGCAAAAAGAGTTTTCCTGCAGAAGAAAGGATGACCTGCAGTGTTCAGTCAGTAAGTGATCTTCCTTTAGCACTGGCACTGGGGATAAAGCAAGAGGTCCAGCTACATCCAGTTGCAAGCACTGTCCTCATGGGGACAATGGGCTGCTCAGTCCTGTTTACCTGCTTTGAGCTTCTGTGTCATCACCAGTGTGACAGCTAAGGCAGACTATGTGAGGATGTACAGTCAGAACTGGAAAAGTGGAAAATTTCCCCATCATAATATAGAGTTTAGATAGAAACAAGTCGCTTTGCAGGAATATGGCAATGCTGGTCACGTTTTCACTGTGGAATTGTCCAAGTATATAGCTCGACTCTCTCTTACTGCTTTAGTAAAGTGGAAACATTTTGTTTATGCAAATCAAATGAAGTCTCTCTATATTTGTGAATGGAATTTTGGCAGAACTTTTGCTTTATGGAAAAGTTTTCTATTCTCCTTTGCATTAGCAGGACATTGCTAATGGACTCTTCCCCTCAAGCCACCACTTAATTACAATTACTGTGGTTAAAAGGTTAATCAATAAATTCTCCTAGGGTCTTGCAGCAGTAATTCTGACAACTGAGGATTCCTCCTACACACTGACTGTTATAGCAAGAAATAAGCAAGAAATCTCCTTGGGTTCCTCTGAAGTCATGCAGCTGATAAAAGTTCTAAGTATTTTCCTGTCTACTACCTATATTCAGTATTTCATTTACATAATAGTGTGAGGTATTTTTACATCTGCCTCAATTAAAAGAACTATTTAATGAGTGTTGTAGCTGTGTCAAAGTTAAATATCCTGGTGCTTCCTCCAAAGCCTTTCTTTCAGTAACTGCCATGCCCTGGACAAGTATGTCCATCCAATCCCTGTGGTACAGGGCAAGGTGGGGCAGTGCCAACTCCTTGGTGTTCCCAGCTCCTCTTAGGAAGAATGTGCACTCAGCTCACAGGGAGTGCATCCAATATCCCATCATCTAGGTTGTTACAGCAGCTTGTTTGTCCCACTGAAGCTGAACAGCCTCCACAGTCTCAAGTTGCTGCGCTGCTTTAGGGAATTACCTGCTGGTTTACTCTACATTATGACATTAAAATTACTGTGAAATATCAGTTTTGCTTGTAAAACCACAAAATGTAATTTTACTTCTGGTTTCTTTCCAAAATTATTGGATTCCCAGTCATGGGATGTGTCCCAGCCACCGCTACCTGCAGACTCTTCAAGAGACAATCCTGACAAGTTCAAGGCTGCTTCCACCTGGTGGCACAGCAGCGTTATTTTGTCAGCATTAGAGAGCTTTGTGTATGTCACAACAAGAAAATCCATTTAACTAGATATCAACACTATCAGAAATGACCTTGTAAAGAGTTCTTCAGGAAAAGGGAGAACACTGGGCTCGTGGTTAATTACCTGAAAACCCTGAGACATATTCATCATGGCTCTGGACTCCAGAATATTGAGGATGACTGCTTTGCTAGCAATGCTTTTACATCTTCCAAAGCCAGATGCAAAAAAACCCCCCTCAAATCCTTATGAATGAGGCCCTGAAAAGCATTTGGGTTCAGTTACTGTCCTCCAATATTGTACTTATGCCAAAGGAAAGCAAATTCTAGGACTTGGATGAGGAGTTCTTGTTTTTTTAAATCAAAACTTTTGGTGTAAAGTTGGCTTAGTAGGGACTTGTAAATTAAAAAGTAGAACAGTGCTCATAAATACATAGCCTTTTGCCATTTTTACTACCAAGAAGTAGGAAGAAAGGGGCAGAAAGAAGAACTCAAGTTTCACAGTTTAGATTTTCAGTGAAAAATCTGAAACACTCCTAGTAGCAGCTACTTTAAAAGCAACTTTGTCAGTGGATGTTTAATTACAGAGAGACAAACCATGCCAAATCTAACAGGCTGAATCTGTATCAGAAGGAATCCTGTATTAACCCTGAAGAAAGAAGAAAGGAAATGTGCAGTCCCAAAGGAATGACTGCACATCCAGTTCCTTCCAACTTTGCTGATGAACATTTAAGACCAAAGAGAGACTTAGTAAAACCAGGGATAAGTCTAATTGGTTTTTAAGCACACGAGCTGTCTAGGCTTTGCCCAGAGGTTGTTAATGAATAATTTGACCTGCTGAAAGCCAAATTAGAGTTTATTGCTTAACCCTGTAATCACAGTAATTGTAATTAAGTGGTAGCCTGGGACAGTCTGTTAGCAACATCCTGCTAAGGCAAAGCAGAAACTTAATGTTTAAACAGATGATTAAACTTTTCATAACTTTCATCTTGCCCTCAGAGCAGCAATTTTAACCAGTACTGAAGACATTTTGCCAACTTATGTTGATTATGGGCACAGCACAACTGCTCTGCACAGTGGTGCATATTGTATTACTTGTGCTGGGGAAGCCCCTGGTGACTCTGGCCAAGGTAAGACACTACACAAATCCACAGGTCTGATAAATGACAAGTCTAAAACCCCAGGGCAGGGGGTAGGAGTGACTCCCTAGGCCACACAAATATCTGGAGCAAGTATCCTACTACCTACCTCACACAGCTGCCTATTCCAGCCAAAAAACAGCCCTGTACTGTACCTTTGCTTACAAGGCTTCCTGAAACATTTTGGGTTGATTTGCTGTGATTTTCTGAATTTGCCACAGAGCATTTCTCAGCTTTATGACTGCTCCTTCTCAGGACAGGTGCTGGCTTACCCCTAACAAACACAGCTCCTTGCCTGACCTGGCACCAGGAATTACCAAACCCACCTCCTGTTAATGCCTAAGAATGAGCAAGCAGAACAGTTTGGTCTAATTTAAGATCAGTGCAGCATACTCACTTTTAAGGGTCAGAAAGTGCCAGATAAACACTCTCTTAACATTAGAAGCCAATGCCAGGATTGCAGGGGCTGGTGAGTTTAGAGAAGATATGTGTCTAGACAGTTAAAAATTATATGCTCTGGGGCTGCCTTGAGCAACTGGTTGTTTTAGGAGTTGCAGTTTTACAGATGGCACTGTGTGCCCCAGTCCTAAAGGGAAAGAATATAAATTACAAATGGTTTTGGCTACATAGACCAAATTCAAGTATGACTTAGATCCTACTCTACTTTGTATGATTCATCAAAAATGATGCAGTTAATTGATTTGTGTCTTCAACAATGCAAAAACAAAACACACACATCCCAAAACACAGGTTATTCATCATGGCTGTGTGCAAGGACAATTCCCTAAGCTAACAAAGCTGCACAGGTATAAACCAATGCAAGACAACAAATGGTTTGGCATAGAAACAATTTATGTGCTCTTTGTGATCATTCCTGTTAATCAGTTTATGGATAAATGGGCTCAGACTCCCAATCCTACATGACAGAGGTGCCCACTTGCACACTAACCCACATTACTGTGCCCTGGAAGTGACCATTGGCATGTTTCATAAAAGCTGAACATAAGCAAATAAGAAATCAATTCACTCTGCTACATTTCTGTTTTAAAAAAGACAGCTAATAGATGAGCTGGGGTACAAAAAAGTTAATTCAGTGCCAAGAAAAACATAAAAGGATAATCCTTTAAGATTATAAAGGTTTTGTGTAATGCTTAATTTCAATCAATATATGGGAATAGACAAGGATCATCTTCACAAAGGATGACATAAAAGGATTAGTGACTTCCATCCAGCACTAAACTGCACAGAGACATGGTTATTACAGTTTGGAATTGTTTTTTCTCCAAATAAGATTTTAAAATTCAAAAGAAACAATAAAGAGAAGTAGAGATAGAAAGAGGGGTGGATTTCATTTTTCCTACTATTTTTAAGATGCAAAGTTAAAATGCTAATCAAGAGATTAAATTTAATAACACAAAGATCCCACAAAAGTTACAAGACTTTCTTTTTCAGTTGTTCAACATAAATAATTATGTTATTATTATGCACATAATTAATTGTGTGTAATCCTTGATCAAGACAATTTCAAATATGTTTTCTTTTTCTTTCAAGTTTGAGTTCTTAGTGTCAACTTCTCAAGTTCCAAAACGTCTCAAGTTTTGTCATCATACATTTCCATGGATGAGACATGAGGGAAAAAGGGATAAAAATACACTTGAAGCCATAGTATTGTCCAACACACAGCGTGAACAGCAGTGAAGAAATGTTATGAAGCCTCATTTCATGAAAGAGATAGGTGACCACACCAGCAACTCAGAGTCTGAATTGCGTGTGCTGCTCTGAGCTCTCTGCATTTCACACATCAAGTTACTTTTATCTTTGTTACCCAACTTCCTTTGCCCCCTGGTCAGGGACATCCCCTGGGTCTCCTACCACAGCAATCAAACACAACTACACCAAGTAAAGTGGGGAAACTACCTTTAAACATAAAGGTACTTGTTTCCCCTACACTAAGATGTTTCTTGTGTGTAAGACCAGGAGCACTAAGAAAACCATGAAGTTTACAGGAACATAGTGCTGAACAGGAAGAAAAACCCAAGAATCTCAAAAGAAGCCTCCAGAAGTTTCCTTCCACAAATCATATACTTTTAGAGTTACTTAATGAAAACATATGAGCAGGATCTTCAACCACTGACAGGGGCTTTTATTTTTCCTTATAAAATGCAGTAATTCCCAGTATATTTTTGCTTATCTGTAGCATACATTCCATTCTATTTTAATTCCAAAGAATGAAGGGCCAAAATTGTGCACAATAGAAATCATGAGAATTTAGAGTAACGTGTGCCCTCTTTGCTTAATACCTTCTGCGAGTATTCAAGGATTAATATCTTCTGCATTTTCAATTATGGTAATGACAAAAGCTGCAAAAGTCAAAGCAGGATATATATTTTACTAAGGTATAATTCCAGGAAAGTCACATTTTTGTAAGAGTGATTTACCACACCAATTTATACCTTTACCCTTAATTAATCCGTCTGAAAAAGATGTCATCTGCTTTGATGAATGTGATAATCACCAGATTTCGCAGGCTAAGATAGACTGATAATTGCAGAAAGAATTACTTGTGCCACCTCACCCAAACACAGAGTCACCTGTTCTTCCCTAAGAAAATACATGTTAAGCAAGTTGTGTCTAAAACTGGGGAACAGAGACACTGCCAAGCACAAACATCCTCTGTGAACAATCCTCCAAACCCCCTGTGCTCCATGCTGGGTCACAACAACTGCTGGAGGCAGATCCCAGGTGCTGTGGGTTGGCAAGGTTCCCTGACTCCAAAGGAACTGGGGTCATTGTTCCTTTGAAAGCACATCAGTTTGGGAAAAATTCTGCCAGAGACCCCCATGGGACACAGAGGAGGCTGAAGCACAGGCTCACCCCCACCTCTCCATAAATGCACACTACAGCACCTGCAGCTTGGGAGAGCGTAAAGCCATGGGTTTCCCAGGGCTGCAGATCCAGCAGAAGCATTCCTGCAGCAGCACTAGTGCCAGGTGGACACTTCCATAAGCAAACACTTCCATATGACATGGTCTCTTGACATATTGCTGCTGGGATCTGGCCTTCCCCCATGACTCTCCTGCAAACAGCTGCACAGCTCTGAGTAGAGTGAAATATCATCTGTCATCACACTGACCTATCAGTGCCTGCCCCTCTTTCTTGCATTAAATCATGCTCAGCAGTTTTGTCCAGATCCTTTTGGGAAACATTTCTGTTTCCAAGCCAGTTCACAAGTTCACTTCCCACACTGAGGCAGAGGCTCATATCCTGTGATGACATTGCAGCGAAACAGAACAAGTTTTCAAACCCTGCTGCCCTTCTTTGTGCCCAAACAGGTATAAAACACCAGCTGGACAGTGCAGACGGACTTTCACAAAGTCATATTGGCTTCTGCCCCTGTGAAGTTTGCTTCCTCTTTCCCTTCCGAGAAGCAGCAAGTTTGCAGTACCCAGGGAAGGCTTCCTCCCTTTTGGTTAAATAAGCCAAAGCTCTGCACAGATAACTAGCACTGCTTTCCTGTTTATACCATTCTTCATCAGAAATGCAGTTTTATGAACTGCTGTGGGATGGGTAGGAAAATGTACATTCAAACAAATATTACCCACTATCTTAAGCCTGCAGAAGATGCACTTATCCACTCTTATGATTTTTAAAGTCATAAAGTCTAAGCATATTATGCTCAGAACTGGTCTCAAGGAAATATTTGAGGACAAGAAGACATTTACCATTTGAGATTATGGGTGTTAAAAGAGTGTTATTTGTATGAAGCTACTCACTTTACTCTGAGTATCATAAACAACGATGAGCAAAGAAACACCCAAAGGAAGGGCTATGTAAATAAAAGGTTAGCATTATATAGAGATTTACTTTGCCAAGCTACAGATTCATTTTACATATTAAAAACGACCATTCTGCTGTATATTAAAGAAACACAACAAATCCCCCCAACACTCCAAGGATTACCCACTTTACTACAATCATTCTCAAATGTAGATCAGATCAATGCTCAGGCTGGGAAACACTGCACTTAATCCTGAACTGCCATCCAGCAGCAGTTGAGGGACATTAACCCACACAGACAGAGCCAGAGAAGCAGGGTTTTGGAGCAATGAGCAGGTGTTACACAGCCAGTTACTTTTATTACAACTGGCTGTACATGGAGTTGCTGTCAACTGACTGAGGATCAAGAGAGAAACATCTCCTGCCCTAGAGGGAGTGAAGAGCAGATTCACAAGTCTCCTGGAGAGCACAGAGCAGAGGTGCTCGAGTGAGAACTGCCAATTGCTTTACAGCTGGTGGGACTGTGCTGGTGCACACAGGTCTGTTTTTTCTACAAGGCTGGTCCAAAAAGTTTTTCTCTTTTGGGAAAATAGGAAAAAATCAGAACAATGGGTGAGACAAAGTCTGCAACTAGCTTACTTTTTAGAAAGAGAAGATGCAAACAGGATGAAAAGTCATCCCTATACTACAAAAACATCTCAAAATATGATCCAGAAGTCACATGGGTAGCCCCCACTATTTCCCAGTATCTTATCACAAATGAAAGAAAGTACTTCTCAGTATGAAGGAGAAAAAGATAAAATCTCAGACAGGCTTTTCCTACCTAGATCTCCAAAAGCACCACAAGTGGGCTGCTCAGCAAGGGGAGGTGAGCCAAGGACAATGACAACAAGGGAGGGAACAGTCCCACAGCAGCACAGGGAGCAGAGCAGGCCCAGCAGCAGTCAGTCTACAGGGAGGATGAAGCCCAAGGTCAAACCAGGAAGTCAATTTAGCAACACAAAGCTAGATTCAGCAAAATGCCTGAGCTTAACTGCAGCTCCTGAGCCCCTAAAAAGAGCTGCCCCAGCTCAGTCCCACTCAGCTCGCAAGTTACAGCTGCACCTTATGACACCTGGGCTCCACCAGGGGCAGCCAGAGCCCTGCAGGTGGGGAGGGATTGTGGCTTTGACCAAATGTTAAGACAGCCATGAAGAGAACATGGGGCCTGCTGTGGACCCCTTTGAAGAAGACAAAAAGGAACACACACTGGTAGAAGTCAGAGAAACCAGTGTGAAGTGCTTTGATCCAGAAAAGGGAGAGAAGCAACCTCCTTCCCTCTTCCTACTCCTTTGGGAGCCAGGCTTCTGAGGAAAGATAATTAGAAAGTGACTTTTATCCATGTAAATCTTTTTACCTTTTTTCTCTGTCTGACAGAAAAGTGCCAGCAGGAACAGTGGCGGGGAAGCTGCAGTGAGCCCAGATGAGCACAATCAGTCCTCACGCATGCTGACAACCCCTGAAGGTGTCTGCTGCAAACACACTATTTTAGCTAATAAATGGAGTTTACTCCCGTCCCTCTTTCCCCTGCTGGTACTTCAAAGCCTCACAAAGCAAAACCCATCCCGTCCCTTTGTCTGCCTCCAGGGGCAGCTCCACTTGGCAGGAACAGGGGCAAGAACCGGCAATAAGTGACACATCTGCACCTCACTCAATATTTTAGTCTTATCTCATGTGAAGGTTCTGCACAGGGTTTGTAATGGATTCAGAAAAGGAACAGATGTGTAAAAAATTATCAACTCTTAAGAGTCACACAGCTTGATCATAAGCTCAGCATGTAACCATTTATAACACTTCTTTTTGATCATCTTATAACAGTCTATAAATACACACTGGTCACATTCCAAAAATATTAGATATTTCTTTCTCATTTTCTATCTTATTATAAAAGGAAAAGCTACATAAAAAGGAACTTTGTACTTACTCAAATCTGCAAGCTTGATTTCCACTTTGCTTTTTAACCCCCACTTATTTTAATAAAAGGGACATTAACTATTTAGCTTCATTTCTTTTGCTCAGTGAGAAGTGTTCAGCTACATCCTTCTTCCTTCCTGCACAGCAGGGCAGAGCAGGATATAGCACAGCATGTCAGAGATGGCACTTACTGAGGGAATTGTTCTTTCTCCCTGCTCTCCTTGCAGAGAGAAAACAGCTGGTTCCAGAGGCTTATGTTGGGAAAGCTTATGTTGGCTTAAGCTGGAAAAGGCAGGCAGAGGGCTCCAGGCAAGGGCAAGAATCTACTGAAAAGGTAATAAAGTCCAAGGCTGTGCCTTGCAGACTACAAAATCTCCACTCAGTGGGGATTTGGGAACAGGTGGTGGCAGCTGAAGTCCTCAAAGTGAGTAGAGGCACAGGGAACAGCAGTTTGGTATTACTGATCCTGGTGGCTTGTAGTGCATCCAGGGTTTGCACATTTGCTGGAAGACTCATGTAGGCTGAAATCACTGCTATTCCATGAGAACGAGCAAGGACAACTCTCAGTGTTCCTGATGGTATTCTGTGGTGAAATACCCTCCCTCATCCTCTTCACTTAATTTCCACCCTGCTAACCTGGAATCTGATTAAACGCTAATTTTCCTGCTCAACCAACAGTGGGACATCACACTAAGGTGGCTTCTTTTGTCACCATTAACAGTAAAAGGAATTCTATAATGAAGAGATTCCTCTTCAGAGGCCCTAAATCTGCCTGCTCCTGAGTGGAATTTTGAACAATAGTTCTTTCAATCACTTTCATCCCAGCCTTTTCACATCCCCTCCCATCTACCTTTTAAGAATCCAATTTTTCTATGTTGCTGCCTCTGAACATTTCCTCCTAAGTACCTCAAACAAATCTAATGGTATAATGACCATTTTCTCTCAGATGAAGGCTCTATCTTTTGTCACTTAGTGTTCATTTCCAACCACTACAGCTTCTGATCTTATTGATTGCTTAAGAAAAAGCAGCAAGAGAACAGTCCTGAAATAACCCTCAGAAACATTCCTCCTTCCCCAGTCATTCTGTAATTCTTATTCTTAGTCAATAGCAGGGTCATTAAAACCCTCCCATGATGACTGTGCTTGGCTCTTTATGAACCTGCAGAAACACTGGGTGCTCTGCCCTCACTTGCCAACCTGCAGGGTTGTTATAAGCTTCCCTTGTCTCTTTCCATCATTTTTACTTTTCTCTTCCAGTTCTCTTTATTAGAGCAGCCAAGTCTGCCTTATCTGCTTTTACTGCAGACCCACTCTCAGGCTCACACCTTGCTATTACCTCTCCATTCCTATTGAAGCTCCCCTTTTCCACGGGCTCTGGTTCATGGCAGTAGGAGCACAGGAACACCTGCTATGGAGAATGTGACCTCCACACGTATGAGTGTGTATGCAGTGGATTTTCTGGGTTGTTTGCCTTCCAGCTCCAAACACCAAAATTACCACTGTGATCAGAACAAAGCCTGTATCACTGTAAGAGGGAACTATTTGAAATGCTTTAGGAAGCAGTGCACACCAGACTGAAGTTTAATCATGCTCAGAAAGAAGGCTGGTACTTGTACAGAGTGCTTACACGCAGCATCTAAGGAATATGTGGGACCTATTCTCATGTATAGCCAAAGGGAACTCATCACATGATGTAAACCTTTTCAGGTCTGACATCTAACACCTTTATACATATCAAACCAGAACCTTCCAGGAAAAGAACCTCCACTGACATCATGGAGACTACTCAAAGAGTAAATTGCTACTTCAGGTCAGTAGGCCCATCAACTTTTGGCTCACTGACCAATTTCTGAAAAGCTCGCATTGCTTTTTCCTGTGTTTGAAGTATAACATAAGAAGAATATCAAACCCTGAATATTCTTGCTCTTTGTGAGAATGATGTCTGTAAATCTGTAATTTCAGGTTAATGATTACAATTCTTAATGATTTTCTAGTCTAGAAAATCAGACTTTATTTTCTTATCTTCAGAGATTACGTTGAAATTGCTTTAATAATGAAATCCACTTTTCATTTGTATTCCGTTTCTTCTGCACTCTCATTAGTGATTCATAATATAAGAATCAGGAGTGATTAATGGCTGGCTATACCACATAATGCTGTTAAGGAACTCTGGTATAATTCAGAAGGTTTAGAGGCTCCCTTTACTCTATGTTCCACATATTAACCTGCACTGAAACTAATCTGCTTCATGCAAATTCAGGACGTGGTCCAAAAATCCCACTGGAAATGATGTGACCTTACTGGAGTAAAAGCTCAGCAAATGTCATGAAACAAAAATTTAGAAGAAAAGCAGACACTGTGCTAGGATTTAACAGCAATCTGACAGACTGCACCTAAAGCTTTCGTCTCATCAGCTCCAGGTCTAGTTGAGCTCATGTCTCTTTGGTGTCTAACATACAAACTGGAAGAGGGCAGGAAGTGCTATGAAATATGAAGTACACAGCTGGGGGTCTCCTTATCTCTTAGACAAGCCTCTCCCAGAAGAATCTGAGATGCACAGAAATAGCCACAATGATCTTTGCTGGTTCTTCAAGGTTGTTTTGATGATGCCTTGTCACTTGACCTTGGCATCAAATTATAACACCTTATAATGCAATTTACAGATGCAGGCCCTAAAATGGAACATCAGCACATTCAAGCCTGTGCTGCTGAGGGGCTCTCTGGGTTCCTCCAACACTGCAAAAAATCACACATATGCTCAGCTTTTCCTGAGGGACTTGCCCTACTGCTGCAAAACCAGACTTAAGTCCAAGCCCACTGAATTTGTACAAGTGGGACCTGTGACTCTGAGGACTGAACCTATGACCTGACAAATCTGTTTGACACACACTGGTCACTGAATCCACCTGGGCAGTTTGGATGAGCTGAGGGTGGCCAGGTCAGAGTCTGATTTTGCTGCAGTACTATTATTACAGCTTGGTAATTAGGAATTAATGGTTTGGTTATTGTACATACACTCATCATGCAGCCAAACACACTGCAAGTATTAGTAGTTGTACTGCTCAGACCTGTGTCAAAGCAGTTTGAGATTCCAAAGTATTTATTCTGCTTACCATATTCTTTATTTCTACTGCCTGTTATCCTAAGAAAACTTAGGATTTCTCTTTACTTTCCTACACCAGTAGAAGCACTCTCCCTAATAGACTATAAATAAACTTTCCATGAGCAAAGACCAAGCTTAAGAGATTTCCAGACACAATTCCTGTTAAGAGCCTGCACACATGGAGGGTGGAAGAAGATAGGATAGGGCTGAATCCAAGTGCTTCTTTGAAACATGCACTGAAGCAGCTAACCTTGACTTGCAAAATAGTGATGGCAATAGCTGGTAAAAATTGCAAATTAGATGTTTACCTTGTTGAGGATTTACAGAGCCAAGAAACACAAGCAGATGGAGAAACAGATCACAAGGGGAGTATTGCCTCACTCTTTTAGGTCTTTAGGCAATAAGCAATGACTAAATCCTTTGCTCAGGAGACATTTGATTCAGTTTTTATTGATTTAATTTTCTGAAAATTAAGAAAAGGATTAATTTTTTATTTAGTTTTCAATTAGCTCTCATAGGAATCAGCATTCCACTATTACTTTTACTGGAGTAGGGATGACAACTGCCTTCAAGATCTACTGTTTTGTATTAACTGGTGACTTTAAAAGTATCCCACATCGCCTCCTCAAAAACTGAAAAGTCATGTTGAAGGATTGCCTGGGTGCTTCCTTAAAAGGGCTGCTGAGTAGGAGATGATAACTTGATTAGCATCCCCTGAGACTCTGTGAATAGGCACACAGTTCCTCAGACACACTGATGAGGGTGAGCCAAGTTTGAGTGTCATCACAGCGAGAAGCATCCTATCCTCAGAATTCAAGTGGGTGGAGGGGATTTGTTCAGATGATCAGCTCATTTACAACATCTGGCTTCACTCTCTACCCTGCACATCCTCAGCCGTGCAGCCAGGAAGGTCTGCTGCAATCACAGAGATGTTCTGCAGAACACAGGCCTTGCTGCTTGCTCAGGTCTTGTCTGAAGCAGTTCATACATTGGACTGGAACAGTCACCTTTAGTCTTCAAACTGCCAGCAGTGAAGAGTCCAAGCACACTATTTGAGAGATTTTTTTTTGTCTGGGTACAGTCAGTCATTTTTAACTTAAAAAAATTTTAACAGGTACACCCACTAAGTTTGGGGTCCTCTCATACATTTACTGCTTGAAATGGAGTCTGTTACCAAGACTGGATCCTAAGGCAGCCACTCGTAAAGGAAAATCATCCTCTTTTTTGTCATTTTACTTAAAAACTCCGTTTTCCAGAGTGGCAATAACAGCCACGATATAATGGCATGATTTCCATCCTTTCAGTGACACTTCAACACTGTGTCCCCCATCCTACCCTTCCCTTCTAGACCAAAACCCTGCTCATTACAGCTTCCCCTGTGGGAAAATGGATGTGAACACCAGGATGCCTGCTTTGTTACTAGATAAGAGAAATTTACGGTTTTTCTGTCTTACACCTGCAACAGAGATCTGGCCTTTTAATTATTTACAACTCCTGAGCTGCCACGACATCCACAAACTTTGTTCAGCAACTTCAGGTTGTCTCTTGGGTCACTGAAAAAATATTGCAGGATCTCCCTACAGGCACACCAGCATGGTAATGACTTAGCTGCTCTCAGAGTTCACCACCTATCAGCCAGAAATAAACTTGATAGGAATGAAGGTCATCTTGTATTGTTTCTCAGTCAAATATTCCGAAGTACCAAGCAAAAGTACGTTATACAAACAGTATTAATTTAATCACATAAGTTTATAATACTATCAAAACGCTATCCGTTTTCCACAAGTCAATACCAAGCAGCATCAATTAAAGAACTTCCATATTTTAACCATTTATGGCAAGATTCCTGTATTTGTCCTCCTTTTATTTTGTCCAAGTCTGATATCAATTTTTCATTTACCTGAATTTTATCTACATGGATCAATACACTCCTGCTTCAAATTCCTAAACAATAATTCCCCTTTAATGCCTTGAAACTCTCCCAGAGTTCCAGGAGTTTTGAAAAACAAAACAATGACAACAAAAAAACCCATAACATCAGTATTTGGTCAGCTCTTCTACAACTACACGGTGTAAATTAATCTACATTTGCCAAAGTGAAGAAGTGTAAGTTCTGTACCTGAAGTTTAACACCTCATTGTGAGAGATGAAACCGTCGCATTCTCATATGAAAAGAATACATCATCTTGCCTTTCCTCAACCAGAAGATAGAAATATCTACTGAAAATTGCCTTTTCTATGCTTTCACTGGCAGTGTTCCCATTTCCTAGGAATGGACTGTTACAACTGCTACATATTTCTTATGGTTTAATATACCTTCAGCACCTTCTCACCAAGTCTTCCAATTTTCTTGCTGATAACTTAGATTTCAACTTCTTTTACACCTTCTCTCCCTGAATTTCCAGTTACTGATTTACAACCCACAAAGTTCCCCTTTCTTCCATTTGTTATGGATCAGACACTTTAAAACCTTTTTCCCTTCTAGTTGCCTTATACCCCCTAAATCAGGCTCCAGATTCCTCAGTGACAGTGGCCCTCCTTTTGATTGTGGTGTTTTTGGGAGCTTGTAAACAGAGCTAAACCAGTTCCAGAGCACCCTTATGTGCTCTGCAATTTTACTTCAGCTCCTCACCACTCTATCTCAAAATTACGTGTAATCCCAGAAAACAGGCAATGTTAAACCACCTAGGCAATATTTTCTGGCTTTGGACTTGCAGGTAAGAAGCACAAACCAATCACAGTTACTCACACCTAAAATAACTGTTTTACAACCCACTCAGTTTCAGAAGTGTCTTCTGAGGCCTCACTGTCAGTGAAAACAGTCAGAAGTGGCAAAAGTGTCTCAGCACCAGCAGCACGAGCACTACTCAGACTGAATTCTGCCAGGAGTACACAGCCTTTTTACCTCCCAAATGACAGCTGGCTGCTCCAGCAGCAGGCCAACTTGTTTTCTAATGCCAGGGGGTGGGCTATAGCAGCCATTAACTAGTATTCCCTCCATCTTCTGCTTCCTCTGTTAGGACATTGATTTCCAGCATTCATGAGAATTTCTTTTAAGGTCTTTATGTCTCACTAACAGGGAGGGTAATTTCCATACTGAGCACTTCTCCTCCTTCTCTTTTGCCTGTTAAGTCCTTACTAAAAAGGAAAAGGATGGGAGTCTCAGCAGCCGAAGTCACCTGGGGACAATGTGCCTAGTGTGCCCCATTACTGCCTGAATGCTGCTCTACAGATGGGAATTCAAGCCTAGATCAGGTCTTAAATGGAGACTTGAACAACAGGGAATTTTCAAGAAGCCCAAAGAAATCCAATTGCCCAAAGGTATCAAAGTCTCTCAGGGACTCTTAAAAGTCTCCAGCCTATTACACGGAGAAGGAGAACAGTATCTGCCCCTAGAGTGAAATGTGCAGAGAAGACAAATCCCACTCCAGCAGCAGAGCCAGCAGAAAGCCTGCACAGGTACATTTGCTTCCCCCTCAGTGCCAGTGACTCCCCTGGACTCACTGCACTGACTATTTTCTTTAGGGTATAGATCAGTTCTCTGGGAACCTCACAATTTTGCCATCTGGTTGAAGGTGGGAGACTCGGATCTGTTGTGGCAGATCCTCCTCCATTCTGATGGTGGTGGTATTTCTATGCTACAAATGGACTGAGCAGATTTACAGGGGCATGTTGTGGCAGGGGGTTCCATGGTGAGCCTGTGCTACCTCTGCACCAAACAGAAAGGTTTGTTCATCCCACTCACAGAAACAGGAATGTCTGCTCAGCTCTCAGGCCGACAAGGCTGATGGGCAACAGGCAGGTTTCCTGGGTGTTAACACGGTTCCCAGTGGAGAAACTCCATATCCAGTATCCTTCCTATCATTGTTAGCTCGCTTCTGATGGTTGCCTTTGGTTTCTTACCCTACAAATCTTTACACCTGTGACCAGAATGACCATGTACAGTCACTTTGTGCAACAGAAACCTCTGGCACAACCACTCCTAATAGTCCCTGCAGACTCTGAGGCTGGGAAAGATTTAAGAGTCACACAGTAATCCAGGCTGGAAGAACCTTCTGCTTTAAAGCAGGGTCCACAAGGAGATCAGGTAAGGTTACTCAGTGCTTTACCCAAAATGGGCTTGGGATCCTCCAAAAATGGAGATGGTGCACCCTCAGAAGAACACAGGTCCCAATGCCTGACTGTCTTTGTGGGGGACAAGCTTTTCCCTCCTATCCAGTCAGACTCTCTCTTGTCTCAGTTGATGTCTGTTGTCTCTTGCCTGCCATGCACAACTGTGAATTGATTTGTGTGTATGTGTAGCTCTAAGATTCAAAGAGAGATGAGGAATGGAGGAGGGATGACAGGAACAGGACAGAAGACTTAGGGCATTGTGCAAAGTCTCCATGGTGGCAAACCCTCCCCACAGCACCCTGTGCTTGCACTCAAAGTCTGTGGGGGTGCTGTGATCCCTACACTGCTCTCATGGTAGGGAAAAAAGTCACACACACAGCCTGATAAAGCCTGTCTCAGAGGAGAACCACAATCTCGTTCTACAGGCGACCCATTAAACGTATCTACTTCCTCATTTACTTCATGCATATTGACAAATGCATTTCAAAATTCCCTCTGAAGAGACATGAATCTTGTTCTCCACAAAAACACTAAGCACCATTTTTAGAGCCTCTCCCACTGAGCATCATTTTCCTATAAATGCATTAGCACTACAGATTGCAAGGGAGCAGCAGAAGCCAAAGATGGGAAGGAGTGATAGTGAAAGGATCAAATGGGGCTGTTCTCTGCAGAGATGTCTCAGTGTTAGATTTTTCACTTTGACATTGCACTTTATAATCTTCTTCAAGGATTACTACACACATGAACACACTTATTTGTGACTGTGTCCATTAATCACTGCTAACTGCACCACACAGATCCCATCCCCAGCACACTCAGCTCTGCCTGTGCCTCCCCAGCGGTTGGGAAGCAGCAGGACACAGCCTTTTAGTTAAACAAGCCATGGCTGTAATATGCAACATGACAAAGTGGTGGTAGACAGGCCATTTAAAGTCACATTCAACATTTTAGTTAGCCTTACCCCAGGTGGCAAATGCTTATTTACATTATTCATAGTAATGGTCAAACTGAAAGAGGAGGGAGAAAACTAGGGAGAAAAATAGGCTTTGTTCTCTAACACAAAGATAGCCAGAAGCTGGTTTTTTTCAGTGTGTGCACGTTTCTCCCCTCTTTTATAACTGACATCCTGGGGGTACAGCTCCAGGGAGAGGTAACACAGCAGGCCCTCGGGAAGGGAGCCGAGGCCTCTCACCAACACACTCTTGGCAAAATTTTAATCACACAGAAGATTTGAAATTATGGTTTTATAGAGAGGAGCTCAAGGAATTTAAGAAACCTTAGAAAATCAGCACATAGTCTGGTGCTTCTGTTACTGCCACCAGAATATGGAACTTCCTCTTTCTGTCAACAGAAAGAATTTAAAACCTGAGGTTCAGCCTGTTCTTACCTATCTCCATTGACTGAAGGCTTAACTTGATTGCCTTGGCAGGGTGATTGGAGTGGGTGATCTCCAGAGGTCCCTTCCAACCCTAATGATTCTGTGATTCTGTGCGATTGCTTTGCTGTGCAATCTATTTCAGCACACAACTCCCCTGCTCTAAGCATAGGACATTTTATCCCTTGCACAGTCAATGTGCAGGGTGCTTTATTTACCTTTTATATTCAGTGTCTTTACATACACAAAGATTAGAGACTTCCTATCCTGAATTTTCAAATCTCAAATCTACCTTCATCAGTTTATAGCATCTTTGTATAAATCCAAAAATTATTTTCATGGCCATAGACTGATCTGTGTCCATCCTATCATCAACTTCAGCAGAGGCAAATGGCATTTTGCTGCTTCCTCCTGCTGCTGCACGATTTTCTGAGTATTGAAAGAGGCTGACACACATAAGTAATGGGGAACTACCCAGAAATTCAATTATTGCTGTGTACCACAGCACTTTTTAGACCTGCTGACTAAACACCTTGCCAGCAGTGAGGACGAAATAGGTCTGATGACATGACCCATTGACATTACACTGGGTTTTGGATCCAGAAACATATTCACCAAATATCATTTTATAAGGATAATATTCATAAGCCCAAACCATCTTCATGATGACATGCCCTTTCATAATTAGGTCCTTCTGTTTTGTCCCAGAGCACCGAGAGGAGCCTTCTGTAATTAGTAAGAAGCACAACACATGCCTGGGGTTTACTCTTCTAAATGTTACCTAAGCTACACCCTAAATTTTATTACAATGGAACAGCAAACATCAGACACTGCAATGTTTGAAAAAAACAGTTAAAGAAGAACAAACAAGATCTAAGAGAACAACATTCAGTAGATTATGAAAATGTGTTTGACTGAACAAACCCAGCTGAAAGCTATCAACCACTGCCAACATACCCAAACCAATTGCTGATAAAGCCACTAGGAACTATGGATTAGTAAGAACTTGGAGAAACCTTCTTGGCATGGATGCTCTCCTCATTCTTTCTCTCTCAAAGCTTGCCAAGGAAATGAACCCATGGAGATGTAATTAAATGCAACATTTAAAAGGAAAGGAAAAAAACAACAAGATGCCATGTTTAAATCTGTTTTGTCAAACTTTTTAAAAAGTAATTTTTCCCTCCTCTCTCCTCCAGACTGGTCTCACAGATAAACAATTGAAATTAATATAGTAATATCAGCAGTTTTTCAGACTTTCATTTCATGTTAGGTTCAAAAGATGAAAGAGTTCACAAGAATTTCTGCACCAAAAGATACTCATTGCCAATTTGCATCCTTGATAAAGAGTGTCCCTGTAACAATTTCCATGCATTCAAAAGCACAGAAAATATAATTCTGCATTAGCAGGTGACAACAGAGAGGAGCTTAAAACCTCAGGAGATCAGAAATCCAGATGTCCCTCTGGCCAGATATAAGTGAAGTGGTTGTTATCATAGTATCTGCTAAGGATAGACACCAGTATTTTGGAACATCTAGACTAGTGTAAAGGCCTTTCAAATGAGCAACATAGGATCTTTTAGCTGATAAATTCTTAAGCAAATCATAGTAGGGCAAAGAAGACAAGTAATCATGTAGTTCTGGTGATCAGATTTGCTGTCCTTTTTACATACAAATACAGACAGCTGTAGAAATATCTACAAATGTGTACAAAAACTTCAGGACTATTACGCTGTTTATGCTGCTGATCCTGAAAGGTTTTCCCTCTGAAAGAACTATGTTTGCATAGTAAAAACAGATTAATATAACTATTTAATCTTGATTGTCTACAAGATGGCATAAGTAAAAATTGCTGAGAAACAATTACAGCTCCTGATGCTTTTTAATCAAAACACATCTATTATGTATGTTATGTATCAAAGGAGATACCCCACTGGAATTGCCTGGCTGAAGCTTTCCCTTCAGGACCAGACAAGCCCTTCAGTGGTATCTATCAGTCCATGTGTGACTCATTCTATGCAATCCAGTATCTTGACTAGTGGGGTCAAGTTATGTCCATGTCAATTAGTCCAAAACTGAGGCTTTTCCATTTACTGAGATGGAGAAACTCAATGTATATGTCATACTGCATTGAAGTCGCCTTGAAATGAGAAAAGCAAATTATCTCTAAGAGGACACAGGAAAAACAGAGTCTCTGGGTGGCTGGGGTTGCAAGAAGTCATTCTGTTTGCAATACTTACCTGGACCATTGCATTAAACTGCTAGGAGATGATTTATAAGGGCAGGAGGGAAGAGAGAGGTGGACAACAAAAGTAAAAATGTGGTTTCCATGCCAATAGGTCAAGTTGAGAGTGAAAAAGGTGAAGGTCAAGCTAGAGGAAGAACAAATTTGGTACTTGGGATTTTAACTGCTTGTGTTAGAGTCTAAAGGTCTGATTGCCTAATCTCTCACACCCCTGAATAGCACAATAGTATTAAGACACGCTGCAAAATACAACAAATGACTTAAAACACTGTCAGCAATCAGATCAATACACCTTCGTGTCACTTGGTCCCAGCTTTGCAGCCATCCCCAACAACAGCAAAGCTCTGACTCATGGCCAGGCCTGCTCCCCTCCAGAAGGACAAGCACATCACCATGTTCAGGACAGCTCAAGAACAGCTTTCCCATCCGGACTCACTCAAATCCAACTTCCATAACAGCCTTTGCAGTGATACCAGCAATGGTAAGAGAGGCTGGTTCTGTGCAGAGCACACAGTTTTGCATGGGATTGCTGGCAGTGAACTGCTGGCTGTAGGACAGTCCTGGTACCTGATAAGAGACTACATTCCCTCAGCAGGGGCCTTCAGAGCAAGCTTGGAGGGCTGTTGAAATCAGTGTTGGCTGCCTCACTTGCTGCATGCCTGAAGGAGAGCAGTCAAAATCTGCTAATTATTACAAACATCTGTCTGTAGAACACTTTCTACCCAGCGTGGTGCCTCTGGAACAGATGCAAATTCTGTCTAGAGCACACAAATGCAAATAAAGTGCTGGAGAAGAGGTGAACAAATGTACTGCTGCTTGGCTGCCTTCTTCAGCAAAACAGCACACACGCCTTGCTGTCACTGAGGGAAGTCAGCTCTGTGCTGCAGGACAGCGGGAGCATTCTGCAGAGGCAGCACACATCCTGCAGGCCTTACAAGGAGGGGGGAGAGTTAGAAGACAAGTGAGTTTTATTTCTTTAACAAGCCCACATCCACCTACAAGGCTTTTTCCTCCTGCTTGTTCACTAAGAATACCCAAAGGTGAAACCATACTGCTCCTATCAACCTGCAGGTTGGTGTCCCAGTCCAGCTCCAACGTTACTGGCAGCAGAGCTGCCCTGCTGAACACACTGGAGTGTGAATGAAGGGCTGGGAGATCAGATGTGTTCTGGGTCGGACTGCTCACTACAGGCAGCACAGTTCAAATTGGGTCACTGTAATTCTAGGGCTTCTCTTCAGGCATAAACTGTCATTCTTCTCTGTGTTTACAGGCACAGAACCACTTCCAAAGCTCTAAATGAATACTGATCCTTTAAAGAAGCAAAAGGGAAAAGCACTTAATTATATTTGTCTTCTTTCTGTAAACATTTCTTAACTAGAAATGCTTAAAAGCTCTACAAAGTGAAAGCCCAAATGTCACAGGCAAAACTAAATGCAATTGTTTTGTTCTGGTTTTAATAGAGTGAATCAGAATAACAGTAATTGCCTTCTTTCATTTCATAACAGATTTGTGATATGTCAGCATTAAGAGTCAAGTAGACATTTCTCACTAAAGCACTTCTCCAGCTGAGAAATATTTCAATGAGTATAAGATTTCAAAGAAATAAATATATTTTTACTATGTGCAATTTGGACTTGATTTTAATAAAATTTAGAGTTCTGATAAAATAAACTTTTAAAATTCAATTTCGAACTTACTGTTCAATTTTTCAATTTTTTTAATAACAAAAAATTGTCAGAAATCAAATTCAAAATGAATAGCTTTGATTAAAATGTATTAACTGTTGTGACCCCCTGCTATTTTAAATTTTTACTGCATTAGAAGCCCCACAAAGGCTGAACATAAAAATCAGCATTTTGCACAAAAAGGAGTCACACGCGGATGCAATCGAGGAGACAGCATTTGGCAGATAAAATTAGCGAAAAGTGGCAGGGCTTTGGTCTTTCTTCAGAAAATACTTCAGACAGCTAATCAAATACTCAAATTTGAGCAAGTGCTTATGTGCTTTGTTGAGGAGAGTGATTTGAGCACATTCTGAAGGTTAATCATGTACTTCACGTGTGTTGCTGAATTTATTCGTGTGGGTCTGATGCAGAGCCCTTGAAGTCAATCAGATTTTTTTCTGAGTGATTTGTGTATCAGACTTTAAAAGTGGCAGCTAATTCTTTTCTCTTCAGAAAATCTTTTTCTCTTCAAAAACCTTTTTCTCTGTAAATAATATTTTGTAGCAGTCTAGTATGAGCTATTAGCAAATACAAAATGTTAGTATAGCAATTATTTTGTTTAAAAAGGAATACAGTATCATCCCTTCATATTTTTCATGTTAGGCATCTCTTTGGTTTTTTTTTTAATTAAAATTATCTGCACTTAGAATGTCCACAGAGGATAGAGAGCAATAGAGTCAAACCGATAAGTTATGGAATGTAAGTTTTAATTAAAAACAATCACTCTGTTGATGAAAACCACAAAGTAATTATGTAACAAAAAAAAAATCTGTCTGCTGTTTAACCAGCCTGTAGGTGTTGGCTCCCTACGGGCCTACCCAGAAATCATCACATGGCCCTTCCTCAAAGTAGCAAAAGGCTGTTTTGGCAGGACAGGAGGGTACTCCAAGCAGAAGGAGAAGAGGAGTGGCTGCTTCTGGATTAAGTGACAATGGATTATGCACAAGAAATATGGGGGAGCAAGGTTTCAGTTCTGGAGACCAGAAAGGTTTGTGTGACGCATTAATGTGTGATGGGCAGCAGAAGTGCCATCTGGGCAAGAGCAATGGCTGGTGTTACACAAGTGTAAAGGTCATCCTCACTCTGAAAAGGATCCTGACAGCAACACATGGTGATCAGTGTTCTTGCTACCACATCCCTACACCTGACAGATGTAACAACTCCTCCTGGTTATGAGGTGAGTACAGGCACTTAACCAGAAGTACCTGTCACACAGAAAACATTCCTGGTCCACAGATCAGGGTCATACCAGAGCCACGAGTGCTCCTCAAGCCATCATTCCTGACAAGTTCTAGTGTGAAAAGAACACAGGAATCTTGTCAGTACTGACTGTTTTACACACTTCAGGATGCCATAGGAAAAGCCATTTTAATGGAATTCTGATCTCTTGCCTCCCTCGCAGCCCATCCAGCCCGTTCCCTCGCAGCCCATTCCCTCTGCTGCCTCTGGAATACCCAGTACAGATCAGTTTGAAATGCCCTCAGAGAAAGAAGAAACAGACCACAAGGTTGTACTGTATGTTTCTATCTGACTCTGCTTTGCAGACAGATAAGTTGCAATCATAGCTACATTTCAGTGAACTTGTTGTGGTGGGAAGGAAAAGTTATTTCAGCATCAGAAAATCCAGAGCTGCTCCACAGACACAATTCGAAAGTGTCTCCTGCCCAGATGAATGCTTAGGAGAAATAAAAGCAAGCCCTGAGCTTGCAGGTAATCACATTACACATCACCAGAAAGCTGTTGCTTGCTTAGATTTCATTCAAACACACCAGCTTCATTCTCATGATTTATGGAACTGTAGAAATCTCCACAGATTTTTTTCCCCTCCTCTTAGCCCTCTGGTTTAAATATAACACAGTAAGTTAAGCTGAGGAACTCAGAAGGCAATTTACTTTGCTAATATTAAACCAAAGGAAAAAAAAATCAATTTTTTTGTACCCTAAAAGGAAAAAGAAAAATCAAACTGTTCTATCTTTAATACTAAGAAACCATCCCTTCCAGATAGAAACTATCAGTAAGATAAGCTTAAGTTTCTCATCTGCCTTTGGCAAAGCAGAATCGTTGTCATTCCAAGGGATCCTGGCAGAAAAATGCAGAAGCACAAAGCCATTATAGGAAAAGTCCAACACATCGGACTGTTCTATTGAATAAGTAAAGCCCATAGAAAGAAATCTGTGCAAGTCAGTTATGGGGAAGAAAACTTAATTAACTTCTTAGGGAAGTTCCTGCTGCCTCCCCCGTATGGGGTTGGCCTCACAAGGCACCCTATGCCCCTACAAGTGGAGCAAAAGGTTACCAGAACAAATCCAAGTATTTTATCAGGGTTTACTGTAAACTTCAGAGAAGCACAAGGTCTCCTGGCATCAGGATACTTATGGAGTCACTACACAGCCACAACTTGGAAAGGTCACTCATTTATCAAAGAGTCAAAAACTGGGACCATAAATTACCTCTTACTTTTCATCTGCTAAGTGAAATTTAGTTGTGACTAGACACATCATTACTTAACCACCAGATATGCCAAAGTGCCCTAAAGGCCTTGGGTACATTATACACTTACCGTTGCCATGGAAATAACGATTCAGATTTAAGAAGTGATAGGCAGCGACCTGTCACAGTGTCATTCTTCAGCATCCCAGGGGAATCTTGGCAATGAAAGCTAGGCTGAAATGCCTCATTGCCATTCCTGTGAATTCTCTATCTCCAGGAAGACTTTGCTGATGCGATCAGGACTCCACTGTTATGTTTTCTGATGCCTTTTTTACTATCATTCCCTGCAGTTTACTATGGGATTTACTACCACTGATGTCTGGAAAACCAAACTTACATTATACACTTTATAAAACCTGTAACTGTTGGCCTGGGATACACAGGCACAGAATAAGCCTGCTTAGAACAGAGATGGTTGATTCCTGCTTTGAAGCATAAGACACTGCTGAACAGTGACCATATAGCCAAGACAAGACTTCACAGTTCAACCAAATTGGAAACAGAGTGATAGCACTGAGATTCTTCTGTTTGTCATGTTTTCAGATCCTCATTTTTCATAGTCCACACTCTTCCCCTGCTATGTTCAAATGTGAAATTGTGAGCATATGGGCTTTGTCACAGTAAAAAAATGCAACTTCACCATTTCTCAAAGGTTTCCCTACTCTAAAGACAGTATGAGTTGTATGCAAGCCCTATTTATGAATACATTCTGCCACTTCTTATAAATATTTTCATATTTATTGTTTTCATATGGTCATGTCCTGGATCCTTGTCAGAATCCTGAGTTGCTCCCCAGTTATTTCTGCCATAAGACACTTCACCTCGTGCACAGCTCACTGGTGACCACACTATGCAGAGAATAAAAAACCTCCCTTTTGGAAACACCACCATTCACTGACAGCCCAGAATCTGTGCTACAGGGGCTCTTCTTCCTTCCCCAGCACATGTAAAACTTCCAGGCCTCATCAGCTGAAGATATAAGTTCCTGTTATATCCCTAATAACAGCCTCATCTCTAACTCATTGAAAAATGAGTAGACCACTGGGAATGGTTATGCTTTTCAGCCCATTTGATTTCTCTCTTTCACTGGACTCTATTCATCAGCCCTGCTGATGCCACTGTAGCTGAAATCACATGAACACTTTCCAGGAATTCATTATATAACACCAGGCCAGATTCTCAGCTAGTGAAAAATCTGCCTGCATATTTCAGCTTCATTCTATTTTACAAAAGATTGCTTTAATGATAGAGGAAAGGACAGACACACATAAGGAGCCTTTTTCCAAGCTCAGAACACTGATAAGAGCATTACACTATCTGACACTTGCAGCTTTCACTTCCTTGTCCCAAAGGTGCCCAGTGACTCCCAGGATGTGCCTTTCTGAGCTGTTGGTTTCCTTTGTACCACAGGCTCTGCCTGCCCTTCCCTGAGCCAGCATTCCATCTGTGACGGGAGGCCACATTCCATTGTCTAAGCAACATTTTCCTTACAACCTTCAGGGTCTTTCAAAAGAGGTTTGATGTTTAGGTTTCCAATTTAGTGTTAAGACAACTGGCTAGTTCCTCTATCTTCATGCACTGGATGTTTCTTAATAGAAATCCTCTACTGCTGTAAAACTGTAAAACACCCTGGGCCTCAATGGAACGTTGCCATTTTGTACCCATTGAAGATTTGACCTGTCTGGAAAGGATCAATTTTAAATCATCTTAAGGGGAAAAAAAACCAAAGACTAGTGAAGCATTTCTCCTTTTCTCCAACCTTGTGCACTCCGGAGGAAAACCTTAAATACAGAATTAGAGCACACTGTTAAAATATCTATCTGTCCAGCAATTCAACAGCCTGTAAAATTAACAGGGCTTGTTCAGAAAGCAAACAGAAAAAAATAGCACAATTTCAATCAGGTTCTCCCATTACTCCAATCTGGTACTTACATGTAAAAAAGACAGTTCATTTCATGTGCTGGAATTAAATAATAGCCTCAATGGCAGAGTACAATGGTATTTGATTCCAGAGCTTTCACCTTCAGTGGTTTATTGTCCCCTCTGCCACGAACATGACTTGCCTCAACCAGCTTACTTGGGGAAAAAAAAACCCACCTGCCAATGTGTTCTACAGCAAACACTATTTCCTGTTGATATCGAGGATGTCTGAACTCATGTTTACTTCTTTTATTTTTAATCATAATAAAAATTGCCTTCATTTTTCCATTAACTTTTCTCTGGTGTATGCTCAAAATTTTAATTCGCCTTTTTTGCACTCCTGTGGCATCTTTCCAAAACACACAAGACTTAAGGGATTGCACTCAGATATTTATTTGCTGCAGAACCCCCGAGAAAGAACAATGCAATATTGTTCCAACCTGGGAGCACAGAGGGAACTTAAACAGTGAAGTATTTACCTTCTAATCCACTGCTCTTCCCACCCCTGGCAAGGGAAGATGTTTGCCCCACAGGATGGTTTGAGTTGGAAGGGGCCTTAAGGATCACCTAGTCAAGACCCTCTGCCATGGCCAGGGACACCTTCCACTAGACCAGGCTGCTCCAAGGCCTGTCCAGCCTGGCCCATCTTAAGAACAGAGTCTGCCTTTCTCAGGACACTGTTCCAGCTGCTCTGGCCTATGTGTTAGAGGACGGAGCACCAGGGAACTCAGAACAGCCATCATGCAGAGACAGAAAGAAGACAAGATCAGCATTCTTTGCCCTTCTACTGCAAATGGACCCACTAAAATCAACCAAGACAGCCACAAACTGAGCTGCCAGCTGCATAACACACAGCATCCAACTTGAGTAATTTTGTTTCATGTGTTGTAATCCAAATATCATTTTGATGATCACTGCCATTCAAGTCCCTTATTTCAGCAGAGCATGTTCTCTCTGTAGGTGGCATGGTGCTCTTTTTTGTGTCACTTGCTGTAGGGTTTCCAGGGTCCAAGTGGCAGAAAATCCTGAACTAAACTATCTCTACTGCATCTAAACCTACTTCTAAGCTTAGTTTACCTTCCTAGCAGACTCTGTGTCCATGCCCACAGAAGCATGAGAAGCTGGACTGCCAGATTCCAGGAATACCTTCCTCAGACATGGTCATTTCCTTTCATGAAAGGAAATGAAATCTCCACTCTTCGTTTCTGAGCAGGGCCTGGGCAGTTTTGGGCCTGGGCAAGCACCTTGCCCCCTCTTCCCCTATGGCCACACTCAAAATTCAAAAGTCCAGTTCCTACATCACAGCGTGCAGGGCACACCCCCCCAGGTCCCAAAAGCTCATTTCATTGCCTCTAACTTATCATTGGACAACTGGTGATCATTGGATCATTGCTTATCATTGGATTTTGCTGATTACATAGGATATAAACCTTAAAGTAAGAGTTTAAAACACTATTTAAGACTAGTGTTAGGATTTTCTGACTGAGCAATTTATAAGAATTAAGACCATTCTTACCCTTCTATCAGGGTAAAAAGTACTATGTGATTGAGAACATTTTGAAAAAGAAGAAAGTTTGTGATCTCCACCATAAACGGATGTAAGGTAAACATTTGATTTTATTTTTATTAATACAGTGACAATATTTATGACAATACAGTCATTAGATTCTTCCCTGAAAGAAAAGCATTTGTAGAGAATTCAAGTATTTCAATTTGTCATGCAAGTCCAGGGGTGTTATCTATGATACCCTGTACTTTTGGCTCTCTGGTATGCATACTGATAAGATAGTTTAAGAGTTGATACAAAATGTGTTTTAATTCTATGAACTCTGGCAGCCTACTGAATTATTTTTATGATGTCATTTACTTACTACAATTGAGTTTGGCAATTCCAGGTTTAGTATCACACAGAAACCTTCCTTTCTGATACAATACTCACACCATGGCCTTGTGACACTTGTAAGAACTCCAGATGTCATAAATGTACATTTGGATCTGCGAAGCAGGAGGAGTTGCTACAGCCCCACAGTATTCCACTTCTGGTTAGTTTACTGAAAACCGTGCACACGTTTTAAAAAAATAAACTACCTCAGCTGATAAAATCCTGATTTCCTGATCTCCCAGAGTATTTCTTTGTTCCGTTTTTTCACACACCTAGTATTTGTGAAGCCCTGATTTGTACTGGTCTGGGTTGCAGCTGTTCAGCCGCTGCATCCAGGTGATTTGGACAAAGTTCCAGCCCTGGCCTTTGCTGGGCCAAATTAACAAAACACACACAATCTCAATGATTTCTTTAGTGAGGACAATTTTGTGAAATGGAACTGATACTCCTCTGACACACAGCAGGTGAGAAAAAGGCCAAAGGAAGGAGCCTAGCCCTGACTTCAAACTCTGATTGCAGTCTCAAATATAGCATGCACCTGGGAAAAAGAATACTCATCAACCATCACATTTAATGCTCAGTCTAACAGAGAATTGAAAAGAATGTGTTAACAGAATGTCAGGCTTGCTGCTGCTTCGGAAAAAAAAAAAAGTTTTGTGCTAAAAATGGTTTCACTGTTATGGGTGAAGCAGCTCAGTATTTCCAGCATTGTTGCAGATTTAAAAAAAAACTTCAGCCATTCATCTCTGGTACCAGCAAACAGACAGACTTTCTGTAAATCTGGGCTCCAATTCAAATATAGCAAACACAGACATATCAAATTTAAAGGTATTTTTAAACTCTGGTTCTGAAGTGCTTTTACTCTCATAGAACAGTAGGAATAAGGAAGGCCATTGGCTCCAAATGGCCTTGGCTCTAAATGACTCTATTAAATGCAAACACACATCATCATCATGGAATGGTTTGGGATAGAAGGAACCTCAAAGCTCATTTCATTCCACCCCCTGCCATGGGCAGGGACACCTTCCACTAGACCCAGTTGCTCCAAGCCCCGTCCAACCTGGTCTTGAACAATCCTAGGGATGGATCACCCACAGCTTCCCTTGGGCAACCTGTACCAAGACTTCACCACTCCCACAGGGAAGAATTTCTTCCCAATATCTAATCTAAACCTACTCTCAGTTTAAAGCCATTCCCCCCAGTCCTGTCACTGCATCCCCCTGAAGTCCCTCTCCAGTCTCTCATAGGCACCTACTGCCTTCTCAGTTGTCTTGGACTTACAGAGCAACATCATTTAGGGAAGTATTGGAGAATTTCTGTACAGGCAGGAAAAACAACCACTGAAAATGGTAAATTAACTTTTTCAGAGAGAACACATGGTTCATAAATATCTCAGCTTAAAAGCTATATCACGTGTAGCCACATATGTTGGGTAATAATTAGAACCCAATTAAGTAGGGCACCAAAGGAATCTCTGTAATTTTATTTATGACATTAACTTGGAGGATTTTTTCCCCCAGCTGTGTAAGAGACATTAAGGCTATTTATCATCCTGGTAGCAATATCATAGTTTTCTACAGGGACATATGGAACTAAACTGAGCTTGTATTTTATAGGTAAGACTTTTTAAAACCAATCTATTCAGATTTGTTTTCATTTCTATCAAAATTGTTCAGTCATCAAATCCATCACTGCTTTCCTGAATGAGCTAAAAATCTAAATTCACCCAGAGTGGAAGTACCATTTAATTCACAAGAAGCACAGGTGTGTAACAATACCAAGATCCAAAAGGAGCATAAGTACAAGAATGTTTCCCTAACCACAGTCATGGTTTTGTCCTGAATGTCTACTAGATTTTCTTTGTCCTTCCTTTAAAAAAAAAAAAAAAAATCAGGCTCTGAGTTAGCTCTTTTGTTTATCTTTTCTGTTCAAAACATACAGAATTCAACATTGAGTTCTTCTGAAGACACTTTTCTGGTCTCAGGTTTAGAACTTACAGCTCAGATTATTTACCAGAGTGATCTAAATAAGACTTAATACATGCATGAAGCTTATACTTCCAAACTCAAACATTTGGAGGGATCTGTTACCAAACTGTCCTAAATTAACTGAATTATTTTCTCAGCAACAGGGGTTTGGCCTAAAGAACAGACATAAATTAATAAAGTTCAATTTGGAAATGGTCACTAGAGGATAATATGCAAATCAGAAACTGACCTTCTGTATTATGACTGCTATTAATATACATTTCAATTATTTTTCTCTTCTTTAGTTTCTCTGTTACGATGTCAAAATCAAGGATCCATTTTTGGCATAACATCTCTTAAAAATCTTAGAATTTAATTAAAACTCTCAGAACTAATATCAAATCAGATCTGTAGGTAACAGTGAGAGGTCGATGCTGTAAGTGATACCCAGGTTAGCACTAGTTCTGCTGCTCAGGTGATGTGAAGAAAAGCTTTGCCTCATTTTCTAGCACTACAGGGGTTGAAAGAGCAGCATTGCCTCACATTTAAGTGTGTAGAACATGACAACCAGTCCAAAGTAGTTAAGTTCACACTTCAAAAATTCCCTCACAGAGCTCACCACATTTCCTAAATTATGTTTACTGGTTTTCCAGTAGCATGTACCTTAAAGAAAAATTGTTTTCAAGTCTTAAATGTTGCAGCCTTGTTGTTTGCTTCCTTGAGCAGATGCATCAAGATCTTACCTTCCAAGCAGTCCATGCTTTAGAGTACACTGAAGTTTCTGCAAGATTTAAATGCACAGCTTTGGTAAAATACATGCTATGCAAATGACACTGAATAAAATAATGTTATTATGCTGCATTTCCTTCTATGCTGACTTAATCCTTTCATGGCCATCGATTTTTATTTAATATGCCAGTATTTGCACTGTAAACGAGCAGAATGAAGCTGAAAGCTATGTCACAGGAAAGGAAAGATAATCAAGGAACAAATGTGGACATGCCTCTGGAGACAGAGATCTCTGTGGTACCACTTACAGTTGGGAAGAGAGTGCTGAACTAAAGAAATGTAAACAAGACTGTGCTTTTCAGCATCTGGATCAGGTGCATGAATACATGGGTCTTTAGCATAAACATTTCTAAAAGTTTAGAGTAATTTGGAACAAATAAAAAAGGCATATGAAAACTTGATACTTTTTTTCACCCCACAGACTTGCAAAACCCATCAATGATTTTAGATATTTGAGTACATATATATCTTCCTTCCAAACGACTATTTTTAAGTCAAACCTTTTCAGGACATGATACAAATCCTTGAAACCAGAGGTTTATAATGAAAACAGTGTCAGACTCTTATTTAAAACAGTATGATTGGTGCAGCTACAAGGAAAAAAAATTATCTACTCTATATCCCTCTCAGAATGAAATAGCCATCTCTCAGCAAACCCATGGAGAAAGGGTTGTAAAAATAAATTCTGTGAAAAAGATTCCAAAGGGTGGAATGAAGATTTAGAGATGCAATGGATTCCTGTAGGAAAGATCATAGCTTCTCGTAGGCAAGATCAAAAGCATGAAGACCTTACCTCTATCCATGCAACAGGTGTATTGCTTGTGCTACCTGCTCTTGGATCCCACAGCAGCACCACGGTGAGCAGCTTTGTTCTGGATTAAGTGAGAACGACTCGACAGCAAAGATGCTTTGAAGGAGCTGTGCAAGTTAAAAGGTGCTGTACAGGTTATACAAAGCAGTGACATGGGGACATGTGAAGGTCTGGGCCCTGGCTTCCCCTGCCTTCCCTCCCAAGTCTCTCTGAGGGAGGGCTCAGTGTGCTCTCCCTGCTGTATGGTTATAGAGGTGCAGCTGGCCAGGGAAGGATGAGATCTCTGCTCTGATGTGGAGGGTACAATCACACCCTTTGGCCGCCTTAATCTTCTGAAGAACAGAATAGTCCCCTCATCCTACCATCCACATTCCACATGCAGAACTATGTCTCAGATAGATCTGCTGGTTTGCTTCCCTTAGCCTACTTTTCAGTGGCAAATAGGCAAACATCAAAGTTGTACTGCAAATTCTTTACTGCTTCCAATATTAATGTATTAATGATCTGCCACAGAGTCTGTGACCCTTTCTCCAGGCTGTGGGTGATGTAGCTTGTTTCTTTACTAAAGAAGCTTTGAGAACTGCTTGGAGATGTACACAAGGTACAGCAGGCCCCCTGTCCAGTTTGTTTCCTCTCCTCTGTGCTAGTATTTATTTCAGACACATTCTGGCTCACTACCAGATTTTGCAATCTAACACTGAGACAACTGAAAAGGTCAATGAGAAGAACATATCCTACAATCAAATTCCATGCCACAAAATCACTCATCACAAACAGATGAAAGAGGATAATCATTATTAGAAATTGTGCCTTGAGCTAGGCTTGAGGCTTTGCCAAAAGATTTGTGTAGGAAGAACTGCAGAGGTACCAGAAGGCTTGGAGCACAACTTCCTTCTCGCCCTTCCTGTTTGGTGGGCAAGTGCTTGTTTGCCATGGCACGCAGCTCAAAAATCTCTGCTCTGCTGGAGCACCCAGTCCTGGAGCACCCACCTCTAATGGTGAGATTATCCACACTAGCTGAGTCATTGCAATACCGGTTTGAGGATGTCAGATTCTCTGGGAGTTTTGAGACAGGCTGTTCTCTCAAGCAGTGTAACCACCTCCTTGTAGCTTCCACAAAAAGTTAAAATAAAATATATTATACTGCCCTGTGAAATATGCCCACGAACTTTTCAAAAGCCACTAATCCAAACAGAAACCAATGCTGCACATATCCGAACACACACTTCCATCCTACCAGCTCCAACCCATGTTAACAGATGAGCTTCCATTAAAGAGAAACATGGGCAAGTGCTCATAGGAAGGGAGCAAAAACTTCCCAGGCAAAATACTCCTATAAGCTACAGCTGGAATGTATACAATAGATCCTTACTCCAGGGCAAACCTAAGTCCAGCTAATGGTTGGACTTGATGATCTTAAAGGTTTTTTCCAACTTAAAAGATTCTTCAGACAGGTATCTTTTTTTAACCCAAGAATTCCAGACAACAGGCCTCCTCTGTACTCAGCCAGTGCACGGAGGAGAGAACAAAGAGGGAGCTGTGACGATCACACATCAGGTTGTGTTTGCCTGTCCTGCATTTTATTTTTCAGCAATGACACATCTCTCTGAGATGGGTTAAGTCCTGCCTTTGCTCAAGCAAGAGGGGGTTTTCTTCTCTCTCTCTGTGCTCGTTGAGCAGGAGGCTGAAGAACTGTGACAGTCAGCCTTTGCTTTTTGGGCCATCTGTAGCTTCTTTTATGGCCCAAACCCTAGCATGGAAGTGGTAAATATTTTCTCCCCCTTACCTGGCCAAGTGCTGAATTAAAGGTGGCCAGAAAAATAATTGTCATTCAAGAAAAATCTCAGAAAAATTCGAAGTCTGTTTTCATCCCAGGTTTTCTGTGGATTTTAAAGATATATATGTTAAAGCTTAAAAATCTAAGAAACCTTTTCCTTTATGAGCATTTTCACAGGATCTTAGGGATTTTTGTAGCTTGAAAGAATTAAGCTGTATTTGACAGCTATTCAACTTAGTTGATGTTATTAGACTATGCAGAAAAAACATAAATACTGTTATTTTTTTTTGTCACAGCCAGAGTTCGTTGTGATTATGATTCTTCATTTACAGAGTTTGGAGGAAAATAAAGGATAATGTTCATACAGATGATATCAAGAGTTAAGGACTGAAGTTGCTGAATTACTAACAGAAACTGAATCAGAGTCAGCAGGAACCATTTTTCTTCCCCAAAGACTTCCTCATGGTGCAACTGAAAAGCCATTCAGGGGTGAATTTTATAGTTTCTGGCTATTAACCTGCTTTCATCCTCACATACATACTTCAAGGAACAGAAAACAAAGAAATATTGCTGTAGCAAGCTTCACTGGAAAAAGGAGCAAAGGGATGAAAGAATGCGTGTGTATACACACGAGGGGAAGGGAAACAGGTCTAATCAGGTAAGTTCATCTCTGCAAAGCTACAGGGTTTTCTTTGTTTGCCTGCAGAAGGGTTACCTAGTACAGAGTACATGTGTGGGACTGTTCAAGTGCACCACTGGGGGTGGGGGGGGCTGTTTACTTAAACTACATGAATCTTTAGCTTTGCACAACACTTGTGGTAGTAAAGGTTTTTCACTTTATTGGTATAGGGCTCCAGTTTCAGATATACTGGAGGTAGCTGCTTCCATCTCTCTCTCTAGAGATATATTTTTTATAGACCAGCTCCCAAAACAGCTGCACAGCTCTCAAGAAGCAAACCACTTCAGAGATAGGGCTTGATCTTTAGCATTGATGAGGAGATAAAACATGGTATCAAACAGAGTAATAAACATATAGACACAGCATGGAAAAATATGATTGCCCTTTATGGCCAACAACATCAATACAGGCACAAACTAAGAGTTGTCTTTCAGCTACAGCAAGAGACCTCAGGTGCGAGGCTGGATGATGTCTAAGTCCTGCTCTCTTTCATTTACAGCTACCTGCTTGCAGCTCATTCCCTTGATCCTCCAGATCAGTCATCCCCCACATCTGTTTGTACAAGTATCGAGCAGCTTTGCTGAGCACACACTCTCTGCATGCAGACAGCTCATCTTTTGCATGCATAATTCCAATCTTCTTCCTTAGTGCTTTGGGCACTCAGAAGTCGGATTATAAAGCCAGGGTAGAAAGTGAGTCTACTCCTGACAGCACATGGCACAGGGAAAAATGAGTCCTCCCCCAAAACTCATTAGGTTTTGCCCCTAATGAGCCTTGGGCTTTTAACACATCATTCCCTTCCCTACAACTGTTAATAAAATAAGCATTCAGCTTTTAGTGACTGGACTATGTTCCTCCTAGGAGGCAATTTCCAACATGTTTCGAAGTGTTTAAGTAAAAATTAATAGAAAGCAGAGTAAAATAAATGAAAAGCAGAGTGCATCAGAATTTCCAGTTCATTGAAGTTATCTTTGAGTAAGTGCTTGCTCCCCAATTCCCTAGAGTAGAAAAACTCCTTCAACAATAATTTTGCCCTGCTTCTCCTAATTGCTGTCCTTAAATATTTGTGGCCTAGAAATTCTCCATCTTTTCAGAGGATGTATTCATTCAGCTTCCATATTTTTCCTATCTCTTTGTATGGCAGAATATTAAAGCCATTCATGACTTTCCAACAGAAAGTCAAGCACACCTGGAAACAAGAGAAAATGTAGTTGAAAGGGCATCATATCCTACCTCTTGTGCTCCAACAGAAGTTCAGCCATCTCACACCACCTCTAAACAGAGTGCCTATCCTGTCTCCAGTAACACCTGGTGATCCTGAGTCCACATTATATATCACTGCTTAAATATATTTACCATTAACTGCTTTCTCTACCAATTCCTTTAACTTATTTCCATATCCAATAAACATTGAAAACCAATTTATTCTTTTTTGTTGTTGTTGTTTTTAAACAACCTTATTAATTTTTCTGTTAGGTTACCCCTTCGTGTGTAAACAAGCCAAGTTCATTTATTCTGTTCTCATAGGTTCTATTTTCTCATTTAGATTTATAAATTACTCTCATTCACAAAGCCCATTAACCCTCTACCAAGTATCTTTAAAACCAGCAAGTAGTTCAGAAGAGCAGAAAAGAGTTCAGATAATTACAGTTAGTCCCAAAACACAAGGGTTATATGACAGCAATCTATACATTGTGCATGTATTAGGGGACATTGGGACATCCAGACCACAAGATACTAAGGAAAAGCTTCCCTGTGCTTTCTTCCCTCAGCTTTAGGAATAAAAGTGTTTATACTTCCATACCAGACCACTGTTACTGCTTCAGGATTCAGGCCTGCTCCCCATTCCAGGCTACAGAAAACAGCCTCAGACTATTTAGTGCCCTGCTCTGGTATTGAAGCAGAAGCCCTGCAGATCAGTTTACTTTTCTATTCCCAGTAAATGGTAACCTGGAAATGACCAGCCAATTCTTCTGAGTGCCAAGAAAACAGCTTCAGCAGAAAAATTGCTCAATTCACTCTGTCAAAGTGAGTTTGAGAGCCCTGCTTGTGCCTGATTGGTGTACAGGAGGCTACTCTGTCTGCATGTTTTAGTTTGTGTGGCATCTGGCCTTCCTTGCCTTTTCCTATTTCTGCTCTTCTGAGTCAACCAGGAAAACAAATCCATTGAGATGTGCTGAGAACAGATGCCTTTGTACAGCCAAAGCTTTAACAACCACAGAGCATCTCATGAGAAAGGTGAACAGTTTAGTCTATGCCTTAACCCTGCACCTCAATTTTTGGAAAACCCATGATTCTACCGATACACCTACGCTTGGCCCTTCAGAAAACCTTGCTCTAAAATATGCTGAAAATCAAGTCCTAGGATGAACAGGAAGTATCTGCCAGAAAATATTTAATTTAATGAATTAGGTGGTTAACAGTAGGAAATTCACTGAAAAACAATTTTAAAAAATTCTTCTCTGGCCAGTTCAACACAAATCTAATAGAAGTCTACAGTTAACCCAGCTTACCTACAATAAAAAATTACTGTTGTCACCCAACATGATGTAGTAGCTATAACTACTGTATTTTCCATAATTCCAAGTTCATGCTTGCACCTTGATTCCCCAGCTCAACTTCTGTCCTACCAAACAGGCAAACTCTTTGGGAACCTGCCATTTCCTGAACCCAGGGAGAACAGTTCTTGCCTCGAGCAAGCAGTCACACCTCTCCTTTTGCTGTGACTGCTTCTAATAACAGTTGTTCTGTTGCAGTCACAGGGAGAACACTGCAGAATTACTGCAGACAGCATCAGTAATTCTGTCTGAGCATCAGTGTCTCCAAAGGGAAAAGCAGTGAGGGGCGAAGGTGGTGTGGGGAAAGGAAAGGTCCAGAGAAAGAACAATCTGGGGCTGCACAGTGTGAATGGAGTTGTCAGAGCTGTTGTGCTGTGCATGATTCATTGAGAACTTTATGTTTTCACTAAAACATGGACAAAATAGACAAATCCTAGAATCTTTTGGGAAAAAACATGTTGATAACCTCTTCAGACACCTATTTTGGCTACTAAAGACCTGAAGAGAGAGGACTGCACAGCACTTACAGCATTGATATGCAACATGAATAATAGAACAATCATCAAATGTAAATCAGAGAGCTTCATGGAAATTGAATACTTAAAGCAAAGATATTTGCCTGACCAAACGCGAACCTGTTTGGAATACAGGAATATTTAAGTAAAGTGCAAACAACAAGTAGAAAGGCGAATTTTGTAAGAGAAGGGAATCACAGGAAACTGGGATAAATGAAGCAGGTCCCAGCAAGAAAGAACTGCAGTGCACAAAGTCTCACCTCTGCTACAGCCATTCCCTGTGACTGTACACTCTGGGGTGTGCTCTGCTCTACTATCAACTTCCTTCCTCAGGTGGGAATCCCACATAGTAACCAAATCCCACATTCTGACAATTAACAAATCTCTTCTTTGAGCAAAGGGAATAACTCTAAGCCCCCTTTAAAATTTCTGTTCATAATACAAAAAAGAGAAAAAAAAAATTGAACCAAAACCACCTCCCATAAGCATCAGAGCAGCAGTAATCACTAACATTACAGATGATGTTCCAAAGTAAGACAAACCCAAGTTAATAAATTTTAATGCCACATACAATAGGAAAACAGATTTTCCTCAGTGCTGTGTAATTCTTTAGTGTGTAATCTTCTTGAGGAGCATGACTGATTTTTGGAAGTATACATAACACCATCTTCCTTAAGATGTAATTGGAGGTACAGTTACTGAGCAGGATTGGGGCAGCCTTAGGATCAATTTCTGAAAGCACACCTATTATGGTAACAGCTTCTCAGTGTCTGGCTGGATGTTCTCCTGGGAAAGCATATTGAATAATTATCTTAGAATAGACAATGCAATGGAAATGTCATTTCACTCTCCTCTGCCATCAGATTGCAATATGGAATAAGGATTTTCTAAAATGATCCATAGTCTGCCATTCTTGAATCTCCATCCATGTTCCAATTCCATTCATTCTTTAGATTATACCTTTCTTTTCTTTTTCTTTTTTTAAGATGGCTGGAAAAAATTATTTTTGAGAAAATAAGACAGTGAAAGTGCCCCCATTGCAAACAGCAATACAACGCTTTCCCATTATTTCAATTTGTAGCTTTTTAGGTTGTCAATGTCTTTAGGGGTACATTCCAATGTAATGTTCTTAATCTCCCCAAACTGGTTAATTCTCCCTATGAAGAAGGGAACTCTTACAATCTGCTGCCCTAAGCAAATAAGGAATAGAAAAGATGATGGTAGGGAACAATTAAGCTCTATTCTTCGGCATGATTTTCTCTTCTGAAGTATCTCTTGAAAATCAGCCTAGCTGTCTAAATACTTGAAATACATATTAGAAAAATAGAACAATTTCATAAAAATATTAACAAATAAATACAAGAGTCAAAACTTGGCAGTTGCATCAGCAAAGAACAACAACCTAGAGAAGCTATGGCTGGCCTGGTATGTAACACTGTCACTCAAAGCAAGCACCTCAGAACTACTGTTTTCTGAGAGCTCTGCTGTAGCAAGAGGCAGAGAAGGCGTAACAAATGATCAAAGCCATCTTCTTGTACCATCATCCCATCCACTGAGCTGAAGAAAAAAGCCAAATGAGTCAGCTGGGGGGAGTGGGGATGGTAAAAGAGACAATTAGAGGAATTCCACCTCTGGTTAAAAAAATGGAAAAAAAAACCCAAACCACTGTCATCATCAGTTTCCCACAGAATAATCTTTCTGGGATATTAGCTCAGCAGCTTTTCCTGGAAATAAGTTTCTTCATCTCACAGAATACCCTGGTTTAACTCTTGTTTTCAGGAGTATCAGCTGTAATAGTCAGTGTGTGAGTGCCAAAGATATAAGTCTGGACAATTACAATTACAAAGTCATGCTCAGTGTGAAGTACTGACCAGCTGGGATCCTCTGGCAATCTGTCAGCACAGTGTACCCTCTGTTCTGGCAGAAATGTGTCAGGGTTTCTCACGAAAGCCCTCAGACTGCCACTTTTATGTCTGGTCACTGGCAGGAGCCTTCCAGTGAAGAGCAAAGAGCTTCTTTTCCCACAGAACAGGGAAAGAAGGGAAAGAAAGACTCCTTTCCTCCTTTTCCCCTGGAAAGGGTTCCCTATCTACTGGCAAGAATGTTGCTTCCAGTAGCAATTAATTCCTGAGAAACATGACAATTATGCATTATGTTGGCACAAGCTGACTCACCTGCTGAACCAAGGTGACACACACTGTGGTGGCATCAGGACTTTGCATCATCACATTCTTTACAGCTTTTATAGAGAACGGAAAGGTCCTTTCACAGCCGAGATTCCCTCCACAAACTTAAAAAAAAAAAGTTATGGACCAAGTCCCCTCTTTTAAGGTTTTAGTAAGAAACGTCTAAAGCAGTAGGAAAGGATATCTTGACATCCACCCCCCTCCTAGACACCTCCATGTGACAATACTAAATGTTAAAGTGCTCCTGGAAACCCTGGAAAACAAAAAAGACCTTTGTAATTTGAGGGAGATATGGCTTTTTTCCCCCCTGACAAGAATAAAGGATTGCCTTGTCGTTTTGAAGGTACTGACACAAAAGGGTATCAATATCTCCTCAAGAGTATCGAGATTTTATTGAATAAATAATTTCTGCATCAGACTGTAAACAGGCTCTGAAATTTAGAACAAATTACTCCCAAATCTAACAGAATTCAGATGTTTCATGCTTCTCCTAATTACACCTTACTGAAATCTAGGCATAGTTGAAAATTAAGACGGTTTGGAATTACTGCCATTTTTTCCCCAATTATTTAAAAGTAGGTATTACTTCATAGGAGGAACTGATAAGAAGTGTTTTACTATACAGGATTTCCCATCCAACTCTTCTTTTATAATACAATTTTATACAGTTTTTAGTGGTAATGTGGTCACAGCCCTCCGCTACTCTGACAGAAGAAGAGACAGAGGAAAGAAGGAAGGAAGAAAGTGATAAAAAGTACTTTATAACAGTTTGATAGATCAGAAGTACTAAGTAACTAACATTCAAACTTCAGTAGATTGAGAGTACTGAAATGATAGTCTAGAAATCTGAGTAGCCCAACTCTGCATTTAAAAACATAATGTAAGTGGATCCTTGGAATTTAGTATTTATTCTTGTAAAGAGAAGTCCTGTACAGGTATGAGAACTTGAGGAAAACTGCACTGTATCTCCACAAAAAGATACTTAAATGCTACATTATGCAAAGCTAAGACAATGCTAAAATCTTACACATCTTTGAGACAATGCAGAAATTCCCTACAATTAATATGAATGTCCTCATACTGCACTGTACACGGAATGTTTTTTGGGAAGGTTTCGCGACTGGGGCTGCAATGGCAGAATATGGATTTAAGCTTCTAAAAACCTCTCCTTGCACTTGTACAGGAGAATTATTTGAAGGCAACTGGTGTTTCCTGGGATGTTGTGCACTCCCATGGCTCTCAGCAGTGTCAGTGCCAGAGACACAGGGCACAAAGGTGACAAATGAGCAGTGCTGAAATCCATTGCTGCTCTAACAGGTTCCTGCTCCTGCAGTGCAGTACTGTCCATGTTCACAATGGGATCTGTTCAACTCGCGTCAGGTGAAATCCCAGGCAATCCTTGTGTGAAATGGACACACAAAGTACTGATTGTCTGAGCACTAATAATGCATCTTTCATGTTTGGATTCTTAACCACAAGTCTGCCTACAGAAGTGGTGTTTAAGATTCGGTTTTACTCCTCGTTACCCTAGTTTGATTTGATTGGCAACAAGTAAATTTCATTTCCCCAGCCAAGTCTGTTTTGCCTGTGGTGGTAATCTCTGAGTGATCTCTCCTTGCCCTCCTCTCAACCCAAGAGCCTTCTGTCACCTTTTCTGTCCCCTGTCCAGCTGAGCAGGGGAGTGACAGAGCAGCTTTGGTGGGCATCTGGTACCTAGGCAGGGTCAGCTCACTGGAGGGTCATCAGTCCTTCCAAAGGAGAACCGCAGGAGGGTAGGACATTGCTGTACCTTGGGGTAGAAGTCAGGGCATCCAATTTAGGGCAGTCCTATTTAACACAAGAATGTATGAATCAAAAAGACTTGATCCAGAACACAACTCCTCATCATTTCTAAATCCTAGCTAATGAATAACTAATGCAATATGAATCCTGTTATGGTGTCTTATAATGCGTTGTTTGTCTTGTCTGAAATATGGTGAATAGAATTATCTGACTGTTTCTTTCCCGAGGCTCTCATAAAAATGATGTTTCTCAAGAGGCTCCTTCAAAAGCCCTATTTCCAATAATTCACAAAAGAAGATGAAGCTACAGGCTTTTTCCCTCCGATGGATTTCAGCACTACTCCATCAGATATGAATACAAAGGATGGATGCACAAATTCTGTCTGTGCTGATCCCCTCCCTCACCCAACTACAATCAGGAGAAAGCAGAGAAACTGTTAAATTTACATTCTGATGCAGTCTTATCTCTCTGTCCTACACAGTGGCACTGCTGCTTCCTCAGCAGCAGGCTCTTCCCTCCAGCTATCCTGGAAAGTCCTAGAAGATGTTCCCAGTTAAAGGGAAGAAGGCAGGAATCAGAAGTTTGGAGGAAACCACTGGAACACTTGGCATTGTACCAAGTCAGAAGGTGGGAAAGGCACATGTATGATGGGATGGCGGCCAAACAACAAGAAACTACAAATGAAAACTGAGGAAAAAGATACTTCAAATGAAACATCAGCTGCTGTATTATGGCCCCGTGCTGCAAGCACCCCCTCTTAGCACTGCCATGAACAGGCAGAGGACAGGCCAGGCCAAAAGCTTTTGTCCATCTGATAGTGGCAATCCCTGCTTTCCAGCTGCTGCTGAGCACCAAGCTCCTCCTCACCAGACATTAACTGCCTGTCACTCCTCCAAGCAACAACTCTCCTGTTGTTCACAAACATCTTCAACAACTGGGTGTATGTTTGGTTTCACAGATTTCTTCTGTCAACTTACATCCTCGCTGCAAAAGGACTTTAAATGGCACATATAAACATCATGGAGAGCCAAATAACAATCACTAAACTATATTTCAATGCCTTAAAAACTCTTACTGAGTAACTTCACTCTTTTCTCTGATATGGTTCAAGAAGTGCATAAACATGATGCAATAAGACACAAAGTGATGAGCAGGTTTCAGTGCTAAAGTGACACAAACCAAATTCTCCCATCAGCTACCACCTCTTTCTGCAGCTGCAGAGTAAAAGGGTTGATCAGCACTGCTGAAAGGCCTTAATCTGTGACACAGATAGTTAACATTCATTATTATACATGCATGATCGCAATATAAATGTTCAAATAGCTGAAACACAAGCAAATGAATACAAATGTGACCATAACAAAAGCACAAGGTATATTTCTGTTTATTTGGATTTGGTAACTTTCTGTAAGGCATAATGATTTTAGAGTCATAGGAACATACTCATTTTGCAGGATATTTGCACAATAGTCCCCTGCAGACTCTCCTGCTGATCTCTGAAATTAGTAACAAGCCAGTATTGCTAAATTTAGGAGCAGGGACTCATATTTTTGTGATGTGTTTTCTCATAACCCAGAGGAGTATTTATAACTCTATTTCAGGCAAGTTCATAATTTAAACAAAACTGACAAAAAAATGCAGACTAACACTTTATCAATAGAGAACACTTTCAGTTTTGAGCAGGGAACACAGACACAGGTACAAAGAAAACCATCTTTATTTAGGTATCTGTAGCCACACTTTGTTTCAACAAGGAAAGCAGAATATATGTATTTGTCCTTAGAATATTTTTGATGTTATATTCAGGTCCTAATCCATAAGTTAGCCAACCTGACACAGTTTGGAGACCTCCCAGAAGACAATGACACACTGTATGAAGGACTGACAGCACTGAACACAAGCACCAATTAGCAATTCCCATGCAGAGGCTCCACTGGAAAAGGGCATGACTTTCACTCTGACCAGAGAGCAAAATCTGATACAGAATAGTGTATTGCACTTGAAGGTTGGCAGAGAATACATTTTGACTTTTTAAGTCAAACTATGTGAAAGGGAATTTAGGGAAAAGAGCTGATGATGAACATCTATCTTCTATCACTAGCATTTAAAGATGAAGATTTCAGGAAATACACCAAACATAAATTGCCTGTAGTTCAAATAATCTGTTTCTAAACTCTAGCTGTGCATGGTAACGGTTGATCCACAAGCAGCATTTATATTCAAGATTTTTTTTTCTTCTTCACAAAATGACATATTGACACAGGCTGTATCCCAGTTCTGATTGTATCTAAACAGTGAGTCTATTAGAAACAATTCTGGGATGTGTTTCTGAAGTTTCTATTACTTCCGGTAATAAATCTCATCGTCCTTGTCTTTACTACAATGACCACACGTGACAAACGAACGCAGATTGTTCAGAGAGATTTGCCAGCCCTGAGCTCCCCCACCTGCCCGTCTCTGAGTTCCCTAATTTGCTGCACACACCATAAAGAGTTCTGGATGGGTGGGGCAGAGGAGAAGGTTGTCAAGCAGCAGCTCCAAATGAGGGAGCAATGGGACAGGTAAGTCAGAGGAAAGGTGCTGCCCCAACACACTGTCACCTGTCCAGGATAATGGCAACAGTACAGCCTCTAGTTTGGGAACTGCTGTCCTTAAGGTACTTGAGACAAGGCATGTGCTTGGCACTTGCTGCTGCCACAGAGAGGTGCAGGGACACAAGGTCACTCTGTCAAGTCATTCCATGGCCATCTCTATCCAACCATTAAGCACAATAAAGTCCCATATTGGCCACTATGCAGAAAATTAACTCTACCCAAGTCTAAACCTGCACGGAGCTGGGGGCACCTACAAGGTCCTACATCACAAGTACACAGGCTCTGTGTTGCTTTTACTACCTGCTCTGCACCCACGAAGTCCTCCTTGACTGCAATGGCAATCTGGTGTCCATTTCTTTCCATTGCCTTGTTCTCAGGATACAGTGTGCCATCAGCCTTGGATCACAGAGTCATACACACAGTCAACAATAGTGGAATCTGGTGATGATATAAAGCTACCTGAGATATTGCATACAAATGTTGCAAAAGGATATTCCCAGACTGAACAAATATGGAAAGAATTAGGAAATTAAATTATATATAATGAAATGTGAAGTCATACACATGGCAGAAAACAATCCTAACTTTACATACATCATTAGGGACTCAGAATCACTACCACACTCTTGTACCTTTATCAGACTGAATTAGGAAAAGGCAAGCAAAACCAAACAAATCAGGCTTCCCTCCCTGAGCTTTGTTAAGTACGGAATTCCCTGCTACAGGACACTGCAAATGCCCTAAAGCTTACAAGGGTTCAAAACTAACTGATTATATCAACAAAAATGCCATCTAACGTGGATTATAAAGGCTGGAAATATCATCTCTTGTTTGGGAAGACCAGAAACTGCTGGAGGCTGGGAGACAAGTCTGAGTAAGTGCATTCTTGTTTGGGAAGACCAGAAACTGCTGGAGGCTGGGAGACAAGTCTGAGTAAGTGCATCTATGCTGTGTTTTCATGTTATCTTACAGGCTTCAACCACTGGCCATAGCCACAGATAGGAAATGGGCAAGACAAACTTTGGCCCAATCTCCCACAGTCACTTTCTCTTCACTCTCTGCTGAAGAAACCTAACACTTTCTTCCTTGCTCTTCCCTGCTGTTTGTCCTTCCTGTCTGCCTTCCTGTACTTCAAGCCTCACTGTAAAGGCACACGTCCAACAGGTTCCAATCAAGGAAGCTCTCAAATGATTTACAAATCCCAACAATAAAACCCACTAACTGCATAAGGCTCTGTCACAGCCTCTCCTCTCTCATTGCATGAGGTTTAGTAAATGTGTCTGTAAAGTCACATTCCTGCTTTGCTTACTTACACAAAGAAGGCATAGCAATCTCTCATTTTCGTTTCCCAAGTATCTATTTTGTGAGGCCTGTTAATAATTGTAATAAGATACGTTCAGCCAAGACCATCTAGTTAATGTATGAATGCAAGTTTTAAACTGGCATTGCTGCAAGTGGTATTTCACAGACATTGCTCATCCAACTAGAGGCACACAAACAAACCAGGCTTGCCCTGTTCTTGACAAAGCAGCTGTAGTATTAAGTAATATGAACACTTATAAATAAATGTTACTTTTCAAAAGATAACCCTGGGATAGCAAAAGGCAAGTTCTTACAGGAGTGGGTGGAGATTTAGCTGTGCATTTCCTGCTGTTATTAGCACAACTCATGTGGTTGAATCCCTGCATAATGCTTTGAAAATATAGCTGTTAATATGCTTCCATGGAAAAGCTGCAACGATGGAAGGGGATCTCAAAGCCAGCTGGCCCATTGTGCAAAGACTGAGGGAATCAGGCAATGATTAAGCTCCTCCTGAGCTGCCAAAAAGGCAGAATACTCTGATTTTCATCATAATAGATCTAGATCAATTTTTCAGACTGATCTCTTAGCTCAACTTTTAACAGCCAAAGCAGAGCTATGGTGCCTGAGAAGAGTTTGTTGGCCTAATGAAACTCTGTTGACTGGGGCTAAATGATTTTGCTGAGGAGGGGTCACAGCAGAGATGTGCTGACATCTCTCACAGGAACACATTCTCTAACTCCCTGTTCCACCCTGCACAAAGGCCATCCCAGGGCTCCCTGGTTTGAATCATGAGAGTTACCTTTGCTTCATGGCAGCCTCCCTTTCACAGGTCAGGGAAGAACAATAGGACTTCAACCATTTCTTAGTGAAGCTGATAAGAAATGGAGGAAAGAAAGGACTTTTTTGAAAGCAACCCTGGAATTTCTCATGTCTGCTGCAAGAATAACCATCCCTGTGACATGAATGGGACATTCCCACTACAGTTCAAGCCAGAACTCTGGCATGGAAAGGCCAAATAACCCCTTCCAAAGCACAATAATGAAGAACTAGGGTGTGGCAGCCACACCTGACAGATACTGCTGCCCATTCTCCAAGGGTCACCTGGCTTTTGAGTAGAGAGGCAATATAAAGTGTCAGTCAGGATCATGAAGTACCTTTGAAACCACTGTAACTGTGTGTAACAGGATAACCTACATCAGTGTGCAGTCATTACCTTAAGTAATACTACCAAGAAACAAAGGAAACCAAACAAAAATAAATGTAGCTAGTTAAACTTTGTCCTGCTACAAGCCTGCTGCAGGAATAAAAACTCAGGAACAGATACTCAGGGTCTGACCATGGATTTATCTGACCCTGTGAACTTTACCTTTCAGTGGCTAATAGCAAATTTTTACTTCTCTTTCCTTAAAGAAAAAGCCTTACAGACTGTTTATTTTCCTGCTATATCCTCCAGAAATCAGCAGCTGAGGGATTTCTAGAAGCTGTGTATGGACCCTCAGGCTTCTTGTCACTGATGGAAGCTCTCATCCCTGAACCTGTCAGTTATTTTTCTAAATCCACTTCCAGACTCCTCTATAGCCTCTGGCAACATTCCACAGCTATTATAGTGCAATGTACAAAATAACTCCTCTTGGCTTGTTTCAAACATGCTCACATTATTGCATCAAAACCACTTTCTGATTTCTGTACTGTAATAAACAGCATAGAATTTCCACATTTCCCTTCTCCACAGCACTTGTGACCTCTGTCCTAACTTCATCTCTACCCTTTTTCAACTGTCTCTGTCTATATGCAGCCTCTCCTAAAACACACTCACATCCCACAGCTCTGATTCACTACTCTGAGCTGTAACTACTGGATCCAAACTTCTAATAAGCTGTAGAAGGAACCAAACCTTGCAGTTGTCCAAACCCACACCTCAACTTCTCTAACCTCCCAATATCAAACCACTCCTAAGAGCTGAGGAGAGAACCTACCCTCAGACTGACCTGCAGAGCAGCACTGACACTACATTTGGGGACCCAATTAATTACACAAAAAGGAGTGGGGGCAATCTGTTCCCTGCTTAGCTCCAAAGGAGAGAAGGGAAGATCTCCTAGGAAGGTCATGCTAGCCTGCTATAGATGTGATGTCAGAGGAGCTGTACTTCAATTCTACAGGCTATCACCAGTAACTCAAGGTCTATACAATTATAAAACTTCCAAGTATGGTGATTTATTTTCCTCAGAGGTTGTAAGATCAATGTTTTACCTGTGAGTGAAGAGGCTAGTGACTCCAGAAGGCACCACTGCTCTTACAAATGTAAGTTAGGCTGTAGCTGTTTTACAAGACTAGAAAGTGCTGTTATTAGACAAGACTGGATGAGGTTATTTTAGCAAACTAGTGAAGATTAACTCACCTGAAGGCACTAATCACTAATCAGATGACAGACAGTGGGATCAGCTGAGCTACCAACCTCCACTAAAATGAAGTAGGATCACTTCCTCTTACTAGAATAACTGCGTCCTTGGAAATCCTGGATCTGTGCAGCTCTAGATGTCAAAGGGGAGCTCCCTGTAGGGGCAGGGCCAGGCTCTGGTTATTACCTAGGAAAAGGAGAAATGGTATTTAGAGACAACTTCTTTCTAAGTGGACCATAAAGCAGTAGCAGCTCTTTCAAAATTACCATGTAGTTTCTTTCACAGACTGCTCGAAATGGCTTTAGAGTTTCCACTAATGGAGGTTTTTAAGAGAAGTTCAGAAATGGAGTCTCTGCATTCAAGCAAAAACCTCAGTGTCTCTGTTCCTAATCTCCCAGTATCAGGTAGAGGTTACTCAAACACAAGCATCTTATAGAGGAAAGGAAAAGGATTTCTTCCAGCTCCATGTTTCTGCAACGCAGGGAAACCATAGGTAACTAGAATGAGGGAAGAACTCCTTGTATGACTGAGTGACAGGTTCTGGCACTGTACTTAGAGAGTATTGTTTGGATGGGAACATTCTTCTTGAAAAATCAGTGTCTGACACATTGCAGGTGTGAAAAACACCCATAATATTCAGCCTAGTCTAGTCTGCAAGAAAAACTCTTGTTATTTGCAGAATGATTGAAAAGCCAGAAATTTACTGCATCAGTGATTCCTATGAGTTATGCAAAAATATAGAAATACAAAATGAAGTACATAGTGCAGTGGTACTGAAGGGGGAAAGCAGTGCCTTAATAAGTAATGTAAAACCATAAAAATTATTGTTTACATTTAATGGTAGAATTTTTAGCATGAAAACTCATTGCAGAAAAAAAAAAAAACCAAAAGGAAATATTTCACTTGGCATCTTAACTCAGCTTGGGTTGCATCACTGATTTTAACAGAAGGCTGTCATGGTCAGCTAAAATTTTGTGGAAAACTGACCCAGCATTATTTCTTCAAGAGCAGGACCCTCAATGGAATCACCAATGGCATCAAGTGCAATAGACATCATTTCCACCCTAAAAACACACTCAGACAGCAACATTAAGCTGCATTAAGTTCCAGATGCATCCATCATAAGAACATGGTATATGTTTACATAAGTATGTATACTAAAGACTGCATGAAATTTGCATTACTGAATATAATTTTACAAATACAGTCAAATGTTAATATTTACTAGTCCAAATAGCTCAACAAAAATTAGGTGCATCTGCAAAGCAGCTACTTCACTGAAACAATATTTGGAGTTTACAAGTTCCCCTCAAATTAAAATCTAAATTTCCAGAGAGTAAGTATTACTTCCATGGCCAACTTCATCTGCAGGCACTGGGCCTCTACTGCTCCTTGATGTATTCATGAGCATGAGGAGACAGAATGAACTAGTCTGACAGTGGCTGGAGGAGAATCACACCCACTCTGTGCATTCACTGACTCATTACTTGGGGCCCATCAGAGCACCCACAATGGCACAACTCCTTTAAGTAGTTTATGGCAGCAGAAGAGAAGACTCCAAATCTATCAATCTGTGCTGCCTGTACCAGGAACCTGGGTCACCTTTCAATAACAAGCCTGAACAGAAGCCACTTGGGGGCCAACTATCCTTTACAGCATAAAAAAAATAAATCTTTAAATTAAAAGTGAACAGACCAACTGAATTGGGCACAATGAATTTTATGTTTTTAAAAGATCATTTTATAGAATCCAGGTTTGTTATTACAGTTACCTCAATTTGTGATCCTGGTCTCTCTTATTTGATTTTGTCTCCAAATTTATTTATGTATTGATTTTTTTGAGCAATAAGCTGCTTTCAGAATATTGGTCTAAACCAAGGAATCCTAAAGGTTATAATTAAGGGGATTATAATCCCAGCTCTAGCCAACACACTCTTGTTAAATGCCAGGACAGAAATGACTTTATTGTATAAACAAGTTTGTCTTAAAACAGCAGCTCTGACCCCTCCTGAAGTCACCCAGTTTCACTATATATAATAAAAATCAGTACCACTATCTCTATCTTCCCCATTTTGCATAGGGAGAGATTTTAATGCAGCACAGGCAGCAATTCCAAGAGATGATTCCAAAACCATCCTGATCCCTAGATGGTGCTATTCACTGCAACAATCACAGGCTCCTTCCCAGTACACCCAGCACGTGGGGACAAACATCATTTCGTGGTTCAAAATACATAAGCTGAATACAGATATGAGCAATGCTGGTTTGTATTATATATGTTTGCCATGTGCCTTGAACTCGAGGCCCACCTCATTTCCTGTAGGCTGTAAGAAGAGTAATTCCATTAAATTGGTACAAATGAAATCGGGGTCAGGCACTGTGGCAGGGAACTGAGGCATTGTAGGAATTGGATTTCCTTCTGGCTGTCTCCAGACTTCATAAGTGTTTTTGGGAAACTCTGCAAAATCTCTCAGGGTGAGATTCAAAGTCCACTGGAGTTGGAAGGAGTTCCTTTATTAGCTTCAAATAATTTTTGTAGGGGACATTTTGGCTTCTATTTTTTATCCCCATAAGGTGCGAATGTGCCTATGACTGTATAACAAAGTAAAAAAGCCCAGGATTTTTAAGTTTCTAAGGAATTGTAGTAATCAATAAACAGATATACCTAAATGAAAAAGAAATCAACGTGTATTGTACTTTGTTCTGATTCTCTGCCTTTATAAAAAAGTAGCTGTATCTGGTTAATTTGGCTCCCATAAATGTAGTATTTGAGCATCTCACAAACATCAACATTTCTCCAACTACGTTGTGTTTTTAGTGCTTCTGAAAGAGAATAGATTGACAGCATGTACTAGTAACTGTCTTAGTACAGACAATGCATGCACGTATCTCTTCCAATACACTTCACATCAAATGCTTCAGGCATAAATTTCTTAAATATAAA
>WEIV01029494.1:493083-540106 GCA_013390005.1 Calyptomena viridis | reverse complement strand
AAGTCGGGAGGAAAATTTCTTGTGGTATTGTCAGAGGAGAGAGAGGGTTCAAGTTCAGGTTACTGGGGTTAGCACTAAGTTCTAGCTCAAAAATGGCATCAATATACAAATTTGGCAGGTATTTTGCAGCTGGAGAGGACAGTAGGTGGAGAGACTGTGCCATATACTGTGTACTAACACTCGATACAAAAAATCCAGTCCAAGGAGTTTTCTTTTATGATGTGTCTCAAGACTCTCAAATCTGGTACAATAATTTTGTAGGTCACATTAAGACATGGTTCTGGCTCCCTGTCGNTTTATGGACAAGATGTAGAGGAAAACCACAAGGCTTCTATGAAATCTCTCATTACTGCCAGAGCCTTACATCTTCTTTAATCCTCAGTTAATGGTATGCACTAAGGGGAGCTATGCCTACACACAGCCATACTGAAATCCTTCCTGCACTTTCCTATTATAATGTTAGAAATGCTCACAACAATTCCTTCAAATCTTTCATGTCATTAAAAACTGACAAGGCATAACATCTGACTCTACTGTGTATATATAAACTGACTTTACAATGTAAGAATAAAAGTCTGTGACTTGTTAGACTTGATGGCAATTTGCTGATCCATATGTTCTCAATTCATTAGAGTCAATTCAGGAAAAATATTTGCTGCATAACACACACCAAGGCCTGCCCATGAAAACGCCCTTTGGATTATTTTTTTTTTTGAGATTGATACTACAGATTTCCAGTTGGAAAAGAGCCAGCATCAGTGCACCAAGGTATCCTCTCATCAGCCCCAGGAGCCTCAGTACAAGGCACAGTGTGCCCACATTACAGGTTAAGATGGAGCAGGTTTCTGAGCTGGACACCAAACCTTTTACTCAGCCAGATAAAACTCAGTAGCAGAATGCACTACTGTTTGTTTTCTGGACAAAGTCTTAAGAGCCTTTAAACATGCAGATACTGCTTTTCAGTGCTTTGGAAAACCCAGACTATAAATGAAAGTTTTAGTTAGAAGAACATATGTTCTCATTTGGTTTTAACTGTATGTACTATCAGTAACTGCAGGGTAAAATTTAATCAAGAATTATATCTCTCTGTCTAAAATCTCACGTTCCTGCTCAGTCCCAGCCAAACAGACTAAATGTTAAACAGCCCTACACACCCTGAAGTCTTGTCCAGTTTAGTGGCACCCCAGCAGCTTCTCCAGGATCAGAAGATACAGGGTACAGCTCTTGGCTTCCAACTGCACTATTTCCTGCTGGATTTAAAGTCCATGTCTCTTGGAAAGCAGCACAAGTGGGTCTCAGCCATGCAGTTCCATGTCTCCCAGGCAGGGATTTTTGCAATACTGGTCTGCTCTGAAGACATCTCCCCACAGAATGGCCTGTGGTTGCACTGCCAAAGGCAGGAGAAGATGCAGGGTGAACCTACCCACATAATAGGAAGAAATGCAATGATACAAACTCTAAAAAGCCATTAATTCCCAATTTGAGATCTCCAGCCGAAGTTTAATAAAGGCTCTAAAACCATGCTACATAATTTATATGGCATTCACAGGCAGAATCCTCTGCATAAAGTGCTTCTTGGCTTGAAAATACAGGAACAAATCCTAAGGAAATAAACCCTAAATTAAGAGACACNAAAAAAAAAAAAAAGAGAAAGAAATCCAATGATTTGCTTTACTCACTCTTGCATGGAAAAAGCAGCAAAGTCAAACAGGAACTCACAAACAACTGAAAAAACCAACAAGATTTAAGCAGCGTCTCCAGTAATTTGTTGCATTCATTTAGACTGTAAGTTCCAAAAGGTAAATCCCTTTTCTCACCATGCATCTATGCAGCACTCACTGTTGTACAGGCTCTATCCCACTGGCAGTCACCAGACTTGGGTGTGACACAACTGAAGAGCAGCAGAACCTCCAGCCTGGATTAAATGAAAGACACACAAGAAAGAGACATTATCTTTACATTCCCACTTTCGACAAAAAACATAGTTCCTGGAATCACTTTCATTAAATTTCTTGCATGTAATGTTACTCATATTTAAGGCTGCACAATTCTATGTAAAAAACCCCCAACAAACCTATACCCAAAATAACACACACAACCCAGATCATTTACTTTTTTCTTTTGCTTCCATGTCAACAAGTAGGTTCTACTGTGTCTTACTTTTTTGAAAAAACTTAAACTCAGCCATCAAGGATATGAAAAAAAGATGCATCTATAAATGCCTTTCAGATTGGCAGCCAGATGAGAAGATATACAATATATATTGCTTAAATAAACACTTACTAAAAAAGCCTTCTGTTGGTAAATGGAAATGTTTGGCTAAGGGCTGTCATATCTGCCCTGAATCCATTTCTGTGATAAGCAATGATTTGAATTCAGTTAATGATAATCCATAAGGTTTTTAATCTAAGTGTCTCATTCATCATTTTTAGGCTACCTGAAGGTGCAGTCAAAAGCAGAGAAGAGATGCCATTAAAGCAGTTGTGTTCTATATTGTCCTTTTGATATACACTCAGCTCATTAACTTTGAGTGGTGTCCTAGTGTGGGTCAGCTTCAAAATGACTAACACGGCAACCCTTTTCCTACCATGCACCAGACCCATTATTCCTGTTATGCTACTTTTTGTAAAATAAAGATTTATGTCTTGGCACATATTGTTTGCTTTTTAAATCCCTTCTTTTGCTATGCTCTTTTATTAGGCACATAGAAGGATCTGCCAAGGCTGGGCACAGTTCATGGAGAGCATTCTCCTGTGGAGACCACAAGAAAGAACAAACATTTATTGTACCTGGTTTTAACAGGTAATTTTGTCTTGGACTTGCCAGGAGAATCGTAAGAGAGAAACTGCACTGAGAAGTCACTAGCTTGTTTATTTATTGGACAGACTACACTGATCTGTTTACAAAGGTCCCACAACTTCTGAGTCTGGAAAGCCCCACTCATAAATACTTAAACTATCCAGACTGTCAATTCTGCTATTATTCTCCTATGCTATGCTAATAGCGATGCTATTTCGCTACTATTCCTGTAATAACATTTTCCAAAACATCCTTTATCTTCACCCAGTTAAATATGATTCAATCTGTATTTCAGTTGAGTTTCTTTGTGAAGGGCATTAAAATCTTGAAGATGATAAATAGTTAACAACCGAGTACAACAGAATTTTACTATTTTCTACTCACTGACTTGGACAAACTTGCTGTTTGCCTCTGCTTTTCCTTTTGCCATTGTGCTTCTGTTTTTTATTTCTATGTATTTATCACCTTTAGTGCACACATTTTCTCACACTTTGTGTAACTCATTTTCAGGGAAACACCTCAGCAGCGTATCTGAACAACTCATATTTGTACAAGCAACAAACACCCTGAAGAAACGTGAAGGAATGGAATCCAGAAGCAATATGGTCCCAACCCCTTGGATAATTAAGGGCCCCCTGTACCTTCACCTGTATATATTCAAAAGTGGTTGCATGGAGAGCAGTTCAAAACTGGGACTGGAAGGGAGCTCCTGTTAAAGGTACTGGGGAACCTTCTGTGAGACCCAGACAAGGCCAGCTAAAAGTAACCAAGCCATGGGACATGCAGAGGTCACCAGGTGTGTTTGTATGGAGAGTTCCCTCTGCCTCATTAGTCACTCTTGAGATGAAATACATTCCTACTTCTTATTTTCCCATAGGCTGCAATTTGTACTGTTACAGCAGAAGTGACTCAAAATACACTACCAGTTTTTAATAACACCTTATTTCATGTTCTACCATGTTAAACAATCTCATGGCTCAAGCCAAGAATTAGGAGCATTAAAACCAAACATACCCAGTGTCCAATTCTCAACTCATTCTAAAATACCAGGTTTTTTCAACTTCAGTTTTTAAGAAACAGTTGGTCATTAGAGGTAGTACAGACCAAATTGCACTCAAGCAAAGAACTCACACACCTACAGCATTTAGCTTGTGCCCAGGTAATTACAGGCTCCAGAAAATTTGCAAGGGTATAAGCAGATGGTCATGTCTCAGTCTCACTCTGGCCACTTCAATTTTAATCATGTAAAGCTTTATTACACAATCAAAAACACATATATGAGGTATTTCATTTGACAGGTACATACTAAAGCAAGGACAAAGCAAGACCAACAAGGACAAAGAGATTTTGAGAAGAGATAACAGGGCAGGTTGAATGTGTATTGCAAAATAAAGCGTGACACAAGCCTCCCAGGTTTCTGGAACTGAAAGGACACACAAAGTCCTTATTCCCTGCCACCTGCTCATAACAGCACACAGAGGAAATGAGGTCAGGAGTCAGCTCACCTTGACAATGCCAGCTTTTGATGCCTCAAAGGAGCAGGTTGTTCTTTGGCTTCCCATTTACAGGAACTGTTGTGCCAAAGACTGACTTCATAATTATCCTGCATTCATCGTTTTTTTCCTCCTCTCTGACTACACACAGAAAACTGGCTGTTGATTAGAACTTTATTCAAGCATCCCTTGGTATCCAGCTCATCTGAAGCATGAGAAGATAATTTAATTCTCACTCTTCTAGTCCCACAAGCTACACTCTGGGGGGCAATAGAAGAGGAAGCAGGTCTGTGGGTCTCAGCTGTTCTCCGTATTAGCTTAGTGACACAAAAAAGAGACGAGCTATGAATGAATGCTGCCTTTTCCGAGCTGGTTCTCATAGGCTTCTGCTTCCTTCCCACCCAGGAGACTTCCATTTCAGTTGGATCTGAGTTTCTCCCATTGAGTATCACCTCGTAATGCAAAGGTAGCAGTAACACAGTAACACAGATAGTCTCTAAAACACCCCAATTGTTCTTTATTCTACACTTAGTTAAAGGGGTCATAAATCCCTGTTTTCAGCAAAAGAAAAATAGCTCATTAGGTGGTGAGATGGAGGGAAATACCACCAAAACCAGACCTATGAAATGCCAAACCAAACTCATTTTGCAGTGAGTGGATTGACATAAAAAGTCAGAGATTCACACAGAAAGCAGACAGCAGATATCTGAGTTCACTAAATGACAGGAGGTAATGGTGAAAGAAGGTAATGTGCCCCACCAATGAGGCTACAAAACCTCTCCTTTTGTTTGTTTGACAGTGAGTGAAGAACATTTTATCTGGGAAGTCACTCAGCAAATCCACTCTGTGTGGACATACAAGAGAGAACTGGCTTTGCTGTCAATGGTTTAAAAAAGATGTTTGCTAAAAGAGAAACTCACACAGGGCTGTGAGTTGTGTAAGCCTTTCCCTCTGTGTTCAACAATCCCAGAGTCCATGTTTCCCCCTAAATCCTACTATATTCCAATTCTGTGCTTAAAGCTATTTTTTCCATTCTCAAAAAGTTTGAAGGCTGTTTGTTTCAAACCACTGAGTCAAGAGTCTAAGAAAAAGGGGGTTGTTGTTTTTTTTAAAGTGTTCCTTTAATTTGCAAAAGCTCCTCAGGAAGGTCTGGTCAGGTCACTGCTTGATTGATGCAAATTGTGTTGTTTTGCTGTGTAAAATTTCTGCAGCATCTTCAGAAAGTACATTATTGTCTGTGATTACAGAAACTGAACTCTGTTTTGGTGCCTTCTGGTTTCAAGTACTAACTGAGAAGACCATGCAGTTAAATATTAATCAGCAGAAAGCAACTGCTGTTGAAGAGCTCTTGTAGATGTAGATAACAACTGAGGTGACAAATCTGATGTTTACTGAAAACCAGAATTGTGCATGTTTATAAAAGTGTCAGAGACAACTTTATAATGACACTGGCTTGAAATGAAGTTTATATTTGTTTCAACTTTCAGAAGTGAACTGAGGAACATCAGGCAGGAGAAGAATGAATAAAGAGAATAAATTGAGACCTTCTAAAGGTACCTGCAGGAGGACCTTATATAACTGCATTGTGATTTTTAAGCCAGACCTCCAACTGCAAGTTGCCCATCTAATAAGCACTAATGATATCAATATTATTAAGTTTGGTTCACCTTACCTCAAAATTTGTCTCTGCTTTGCAAAATAAACTGTGACAAATTCACTGATCTGCATAGTAATTGAATAATTAGCTAATTAGCACGAAAGTAGATATCCAGTGATGTACACCTGTATGTTCATTCGCAGGAAGCATTTCCTGAAACACATGACTGAAAAAAAAAATGCCAATCTGATAAATAAAATAAAAGCAACTTTCCTTTCCCTTTCAAGAAACTGAACAAGAACAGATTTCTGAAAGAAAAACAGCAGTGATTAACCTAAACTAAAATGCCTGTTCAAAAAGACTAGGTTGAACATGTGATTATGAGGAAGTTAATTTCCTGAAATTTATAGGTTCTTATAAAACCTATAGATGCACATCATGGCTTCATTTTAAAGTCATATTGTGCAGAACAAAGGAGCTGTAGTTTTTTAACATCTTTTGGGCTTGCTGCTTAGTACTAAACAGATTTTATGGGCAGAAAAAATAGTCCACTAATTTAATGTCTACTCACTCACCTTGTCTTTGGTGACTGTTTAACATAAAGTGATTTCATAATATTAATAAAAACATAAATGACAAAGAAGTGGACCCACACATATTTTAATTTCCCTTTCCAGCTGCAAATTACGGCAGCTAACAATTGTCTGGCTTTCCATAAGACAACATCTACTACTACTCATATATGCATCCCCTAGAAAACATAATGTCTTCATTTATACCTAAAATCTGATCAACACCCCACAAGGTTTGATATTGTTGTAAAATGTGCAAAGCACAACTTGCAAACAAGACAATCCTGCCTTGCTCAGCAATCACCCCCTTTTCTGCAGTGACCACTATTGCAAAATTCTGTGAACTGCAACACAGCTCTTTCCAAATGCACATATAAGACATATTTTGTTCTGGTTTATTTCACTGCTGAATCTCACCCTGTATCCAGCCTTGATGTATTTATCAAGCACAAGATGAAAACCCCAGACAGGGAACACCTGTAAAACCTTAATGACATAACTAAGAATACTGAAACTTGGCAGCTTTTCTGGATTATGTATCACTTCAACTTATTCTCTTAACTGGCATTTATTCTGTACAGGAATGACAGGCCATAAAAGCAGCTCAGTTTCCAAGTGCCTGCAATGACAGAACACCAGTACCTGGCAATCCTTTAGCCTAGGTGTGAATTTCTGATAAATCAGCTGGCATTGTGCCGCTGATTTCAATGGACTCAAGATTTTATACTACCCCTGTTGCCTAATGTGATTGAAGATGTGGGAAGGATCATCACAATGGTGAGCTTTCAAGTTACCTTGATATATGGTCACCATATATCCTCATATATTCCTCAAATAGAGCTAGATGAATTAAGATTATCTTTTCCCCTGGGGCAATTTGGAAGTCCTCAGTGTCGAGGAGACCACTCCTTCAATTTCCTAACTTGAGGAATTTAAGAAATATTACCCTTTAAACATAAAACTCTGTAAGATAATTCTCCAAGGTATAAAAAAATCCTCTAAGAGGAAAATACGTAGAGATCTATCATAGCAGAAAACCTTGTCAGATTAATGAGATACCTCTGTCTGTAATACAGTCAGGGATTTCAGCTGGATCACACTAATTGCCATTAAATGAAATCATCAGCTTGCTCTCTCCTCCAGACTGTATGACAAGCCTGACAATGAATACATTCCCACTGAAGAGCAAATTACAATATAAGGACAGAATTTAACAGAGTAATTTCCATGGCAAAAACTATTTCCTAGCCTTGAAATCACCAACTCTGTACTAACCAGAGATGATTACCAAACACAGTGTGTGCTCATGTATATTGGGCATTCTGAGAGTTTTCACTGTACACAGAATTGTTCTGAAGAGATTTATGCTCTCTGACCATGACAGCAGCACACAGTGACAACAGCAGAGGCTGTGGTCCTTTTAAGAATGCCTGGAAATACTTCACCCCATTTCCCCCCTAATTCTGGCTATTAATCTGATGTGTAACAAGCTTTGGTATACAGCTCCAAAAGACCAGGTCCCCTGTCAGTGCAGAACAGCAGAGCTTCACTGCAGACACCAGAGTGACATCTGGAGCTTGGCAGGGGCCAGGATACACACAGAGGGCACAGCACCAACTGAAAGGTGCTGAGCAGCATCTCTTTCTCATCTCCTGCCAGGAGGAAGCAGCAGCAGCTGCCAGGGACAGACAGGGACCCAACAATCTGTTAAGACTTTTCCATCCAAGTGTATCCATTAGAGTTGCATCTGATGTATGTGGCCCCTTCGGTAAGCCTTCAGTGGTGAAGAAAATTTACAAAACTGTGCATAATTATATGGGTTAAGACACATTATTTTAGGATTATTTGTAATTTTATATTCATCTAGATATATCAAATATTAACTGGAATTTTATGAAGAAAAGATTCAACATTTGGGCAGAATATGCAATATTTGATACCACAGTAAACTGTGCATTCCAGATGCAAGTTCTGCAATGATACTGCTCTCCTTTCTAGTCATAATCCTCATTCAGCATTTGGCATGGCATTCATGCTAACTGAAGGTATAGGGAAGTATCAGTAATGACAAATGAGAACAGTCTCGTAAGTAGAGAGAAAATTTGGGTCCAAATTGAGCCCAAGTCAAACAAAGACCATGGAGATTGATGAAGAATTTTCTTAAGAGGCTTCAAATCAGATGTGACCCATCTTAGCTTTGCCACTGACTGACTTTGGCACACGGCAGCTGACAGCAAGTCACATCAATCCAGATTTTCCAAAGAGCTTTATTATCTAAAAGGAACCTGAGACAGAGACTGTGCTCCATTTGTGGTGCATTTCCAAAAATCACATATAAAGTCCAAAAAACGTCTACTAGCAAAATATTCTGTACCTCAAATGCTAAATTGTTCTGTATCTCTTTAGAACCACTCAGACTTGATCAGATCCCACAGGACAGATGTATCTCTGTGCAAGTTCTTAGAGACCCAATGAACCTCTAACATGAATTAGAGTGGGAGACTTGACACAAATGTTACAGCAGCCAATATTTTTTACTTTAGTGAAATACAAGCAAAGAAAAAAAATTTCTCAATTCTTTTTATACAAACAAAAAGAGCAGGACAGACACTTCCTAGGTTTCCAAAGAGCCAGATCACCATGAATAAAAAGTTGCCATGAATGGGACAACTGTGTTAGAAACTGTTCCACCTGAGTAAAACAGAAATTCTCTGGACAAAATGTACACCTCTCCACCTCTACTGGATGCTAAAACTTTCTCACTTGAGCAACCAGCAGTCTCTGGAGACAGGGAATGGATTGAGGCCTGGAGCAACTGAACTGGTTAATGGAGATACCATCAGTTTACGTATTTGATTATTTCTGCACATTTTTAACAGAATCTTTAGATTCAAACAAACTGCATGTCAAATCAGCCTGAAAAAAACCTAACAAATCACTTTGGGGAGCTCCTTGTGGGCTGATGAGGAAATGCAAGTCCCCAGAGAGTAGAGCACTGCAGCTCCTGCTGTTCAGTCCTACTCTTTCCATGTCAGTGAAGAGGGGCAGATGTGGGGCAGCAGGGATATCTCATGTATCCAGCCATTTGTACCTACCACAAACAAGAAAGGACCAATCTCCTCAAACAGGAGATGCTTCTCTTCTGCAGCTATCTAAAGATACTCTAGATTTACACTACTCATAATGTATATATTCTCTTGGAAGGAATGTATGTGTGTATATATATATATATATAAATATATGAGTCTCCAAAGCTTATGAATATGATAGAATCTGCTTCATCCATTCTGAGTTTTTTAAAGCACTTGCTTGCTCCAGACAAGTATTTCATTAGCTGTAGCTGCAGGTTGAGCAGTGAACCAGCTTACCTGGAGCAGTTCAGCTAACAAGTAGGCTACCTGTACCAACAGGCAATTTTATGATCATTTATGTACTAGTCCTTTCATTCCATAAAAAGTACACCTAGAGAAAACAGTGTTGCAGTAATATTGAATCATTGGTCTTTGGTATGGTAAAAGCTTTAATGGCAGGCAGTGCTGAAAGATGTGAAGAAATAACAAGGGCTTTTGTTTGCACAGTTTACTGTTCCATATTTCAGTCTGACAGTCTGGAGAGATAAGAAAACAGAAAAGAAGGTAAATGTGATCAGAAAGCTCAGAGAAAACATAACTTCCATCTTTCTTTCTATGAGACTAACACCCAGAAAGAAGGAAAGTTAAATGCCCTTTCCCAAAAGAAGAATCTGTAACTTGCTGCAGGCAAATAGTCAACATCAGTGAGGATGGGATCATTTACAAGATTAGGGATTGTTTGGCTTTAAGGCTTGTAAGTCTTCTCCTGTATTGGTCTGCTGTAGACACAAAACTCATTCTGAACCCTTGTGACACAGTTGTTTTTCCTCTTTTCTGCCCCTTATTCACCAACAGTCTCAGTCTGAGCAGCATACATCAGTAATGTTCCAGATCTTCCATTTTAGTTTGAAATACATGAGCTGTAAGATTTCATATACTTTGTAGCTGGTGACATTCAGTAGAGCAGGTCATATGTAAACACAAAGAAACGTTCCAAATGCAATCAGAAACTACACTGTTAATGCAAAACAAATGTAAACATCTTTAAGGGCAATTTGCTATTCCTAATGCTGAGGGGCATCTGAGCAGTCAGAATATTCAAGTCACAAAAGCTGCAGTAAAAATCATAAGCTCTTATTTTGGTCCAACTATTTGTATTGTGAAATTCCTGACTTTAAATGAAAAATCCCATGCTATCATGCTTCTAAAAGTTTAAAAATCAATGTAGTGGATCAAATGCTTTTAACCAAAAGAAAAAATAAAACTGCTTCTGATATTTCGTAATTCATCAGAAAAGGTCAAGTGTTCCATGGGAAAAAAAAATCATAAAGAAACCTTCTGCCAGAAACCTTGAGCTATTAAAATTTAAAGATAACTAAGTAGGGCAGGTTTTTGCCTTCCTTATCAATGTCAGTTTTGTTAAAACCTTTGTGTTGTCCTGGTTACTGCAGCTTTGGGCTTCAATCTGGCTTCTTGCAGCTGTCCCCATTAAAATATAAAAAAAGCCCCACGGCCTGTTTTGATTTATTGCTTGTTCTAAGCTCAGTGAACTGAACACGTCATCTCTTGTATCAGCTGACAAATTCTAGGGGTCTCATTTTATATTGTCTTTAAGCCCGAGGTATAGGCTTGGGTTTGCTTCAATAGCTGGATTCTCAACCAGAAAAATCCATGTACGTCCTTTGCAGTCAGAATAGCTCAGCCTATTCATCTTTGCCATCCAAAGCCCCCTCACCACACACACATAAAATAGCAACAGTTCTCTCCTCGTGTACTACCCCACCACTGCACTTGACATGAACTCAGGAAGGGTAAGGTCAACTTCAAGGCATCAACAGAGTTAGTCTTTCACTTTCCTAAGGGACAGACACACTCCCAAGGACCTCTCACAGCTGAATCACTACAAATTGGGTGTACAGCAACTACCTGTGTCCCTGCTACAGAGCCCAGCACAAGCAGTGCCCGAGTTAGAAAATCACAAGCTGAACATGTTCTGTATCTCAGATGCAGTTCCATTCACAGAATCATTTAGGTTGGAAAAGACCTCCAAGATCATCAAGCCCATCCTTTGACCAATCACCACTTTGTCAACTACACCAGAGCACTGAGTGGCACATCCAGTTGTTTCTTGACCACCTCCAGGGATGACTCCCTGGGCAGCCCCTTCCCATGTCTGACAACATTTCTGTGAAGAAATTCCTGTCCCATAGTGTGGTAACCCCATAACAAATATCCTGCTACATGATTCTCTTCAGGAAAGGCACCTGTAGGAGGTACAACTGGATGTTACTCTGGTTGGTGTAGCTTGGAGACTCAAGGAAGTTTTGGGTTGGATGTGCAGCAGGAAAGAGAGATTTGATCAGTCTGAACTGAGTCCATTGTACTGGCATTTCCATGTGGCATATATACAAAAAAAAGCTATAAAATATATGTCAGTGGCATTTGCAGTGTTCTGAAGTTTAAGTCACCAATTATTCCCCCAGTCCCTTGTTTATTGCCTCAATAACCCAGGAAGGAAAGGTGAAAGGCCAACCAATGAAAACACTGAATATTAAAAAGGTTAAAGTGTATAAGTGCATTGAAAGTTTATGGTTTTGCTACTGACTACACTGGGGATATAAATGATGTTGTCTTGTTCTCGTGACGACGAGGAGAAAATGGGACAAAACCCCCTGTTCTTGTAATAAAAACTCTAAAGGAAATCAAGAATTGCAAATTTAACTCCTTCTGTCTGCAATCTGCAGGGTTTCACTTCTAAAGACATACCAAATGCAGAGTCAGGGTGCAGGATTAAATAGCCTCTACTGACAATTCACATGTCTGATCTCCATACTGGCTGCACTTCTCACAGATGTAATTTTAATTTTGAATATGTTATTGGATATCTGAATGCCAGATTATCTATCCACTGTGCTTAAATAGATACAGTGAATAATGCATTCCCGTTTGACTCTCTTTGATCATTTTATTTGTGTTTCAAAGCTGGCACAGAACAACTGCTTAAGGGACAGAGCTCAAAAGACACTCTAAATCTACATGACTGACACTTGATGAGGAATAAAGCCTGCAGGATGTACTTCCTACAAGGACATGCAATGCTCAGGACTGCAAGTTTTTTATTAACATTATTATTAATCACTCACCTAAGTTAGTATATTGAAGTTAATTATCTCAACTACTCCTTTAAAAACCAATCTTAGAGCTCTTATCTGCTAAGGACAGAAAAATCATTTAACTAACGTAAGAGTCCTGTGGAACCTTAAAGTGAATGAAACAAACATGTTTAAGTTTTGCAAGAATTCCGATTAGACTTTGTAGTAAATTTCTTGTCAGAGAAATCAGAAACAAAATGAGTCATAGTAGGAGCATAAGATTGTTATTTATGGTTTTATCATCTGCATTTAATTGCACATTCAAGATGAAATATTTAATAATTATTCCATTCATATTCCAAGTAGTAACATGATATGCTCCTACCAATTTAGCTGAGAATGGTAAAAACCTGTAATCTCAGACTTCAGTAATGTACTTGAATGGCATTTAACAGTCCGACTATTCTAACCCCTCACCAAACCAATGTTAAATACCTTAGAGGTAATGAAAAGAATTAAAGAATTCATTTTCAGTGAGAAATCATATTGGAATATGAGAGCTGTAATGACCAAGTGATGCTAACCAATGTACTTTATTCCATCTTAAACCATGGAAAGAAAGGTCAGCAGGTGAGAGAGGAATGAATAAAATATTTTAGCCCTAAACCGTGTTTTAGCTCTAATCTGTATTTAACAATAGAGGACACAGAAGGAAATCCATGCACTAGAGAGCTGTAGGTTGATTCTAAAAGTAATACAGTCTTAAGAGTGAATAGCAGCTGAATGTTATTGCCCTTAAGTGCTGCTGGAGGAACAGTAAGATCACAGGAATACACAGCAGCAGAGAGGAACTGACAGATGTTTTCAGGCTCCTATACAGCAGTGCTGGAAAGGCTGCCAAAATAATGCGTCCACTCCTCCTGCCCACATATTCAAAATAAAATTTTTAAATATGTTAAAAGACTTCACAGAAGAAAACTGCATTAAAAGGCTGGGTTAAAGTCTTTGAGAGAAAAGTAATTAAAAAAAGGCAGGAGATAGATCAGCTTAGGGAGAAAAATATCTGCTACTGAAGAACTTTTTAATTTGGTCAAAGGGTGGCATAACAAAAAACTGCAGGAGGAAGTTATGCCTGACATATGCAAACTGTCCTTCAACAGTGGGGGTAATTAACTATTTAAAGAAAAAAAGGAAACAACCAAACCAAAAAGATGGAAACCCTCACTTGATTCATGTCCTCTCATCAAGAGTCTGAAAGTGAGGCAGGGGAGAGACAGATTACACAGTCTCTACATGACTAGAAAATGTATTATACAAAAAAGCCTCTTCTGATGTTCAACTCCATAGAAGAGAAAATTCATTTAGTAAAGACAAGGGTTATATAAAGGATCTTATAATTTTATGAACGTCAGTATTTTGAGTAGCAAGTGTGGATTCCATTAAAGTGCATCATGCTTTTAGAGCGTGATGAGAAGAGGTAAGCCTATTCATTTTCCTGTCAAACTGGTTTTGACTAAATTAACACACTTAACAAAAGGAAAACTTTTCTCTCTTCTGAAAACAACCTCCACATCCTGAAACTGCTCAAGCAGAGAAAAGCAAAGGATTTGGAAGCACTAACTCACATCCTCAAGGTAAGCCAGCCACTCTGAGCTTCCTGAGCACTATCCTGCCCTTCCAGGGGGAGTGTCAGCCCACCTGTTAGAGGCCATCAGTCAAGGATGCAGGTGGAGGGGATTTAGCTTTTACCTCATCTTTTCTCCAGAGAAGTGCTCCCGTGTGGGGCATTGTAAGTAAGGAGCCAGGAGAGACAACCACGCTTCAGCTTCTTACCCTTCCACTGAAAAACCAGCTACACAGGAGCCCACTACTACAGACGCCATTTCACAAATGGAGTTATTTAGAAATTTAGTTGTTTAGAAGTTCAAACTAATTCAGTCAAACAGACAAAAATCTAAAAAGCTGGAGTGTGTGACCACAGTGAGGGGCTCATGGTGCTCAGGGAAGGTCCCTGAGGGGAGCTGAGGCCTCAGCCACCTCACGGCGCTGCCCTTGAAGGAGAGGCGTCCCCTCACCATGGACCCAGGCCGTGAGCAGACCCACCAAGATAAACCAGCACTACACACCACAGCTTTTGAAGGCTGACATATAATTTTCCATGAGGTTTCAAAACACCTCCAAGAGCTGCTGAGCATCAGCCTTGTACAGGCTCTGTCCCTATCAGCTGCACGCAGTGTCGTTGTCCCTCCACAAAGTGGCCGTTGCCACACAGAGCCATCACACTCCACGGGATTCTAAGGGTTCAGGTCCAGGACAAGTGAGCCTTTCAAGAGCTACTGAAAAGACTCATTTGCACCAGATTTTACTGATGTTACCCCTCTAAAAAGGCATATTTTATCTTTGTATCATACAGGACCATAGCCTTACTGCTTATTGCAGTATTCTACTCGGCACTAAAGTTCCCAATTATTTAGACCCTTGGAAAGCAGTCTTAAATCCTGAAACACCTTAAAAAATTTGACATAGGCTCCAAAATCAGTTAAATGTGACTATGTTGAATGTTGCAGTACCTTTGAACATTGATTATACTGTTATTTATGCCAAGCCAAGCTGAGTGCTTAATTGCAATTTGAGGCTAGGCACATTCTATTATTAAAGGATATCTACAGACGGCTGAGAATTTAGGAATACCTTACAAAGCTCTCTTCACAAGTCCATCAGAGGTTGATAGCTGCCTCTCATGCTCTTTAAACTAAAAAGTAACACATCGTGTAAGGCACCCACTCATGACTGGTTGTGACTGCCAAAGCCTCTGAGGAGTCCAAACCGGACTGATTGACTGTGAGCTCTGTGTGACATGGGGAGGATCCATATATAGATTCCCAGGGCAGCAGCAGGCCTGCTCTGTCCAGAAGCACTAAACGCTCATGGCTGAACTAGAAGAGAAAAGCATAGGAGTGACGCAGCTTTACAGTGTCTAAGAAGAGAGGTTTCAAGGATAAAATGACAAGTTTCCTGCAGTTGTGTCACCATCACTGCACCTGCTGCTAAACAAGTGCTTGTTTTTGTACCCAGTGGTTTGGGGTGTGGTAGCAGTGATAGATGAGCACTTACCATGAGCGTGTTAAGCTGTTCACTATGGGAAGCTGTCCTGTTCCATGCTGCACTGCATCATTTTAATCAGTGTCCTGCTGTTTTGTCAAGCACATTAAAGAACAAGCTATAAGCTTTCTCACTTCCTCTTCAACCCAAGCTATACTGTGCACATAACACAGAGAACGGGTATCCAGATACAACCTACAGCTTGGGTGATTGGAAGGAAGATAATGTAGAGTGGATAGTTCATCTATGAAGTAGGAAATAATTAACCAGTGATGAAAAGATGTCAAGTTTTTCATTACCAATGAAGAAACATGCACCAAGTTAACCTAGGTCAGCTCTTGGTATATTTAAGTGACTGTTTTCTTTTAGTTCTTAATTTCCTGATAGTGCTGATTTAGGAATGCAATGACCCTACCTTAGAGAGGTAGTAAGGACTGTAAAAGTGATTATTGTTAAGCACATACAAAAAATTTTAGCTTGAATATCAAGAATATCTCCTGTTCCTTTTGTTATCATTGTTCTATAAATCACTCAAGAGACCATCTGAGAAAATATTAATAACTATGGGCTGGGGAAGAACCTCCCAAAGCCCAAGATGTAAGCTGTGCCTCCATAAATCTTACCCTTTCTTGCTCAAACTTTACCATATTGTCCCCTCTTTCCAGTGGCTGGTTCAAATCAAACCAAAAGCAGCTTCTGGCTTTTCTCAGTCAACAGTATAACCTTGAGAATACAGGCTCTTAGAATATGAGACTGAAAGTTCCCCAACATCCTTCTGTGGTGAAATCAAGAAGCGTTTGCACGATGAAACACAGTGTGACATTTGCTAATCTGACAAACCGTTTCTCTCGGTGATGTTCTGAACTAGATGTCTGAAAGACCACTATTACAAAACACTTTACAAGTGTTATCACTGTCAGACTAGAGGAAAAAGGTGAACTGGAAGAGAATCCCTAAGAAATATTTTACACAGTGGTGTCACTATTAATCTGCAGTTAAATTTCTGAACACAAAATACTCAGAACCTGGCTTCTTTTCCATTGTCTCATTAAAAAGTTAAGAATCTAAGCCATGTGGTTTCTTTAAAGGCTTGCACCTTTTACAACACAGTCACAGGATCCACAGACAACCCTACATGAAAACAAGCAGCTGTAGTCATTGCAAGTGTCATTCTGGACAGCAGCCACCTGCCAGGACCATCCTACACAGACAGCAGTGGCTGCTGCTCCTTTAGAAGTTCACCTTTAAACTAGCAGGCTGAAGAACTGCGCAGGAGTGCCAAGCTGAGGAGCCAGTGTGGACCAGATCCAGCCTTGGGAGCTGTTTCTCCATCTCTACACAACACAGGACACCCATGTTGCCCATGAGTAGAAAGCAGATTCCAGGCTAATATGCTGCTTCTTGGCAAAACAGGCCAGTTCACACAAAGTCAGGGGCTGCTGTGGTTCAGCTGCTTTCACTGCCAATGCCAGAGTATTGAATTAGCTGTATAAAACAGCAGCTTGAAGTGTTGCGACACCAAGAGACTCAGTATCTTGCTCTGTTTCCAGAATGGAATAAGCTACCTAACACAGTCACTCTCAGGCAAGTGAGTGTACAGAGTTAGCATGGAATAAATTCACATGCTGGCTCACAAATTGGGTGCTTGTAGACAGCCATGAGACACGATCAGGCTTTGTATTTACCACCTACCTTGTGAAGAAAGTCAAAAGCACAGCCAGTCACTGAATCTGGTGTATAAAAGAGAGCTTTGTTTATTCTGATCCATAACTGTGCTCAGCATCTTGTAACCCTACTGCTGTGGCTTATATCCCCTTCTGAGTTGTCCACTTTTCTCATCACATGTTTTTACAGCTTCTGTGATACCAAGCACAGAGGAAAAGATTAAATACTGAAAACTGAGCTTTTCACATGGATGATATTTAAAAAACTCACCAGTGTTACCCTAGTCAATGCACAGATCTGTTGGAACACTGAGGTATACCTATGTTTATCCCCAAAGTATTTTCCTCCTGTTTGCAGTGTGTGTGAAAATTTCAGCAGGAAAAATATTAAAACAGCAATGTAGCACCCAGTGCTGTGCATACAATTTCTTTTCAGCCATGGATACCCGCAGGATATCTCCAGCAGCCCATACATGCAAACCTCAGCTGCAAAAGCAAGTTCATCACTATCACTCTGAAATCAAACAGCTGCAGCCAGTAGAACTCCACTGCACAAGGATCCAGGACAAATTCGATGGAAACATGACCCTACAGGAAATGAAAACTTAAAGTAAGAGATAGAGCAGATTACACCACTATTTGAAAAATATTTTGGTGATAGGAGTCTAATTGGTAAAGCTCTGGACTAGGCATCAGTCTGGGTTTTATTTCCAGTTCTAAAGCTAATTTGTCTGTGTCCCTTAAAAAGGCACCTTAATGTGAAGCTACTGATGTTTCACACACACATCCTGCCAAGCAGGCAGGAACCTGTAAAAGGACTTAATCTGACCTGATGGATTTGCAGCACGATTTACACAATAACCCACCACACCAAACATGAGAACCACAGCATAGGTCATCTAAAGAATCGTCAGTTATTAGAAACTTTCTTCTGTGCAACATTCAAAAGTTTGGACCCCACAAGAGTAACTCTGATCCCCAGCATGTTACAGACTTTTTCACCTCTCATGTCCCTGCATGCTCAAACTGTTTGCTCACACAGAGCCCAGAGATATTCTTCCAGAGCACTGGCCTTGCTCCTTCTGCAATCAGGAGCCAGAGGAAGCTCTTTAGGTTCTTTTCTAATCATTCCTCTCACTTGCCTTGTCCAGTGAGGCTGGAGGCTTTTAAGGAAAGGATGTGCTCTAAGATTTTATACTCCCTAACTGCAGCCTTAGGTAAACACTCTCTTTAAATAAAACTTATGAATATACTCTATTAACCTTTCACTTTATACCCTAACAGCAAAGCATAACACTTCTATGTATATGTTTTGCTAACTTCAATTCTAGTTCACAAGGCAAACTTTCAACTTATTATTTCCTATTTGTACAACCCAGTTAAAGACAGACATATTTTAATGATGGGTAAATTGATCAATGATACAAACTGAAAAGGCTGCTCACCAGCAGATCTGGTGAAAAATTCACCTCTCAGTGAACTTAAAACCAAAACAAATTAATGTATACTTGTGAAAAGTATACAATTACTGCACTTGGAAGCCCTTTACTGACAGCTCCTAGAAAGTTGATGTGTACACACCAAGTGATTTTACAAGAATGCCGTGAACAGAAATACTGCCCACACGTGCCATACTCTGGCACTGTGGATTGTCCCCTGGCTCTTTTGTAGTCAGAGAAGAGTGAAGGCTGAAAAGAAAACAAGCAAACAAAGAAATTCCATGTGTGTTGTATATCTGACTTTGGAAGTTCTTATCTCTACTACTCTGAACTGCAAACTGGAGTAAGGCAAAAGCACATGTTCTGGTGACCTGTATCTATTTTGCAATAGATACATGGAACCAGTGTTGACTTCCCACTAAAAGATTGCCCCACAATCCACAAAAAGCAGTGATTTGGAAAGATTTCTAAGTATGATATCCTGGAGCTGAAGGGTTTGTGTTTAATTTTGGGAAGCTGGGTATATGGCTTGGGTATGAGCTTTCTCCATTTGCACTGCAAATCAGTTTCTTACATATTAAATTTACTACTTTGTTGAAAAGTTGTTAAAAGCAACTGAAGGTAATGAATTCTCATATTCATTGCTACCATTATTATCTATGACATAAAAGAGATTTTAAGTTAGTTTAATTAAAAAGTAGATATCAAGGCTTTGATTATGTCTGTAATGTGACTCAGAGTAAGGCAACTCATGACTAGGAAACTTAGAGAACCAAACACCAACCACTGCAGTCACATTTGTAAGATTACAGCCCCTAACTTTTGCAAATCTGAAATGATGAAAACGTGAACCAAGCGCAATTAGTGTGACTTTTGCATGACTTGCAGTACTGTGAAGAAGCAAACAGTGCTGCACAGAGGAGGTGCAGCCTCTCCCCACTCCCAGGCTCCACCATGAGCATTTCCCTGCTCAAACACAGATAGTGGTAAGCACTGGGTCCAGTTCTGCACTTCGTTTCATATCAAAGCCATGCCTTCAGGGAAATGTAGTTCAAGTAAGTTTTATCAGTTTCAAAAATCCCATCAGGTTGATCCTACACAAGCACAGTAAGCACACAGCAGATGAGTGTGTCAGAAAAACAGACAGTTGGGAAACAAGTATGATGGCTCTTAACGCCTAAAGCTTTATCAGTGGAGATTCAAGAAGATAGAGGAGACTTTTCAACAATGTTCAAAGCCACTTTAGCTTTGGGAAAAGGTCATAGAGACTACACCAAGCAATGACTTCGACTTTTACATGTCTGACTTGCACTCTGAAAAGGGTATTTTTCCCAGTGACAATGATCAATGTAGTTTCAGGTTTGATATTTCTTTCCCAGCAAGTATTTGGGTCTTGGAATGAATACAAGGGACTTGCAAAAGGGATGGATTTTTAAAATTATTTTTTCAAAATTCTTCTTTACCTGGAAGCAGTGAATGTCCAGCTGGCTTCTGAAGACTCTGAACTGCACCTCTAAATCCTCAGCAAACAAAATCAGTTACAGGTTCTCCATGTTACCTGTACACATCCCACTATTCCTAGCACCTGGCTTGCTTGTGCAAAGCCTAAGAGCACAGAACAAAATGAGAAGTCTTCACATACCCTGGAAGGTGAGATTAAGAATCTGAAATACATTATTCTACAGGAAAGAAAGAAGAAGAGAGATTAGTATATGAAATTAAATTGTAATGACACATTTATTTAATGATTTCTGTCTTTGCAATAAGAAAAGAAAGGATATACCCAGAGTCCAAAGTCCTCCTGTCCCTCAGGGCACCCCAGCAAGGCTACCACAGATAACAAGGCATATGCTGATCAATAAGATGCTCTCAGTCTGCTCATTTATGCATTAATGAAACGTGTGCAGCAGTTCACTCAGCTGATAAAGGTTCCCACAGGGGACTATGTCCAGGGGAAAACAAATTATCAAAATGAACAGAAGTGATTAGAGGAAGAAAAGAGATGATGAAGTGCATCTTGGGGAGAAGTCAGACCCAACAGTCCGGCTGTCCCTTCGTCACTGTGTGCCACTCTTCCTTTCCACCAGCTCCCAGGGGGTAGCAAGGAAATATCCCAACACACAGACTTCTGTCTGTACACAGAAAACCAGTTTGGATTTCACCCAATCTAACCCCTTTATTTTAACAGTGTCCTGCACATGGATGCTCCTCTTTAAGCCAACAGAAACCCCTCCTTCGAGCAGTTACTGAAGCAATGCCCAAAGTTTGGTTCTGGCTTTAGAAACCACAAATCCATGCAGTGTACTTTTGGCACTATGGTCACTTGGGAAGAACTCAGGCTACATCTGGTGCCTCATATCATTATCCATGACCTTTAACAGCACCAGGTTAGAGCCCTGAAGCCAGAGGGCTGCTGTGCAGAGCTCCACATTCAGCCCATGAGCACATGGTTCCCAGAGCTCAGTAGGGGCAGCCCCCACACTGGTCCATGTGCTGCACAGCTTCACTGTATCCTCTTCTCTCCTCCTCAAAAAAAAAACAACAAAGCATCTTACTTGCCTGCACCAGCTACTGGAGAGAAAATCAGCCTTCTGAGTATTCAGAGGAGCAGGTGATGGTTCAGTGGAAGCAAATTCACTGTGGCACAAATACCTCTGTGCAGCACGTGAGGGAATCATGTTGCTGCATACATAGGGTGCTGGTTTTTAAAAATATAATTTGGTACTGAGTGAGGAAGATACAATTTGCTATTAGAGATGTCATAGCTTCTCACAAATGAGGTCAGGATCAGTAATTCTGATCACTATCTACATTCCAGATAGGTTTCTGCTTCTTTCAATTCATCCTTTAGCTGCCTGTGACAATTAGGCCACTGTGCTGTGAAATAATATCATTTTCCCAAAATAGAACTGCTCCAGCACTGACTGGACTAATGATATACCAAAATTGTTTGTAAAAAACATGGCAATGAAAAGCTCTTTAGAACCAGATGACCTTATTATCATAGAACTTAATTCTAAATATCAACTTGTCCTGAGGCTGTGCCCTAAACGGCAGTGTAAGATACATATAAAACCTGTGTAATGCAGCATCAGTCTCAGCAGAGCTCAGAGTTAACAAATCTGCATGTGTAGGCTGTCTAAAGCAGTACAATTCATTTCACAATAAAAAAGAGAGAAGAGTGATGCTCCCTGTCTCTTCCTGATGAAGCATTTTACAGCACCGTAGGTGTACACATTATACATGGAATTGTGTGGCTTGTTTTCCCTTTTAGAGAGCTGTGCTTAGAAATAAATATAGTGTATCGGATGTAGGGAGATAGAACTCATTTCTGAGCTGCATCATGAATGAGTTTGTGTGACTTCCCAAAGGAGAGAAATGAATCTGAGTAGAGTGGAAAGCAGAATGGCTAAAGTTACAAAGAAAGCACTATTGGGACCAGCAAAAGGGGAATTTGCCTGCAGTTTCCCATCACTGAGTCTTTCCCAATTGATTGAAAGTTAAAGCAGCAGCTCCATTAGTGTTTTATAGAGTTCACAAATCAATGCGAAATTCCATATGCTTTGCTGAGACACCAGCACAGACATGTTTAGGAGTATTTATGCACATCTATAGAGTGTATGTAGGTATACAGAGAGATAAGGACCCTCCTCTGTATCCAGATTTGCATGAAGTCAAACAAAATTGATGTGGTATTTGGCAGGGGATGTAGAAGGATTCACAGAGCCACGCCACTGAACTTGTCAGCTGAAATATTTCATTCTGTTATTGGAAATCATTATTCTCACTCTCTAGAAATTTCCCTGTATTCTGAGTGGTTGTGAAGCAAATGGAACTGCACCAGTAAAGCCATTCAGAATATAAAGTGTCATGGCAAAAATGTAACATATCCTGAGAACTCAACATTGGTATTGAGCTCCTTGCCAGGTTAATCACTCTTCTGCCTGTAGCTGTATTTCCTCTTTCCAAATCCTCTTAAACACAGGCTTTTGTTAACACCTTCCTTCAATAACCACATGTTGAGAACATATTCTGTCCTAGTTGAGAGGAACTAATGACTTCCAGTATGTAGAGGTGACTCCAGAAAACTCCCTTTGCCTCACTCTCCCTGTTCTGTTTCCAACAGTGCCTGCCTAGTAAATTCAGCCACTCTGGCTTCCACTCTCTGCCAAAAGTGTACACTTCTGTGCATTTTTGGTCTATTTAAAAAGAAAAAAATACTGTCTTAGGATCAGAAGGCTATGTAAAACCAGCAAGGATGGAGAGTGAAATTTAGCCCAACTTGGAACATAGTTGTGTACCTTTATGTACTAGAGGGAGACATAATCTTTTTGCTTTAATGAAAGGTCCTCAAACCTACAAGCTGCAAACCTACAAGTTGCTAAGGGAGGCCCACTCAGATTTTTCCCCAAATCTTTCAAGTCAGTTCCCATATGAATTCAGATGACAGTTTCCTCTCCTAAAACGCTTCTGAGGTAGCATTCCCATAAGCAACACCCCAATTTGTAGGGCTGTGCTGGTTCTTGGAGGCAGCTGGATAACTACAGCAGAACATTTCTCTTTCATCACAGGCAACATCTTGGGTCAAACTGATGGCTTGTAAACTTTCTCCATCTTACAGTGGTGAAAGGCACCTTCATTAATTTAATCATTACTGCAAGCAGCATCAGGACATCTAAAAATAAGTCACTTGAACCAGGAGAAATTTTCCAAATTCTGTGTTTCTATTTCTTTTTAATAAAGCTCAAGCTTGCTAACAATGTACTGTGGCACAATGGAAAATTCTCATCTACGAAGTAATGTAAAATCTATCTGGTGTGTGGGAAGAAGATAAGGGCTGTTTATCAACAGGAATAAAATGACTGAACTTGGAAATAAGATGGTGGATATCCTTCATTTGCAGGCTGCACAGATGCAATTAGCAACACAAAGAAGGTATTCACCATTTCAAAAATCTTAGTGCACTGATGCATCTTGCTAAAACTATCTGCAGTGAAAGGTTCTGCCTCAGAATACTATTAAACACAGGAAATTTAAAATTCATCTAAAGTGTTTGTATTTAAAAAAAAAAGCATCTGTTTAAATGATGTATATATTCTCGATACTTGCACACAAACGTATATGCTTGTACTTTTCTATGATAAGACTTCAGTCATTTTTATTTTCTATTAAATATCTATACAATTGACAGCAACACTTTTTATCTCATTTCGTTCAGCATGGATGGTCATTTATAGATCTAGACACAAATGCCATCTGAAGTGAGAATACAAAATAAAGCTTTTTTCCTTAATGTGCAAATTTAAAAACTCTTTCTATAATTTATTTTCTCATTTCTTTTCAACCAGATTGTACTCACATTTAGTATCACTTCGGTTGAAGTACAGTGTAAATTTCCCACCAAAAGACTCCATCTTCAGGAGGAATGTCTGTGTTTCCAGGCTTTGTATCGCCTATTTAACATTTTTCAAATTAAATCTCTCCTAGATGAATCTAGTGTATTGCTCAGCAGTTATTGAAATTTATGAACATGTTTAAGATTTTCATACTGCTGTTAACCATTATGATTGCCTCCTTTAAATCTTTCATTTTATAGCTATCACTTCAACAGACTGTGTTGGTGACGTTCATGAATTTCTCAGATCACATCCGTGCCCGTACTTAGCACCTTGGGGTAGAGTTATGCTTCCAAAGCCATTCCTGGGCTGTCTGCTTTAACCTCCTGCTCTACTGAACCCCCAAATGTTCTGCCATCAAACTGGCAGAAGGCTCGTGTTTTGGGGAATTGGCACCATGCTTTGGCTGTGGGTTGGCTGCTCATCTCTCTCTCCACTGTGGTGAAAGGAAAACCCAGCAGCAGTTGCTCTCAACAGTCCAAATCCCACCAGCCAGCACTGACCCAAGGGCACCAGCTCAGAGACAAGGGAGAGGTGCATTCTTTGCGTGAGAAATGACACCAGAGGAGAAGCCTGTGAGCACAGTGAGTGTGACTATGAAGCGGAAAGCTTCAGTCAAGGGACACCATCATCCTTCCCTAGGGAATATGTAGGTAGGCTTGGCTACTGGCTCAAACCAACCAGCACCTCCGTCCAACCCAGCTCACAAAGCTTTTCTATTCCTTCTCCTTTTCCAGTGTCCTCTCTTTTCCCTCAGTCGCTGCCAAATGCCCAGAGGGAAACAGTGAGCCTGAGGGTGCTGAGCTTTGGGGAAAGCCTGTCCCCAGGTGCACCTCACAGTCCTGCCCACAGTGACAAGCACTGTAAAAGCTCTATCAGGTCTGAGTGACCAAGAGCACCGAAGCTCCCTCCTGGGGTCCAGCTCCCCAGATGTCCCCGAGGCTGCTCCTTCACTGGCTGTGCCACAGCAGTGGCCAGTGTCCCACTGAGGTGGGACAGGAGCTGTGGGGCTGCATGGAGACACCGCTCAGAGCACAGCCCCTGCCACACCAATGGGCAGAAGCACAGCACCCCTCACCAATAATGTGCTTTACTGGTACCACACACTAACAACAACACGCACCTAGCCCAAAACCCTGCACCTAAAACTAGGGTCAGTCTGCTGCGGGATATGAGAACAGCACCAGAGACAATCTCAGACAGCTTCAGAGGCTGAGTCCCTTCACAAAAGACATGTCTACCCCTGATTCTATTCTGCCTAAGATTGATATTTCTTGTCAAAATGAGAAATTCTCATTAGTGAGGTTCACAGTGTTTTTTAAACTCTGGTCTAAAATCCCATAGTGCTGCAAAAGGTATGGGAGGTAAGACACCCCTACCATTGGGACACTTACACTCACTTCCCAGACACCTGTGTTACTTTTCTGGCAAACTTATGGTTTCTTGACACACACCTCTCACCAAACATGACACTCATACACACAAGCACACAGAGAAAGCAGATATTGTGAGAAAAATCAGAGAGGACTTGCCTGCTAGGTGAAAACCTCTCCTTTTCTCTCAGCATTGTGAGGTTTTTACAGCTGGAGCAACTTTTTCCAAACTCCAGAAAAGAGAAACTCAGCTGAAAATAATTCTGCCATCAAGTATGCAAAACAGGGCTTGCCCAAATATCAGGGCTGGCAGAAGAAGGCTAACCTTTCCAAAACACACAAAGTCCTAGTTCTGTTCTCCCTCATGTAATCAAATCCAAAGCTGATGAAAACAAAAACTATACAATCAACATAAATGCTTTTCTCCTCCCCACCTTCTCCAATCATTAAGCTGTAGGTCTTCAGGGCAGGGACCACCTCAGCAAAGGAGCATATTCTCTAGCTAATCCTGAGGTGCAAAGCCCTAGTCAGCAACTCTCCCTCCTTACAATACAGGCACACTCAGCAACAGCGACATTCCAAGCAAAACCTTAAGTGTATCCAACAGCAATTATTAGTGAATTGTATTTGTTCTGAATACTCAGGCTGTTTTACACCAGGGATACACCGTGTTGATTCATGCCCAGCTGAACCAGGTGACGGTGCAGTCTGTGACTGACTCTGCTATATCTTTGGGAGCTGTGATTCAAAGCAGTTAAAAACCCTATTGTACTTTTACATACCTGTATGTAGATATATATTGTACTTGCCCACAGTTAGAGGGTCATTTAAATTCCAAGATGATGCTTCTAAACTGGTAATCACACGTTTCACCAGTAACCAACCAGACACAGAACTCATCCACGTGTCATATGTTTGCTCACAGCATAAATAACTGGGAGTCAAACAGGTGAAGGCCAAGCAAAGCTTTGGGGAGAGGATAATGGCATTTTCAGCTGCCTCTGCTGCTCCTCGGCCATGGACCCACTGCCCTCTCCATCCCACACCAGCACTACCTGGTGCCTCTCCTGAGTCCAGTGCTGCAGTCGAGCGGGTCTGCTTTTACACATGGCAGGATCAGTCACAGCTCATTGCAGCTTTAAGCAGACATGACTTAAGTACAGCTTAGATTGTACAGAGAAAAGTCAGACCTCAGAACTTGAATAAATAGTTCAATACCCAAGAGGGCTACTTATTTGTAGAGATACACACAGTCCTGCTAGAAACGCCAACAACCCTGAAAACACAGCTTTTAGGCATGATTTATACATTTCTCCCATCTTCACTAGCCCTTATTTTACTGCTTAATTTTTCATGGTTATAAATAGTGGTAAATCAGCATTAAAAGAAAAATTAAGTCTCAAATTTATTTTTAAAAGGCAAATTACATACTAAAAGGCCTGTCCCATTAATTGCTAATGATATTAAAACGGCACCATTTTTCACAAGAACATTCTCCATTTTTTCTTGTTATGTCACAGGTACCTGGTAAAAATATTTGGTAGGTCCTGATATTTAATTAAACAAGTTTTAATAAGGTAATTTTTTTTCCCAGGTTTCAGGGGTGAGTGTAATTTGCTCCAGCTCATTTAACCATAGTTCAGTGGAAAGGAGCAACGACCCTGCAGTGAAAGGACAGAGTGCAGCTGCTTTGTTCTGCCCAGACTCAGAAGGATGCTCACTCCATTACTTTTTTAAAAGCATGAAGCTTTAGGGGCAAATAAGCTGGCAGAAGTATTTGCTGAATTAGCAGGCACCACCATTTTTAGCAGTTGACTGTTTTTCTAGATATGGTCCATTTTGTGTCCCTTTCACAGAAGTAAATCATTTAGAAGTTTAATACCAGATCCATATGAGGTTTTGCTGCAGCCCCCTCTGTGCCCAGAGACCCCACAGGCCAGTGCTCATTTGCTTGTGCCAGGCACTTGTTTCCTGTGAGCAAGGCTAAGCTTCCAAACTCACCAACCTGTCCACTCAGGGAAACATTTCCTACACTTCTGAGCCACTTTGCTTCAGTCAGCACCTTCATCACAAGGTGCTGACTGATCATCAACACTCAGAGTATCCCACGAGATGACACAGCCCCCACCAACCTCCGTGTGCTGTGACTACAGTTAGACAAGTGCTAAATCCTCACAGTCCCAAAGGTAACCACACTGACTGGAGGGAGTCTGCAGTGGGAGGACCAAGATAGAGACTTCCATAATCTTGACAGAAAGTTTATTTTTGTTGGCAACCATGGATCACAGGATAGCCCTACTGTTCATGGGTTATCCAGCGTCATTACTGCAATCCACTCAACATCCTCCTGTACTGAACAAGGCAGGATATTTCAGTGCCTTCTGATGCTTAAACAGAATTATGATGCTTACACGCAGGTAGAGCTAAGGTTGCTCCTAAATCTGCCATGGAGCTGCTCTGGAGCACTCCTGTTGGCACTAGAAGATGCCCCACATCAAAGCCTCTGACACTTGTGTGAGAGAAGGAGGATAATGGCAGGGATGACAGACATACAGTCATGGAGCTGGAAGTGTTACTGGATGTCAGGACCAGGCTGACACATCACTAATGCCACCCCTGACCATGTTCCCTTGTCTGAGACAGCACCATGTGAAACAGATTCAAACTAACCAAACAGACATGCCTTGCTTCCTTCAGGACACTGGATTCATCAGCCATGCAATGGATCAAGTGGCTGTAGGAGAATTCTCACATGGTAAACAATGAAAAAGGATTTTTATTTATAATACTGACAGCAGCACAAAACCTAGTCTTTCCAGTTTAAAATAGCTTGCTTTACTCAACATTAGGAAAGGAAAGAGACTTATTTTACCATGTCAATCACAAACCATAATTTATTACATGCCTGTTTGATTTTCTAAGTTAGTATAATTACATGCTGTTGCTTCTAAACACAATTTAAGGAAAGGCAAGTATCAAAAAATATCCACACATTCTGATTCATTGGTATGCCATGCAGCCAAAGACTTGTAGAAGCTGTTAATGATACATGAATTATGGATGCTACAGCTCAATATAACATTTGGTGTGATTTAAACAGCATGAACTTTCAGTGAAAGTCATTTTGATTCTGTGATGTATTACACTTCCAAAACCCTTAGCAGGAGATGGGAATTGAATTATATTCTCTGAAAGCTTTTATTTGTTAAGCATACACAATGCAGCTGCAACTAGATCCTAAATAATGGCAAAGAGCAAAATGGAAGATCTGATATAAAATGAGGTTGCTGCACAACTTGATTCTGAAGGTGTCAGTGGGGGAACGGGAAGTAGGAAAGGGAAAGAAAACAGACAGGAATCACCATTCCCCTTCTGTTCTGCAGCAGCTAAACTTCAAGCTACTCTAGTAATATTTTTCATTTTAAACACCATGGTTCACCTGGACACTTAAATCTCCAGCATCAACCAGCTGGATCTCAGTCTCAGGGTCAGGATGCCATCTCAATAACAGAGCCTGGAATCACCAGCTCAGAGAACAATCCCATTGCTTGTGAAGGGTGAAAAAAGGAATTTGCCCAAGTACATAACTCATTTTAAAAAAGTTAAATGCAAGAAGGAAGAAAGATTAAAACCCAGGTGTTCCTTGTTTTTATTTCATCTTTGACATGCCCAAATTGTCTGGAAAGAATTTAAGTACATATGAACATGACAGCATCCATTTCTGATGCCCAAGTAGAGTTTTAAACAATGACCTACTTCCTACATAGGTATCCACAGCAGTCTTTCAGAGGAAACTATTATTAAGATTTACAAAATGTGTCCATGGACAAAGATGTTTCTTTACAAGCTCTTTTACTGCAAACTGTGGGTTTAATACTGTGGTATTATAAAAAAGCCTTTTCAGCACATATCCCAAAGCAGAGACCCATTTTATTAAACACTACGTTTCCAAGTACAGGAGCTTACTGTAATATTTTGTATCATTTTATAATTCCTTTTCAAAAGCATTTAGCATTGTATCCCCTCTATCATGCGTTAAAGAGAAACCTGCCACTGACAGGGTAGTACGTACAGGAACAGCCCAAACTGTCCTTTTGAAAACCTTGTCTTGAAACCAGCAGGCAAGGACAGAAATCCTGTTTTATGGTTGGAAATAGGGGTACACTCCCTCAACATCATTTTATGAACTTGCAATCTAGAAGAGAAAATAAGTGACAACCCAGACATGCGAGTCAGTAGCTCTGGCAAATAATCCACCTGACTGTATAAAAGCTTAAATTTACTCATAAAATAGGAGCATCCTTTTAGGAGGTTTTGGTTTTTTTTTTTTTTTTGACTGAATTAATCTCTTCTTCTAAAGTTTGAGACAGAAGCGTAAATGTTATGATTTTCTTGCCAGATATTTATAAACAACCACAAAGCACGATGCCAAAGACTATCAGCTATCTTCCACACCAGCCCCTACCAAGGCAGCCTGCTTTAATCCCAAAGACAAGCTATAGCCAGGCAACTCCTGCAGTTTTTATGTGAGGGATAACGTTGCTTCAGCATCACCTCCTGGGAGCTGGTCACTGAGTACAGTCTGATATAAATAACAACTACGATTATCTGTCTACTAGAAACATGGCTGTAGTCCCAAAAGACAGAATGACACAGAACCTTTTACTCAATAAAATTAAGTGAAAAAATAATTCAGGTCTAAGCTCCCCAGACCTGGAAATGTTTTCGATGCTCTCTGGAAAGGACACTTCCCTAATGCCTTAGATACACACTTCAGAAAATCTTCCCAGATTTTTGCCAGACACACAGAGCATCCACTAAAGGATTAAAATGTGCATACAGTTACTTCCTCTACACACAGAAAGAATTCCTAATTATAGGGAAGGCTTACAAAATCAAATCAATACGAGCACAAGTAGATGTCAAAAATAATCAGAGTAGTTGTTTATACTGTTCAAAGAAAATAGAAATTCATGTGAATGTGCTTCTTCTTACCACACTTGGTAAAGATGACAGGCTTTGTTCTGTGCAAATGCTTGAGGAATACTTGCAAGGAGTGATGTGTTCAGCAAAGGCATAAAGACACACGGTCCAGAGGCAGATCATCAACACAATTATTTCCTGTAGCAGAGCTTCTGCTTTGCCACAATCTCATTATCAAAAAACACAGCTTATCAGACACAAAGCTCATACTGCTTTTGCCTGCTTACAGAAGGCAAGAAAACAACTCCTTGCAGAAGAATTTTTAAGTTTTCGAAGGCATTCTTGTGCTGTATCCCCTGTGACACTGTTTATGGACTCCGAATTGAGGAAGATCCTTCTGTTCCATTCATGAGTCACATTCTAAACAGAACTCATCCAAAGAGAATCAAAATTGTTATTGCTGATATTTTTGTCCTCTTCATAAGAAAAACAATTGAATAGTAACCCTCAATCCATTATAGACTGGTACACTCTACCTGCTAGTCTGAAAGAACATGCTATTTAGGCTCTTGGCTTGTTAAATTAATGCATTTTCATTCTGAACATGGAGAGATATCAAATAATAAAAAATTTCAGAGAACACAAAGACTACAGTAACACAATTGATTAGCAATGGCATTGCACTGCTTGCCAGGGTGAGTCACACAGTAGATGCATCACATACATTTATAACTTGCTGTCTTCTTGTATTACAGCTGGATCTTGTTCACATTTGTTCACAAAATTTTTCAAAAATTCATTTAATCTTGTGTTAAAAAACCTGAACTTAGACAGATACATGCCTCTAGATGTATATGATGACTTCATGTTATTCAGCCCATTAAAATAAGAATGTTGAGTTAGAGTGTCATTATCCTGCAAAACATTGACTTTATTCTTAATTTTATAGATCCTGCAGTTTACCATTGTTCTCTTCTACCAAAACTAAACCAAGATGGCAAATACAACTATAACAGTAGTCTTTAAGTTTTAGCTACTGATTTAATATACTCTTTATTCAAAAAATGCAGAATTCTGTGGTTAGCAACTCAAATAAAAAAGAAAAGTGGATATATATCAGCATGGGACCTAAGAAGAGAGATACAATAATACACACACACAGACTGAGGGGGTAATGTTGCACCAATTCATCTTACAGGAAAAATGAATGCTATATAGTACCTGGGCCAAGGAGACCTCAAACTGACAGAGAAAAACTGTGTGTATTTCTGTGTGTTATTTTACCATCTCTCTTTACTGTCTTCCCACAGTAAATTAAATATGTGATTTTTGGAAAGTGTTCTAATAGAGAAAGCATTCTTTCTTTCCAGAAAGACAGTGGAGCAGACGACAAAGCCAACTGGACAGGGCAAGAGAAGACAGGGGTAACACATGATGGTCCATCCAGTTTCTACAAGATGCAAACTCCAAACCTGTTTTTGCAATACCACAAGTCCAGCAGTGTTACCCTAAAAACAGGATGAAAATGTTCTCCACCCTCACACTACATTGCCTGAGGTACAAATTGCTGGGAATGTAGTTGCCAATACCAGGAGAATGCTCCAAACTAGCTGGTTGAATGTTGTCACCACAAAATTTGTCCAGATAGCTGCAGTGCCAGTGCTTCACTCAATTATTCCAGGCATTCCTGCCCAGTATGACAGTTAGACTGCATCAGGAATTCCTTTTTTTGTTTGATGCTGTTAGTTCTCTGCAGACTAGGACAGTGTCTGTCAAGGTACTCAACGCACAGAAAAAACTCACAAGAGAAAGTAATAATAATTGAACATGGCAGCATTCCCCACAGGGCCCCACGAAAGGATGGATTTCTTCTTTGTTTTGCTAAGTCATTGTGTTCTAAACACAAAATGCTCAGTAACACAACTTGAAACGCAGTAGAAGAAGGTGCCAAAATTGTTAAAAATGCAGAAATCTCATCTGCAGCAGCACACAAATATAACTGCTGTCATGGTAGGTTCTTCATGTGACAGCAGTCACAATCAGGTAAAAAAAAAAGAAAATTATTTTATTGATTTTTTCTCCTAATATGAATTCTTTTTGCAAAACCACTTCAGAAAAAGAAAAGAAAAAGACATTTTCACTTGTTTTAAGGAACAAAAAAAAAAAGAATTGGCGTTTTGACATTTTTCCACCTTAATTTTCTTCTTATTTGTCTCAGTGCAATAAAAATTCTGCAGGAACTGTGTTTCCTTCATGTCCTCCTTCCTGTTCTCCTTCTTCTGCCTCAGCTTTTCCAGTTTCAAAGCTTTGCCACCTGCAATAAGTTAGTGGCAGAAGGTGGTATTTCATATCTCTTTTGTCCCCAACTTTTCCAAGGTTGGAAGAGTTTTACAAAGCATTTGGAGAACCAGGGGAAAAACGCTTGTCTAAATCCTTTGTTTTGTGTTTTGAAATCCTCTGTTTGCTTCTTACTTATCTAAAACTGCAGTTGAAAAGGACCTGTAAACCCAGAAACTCGTGTGTTGAGGAGGGTGGAGGAGGAATATGATGGAACCAGCAGCAGTGCTTTTGCTACAGTACAAAGCCATTGTAGGTATAGAAATCATGTTTGCAAGACTTAATTCAAGGAGGCAAGGAATCATTCAAGAAAGTTTTTGCTGCCTGGAAGGAATATTTTCCCATAAATACTTGATGTTTTTCTTTCTCCTGCCTTGCAGAGGGATTAACTCCCTGAAAATACAGAATTCTCACAGACAAGCTTGGAGGTCCTGTGAGGAGGGGCCAGGCAAGGCATTAAAAAGGCCCAGAGAGGGAAAAGCAGCACGTATTTCATGCCCAGTGTTGGGTTATGTTGAGTGTTCTCAACTTCTTGGAAATAAATTTTTCCTAAATCCTTCCACTGCCTGGCATTTTGGGGGTACCTGCACATAATCTTTCTTCTCAGCCAGAGAAAAACCTCATTCAAAGATCAAGAACAGCTATTTCTTTTTGCTCTCATCCTGTAACCAGAGATACAAATTAACATCACCAGTGTTGTTTCAGAGAGATTCTCGATGCACTGACAACAACCCAGAAGAGCTACTAAATGTGAGATAAGTACCCAAAATTAGGGAAAATAAAACTTTTTGGAAGACAGCCAAGGCTATTCCTTCTTCTATTTCCTCTACAGTCAGTGGGGAAAGACAAGTGTTTTCCAAAGGTCATTTCAACTCATCCAAGGCATCTGTTTATCTGTTTCAGGAAAGGATAAATCAGCTTTTAAACGTTCCCTTCTTCTTGCTGGGAACCAAACTAAAAGCCTAAGTTTAGATTGCTAAAGTTACACAGGATAAATCCTACCCTGAGTGGCTTTTTTTTTCCATAATGGGAGATAACCTCAGTGGAAAGGATGAGCAAAGGTTTTTTTCCTAGGCTTTGGAAAGAATGACCTCTAAAAACAGAAACTTATTGGATGCCTTGGAAGAAGATGGAAAAGACTACAAGGAGAAAAGCTTTGCTCTTTCTCTTCCCTCTTAACATTCCTTCCATGTTCTCCTTCCCCACTTTTGTCCTTACAGCAGGACAGAAACTGAAATAAACCTTGTAAGCCTTTAAATAAATTCACTTTTTTTTTTTAAAGAAAGTTATCAGAATCAAATCCATGATTTTTAATACTGTGGTAAAGAACACCTTACTCTGTCATTCTGCTCTTGTCCGAAGCTTGGGCACAACCTGCATCTCACCTGGGGAGGCTCAGGGCTGGCAGCAACTCACCAGCCTGGAAGCAACAGGAAAACACACTCAAACAGGCATTCACTTACGAGCAATTGGGCCATCCAGGTGGCTGGAACTCTCTTGGAATGTTGACCCAAAGCTGTCAAAGAGAACAGCAGGTCACAAGAGAAAAAGCAAGGATTGAAAGCTGGAGAAGCAAAGTTAGCAAGTCTACAGGTGAAAACTGCCCTCATGCTGTGCTTGGGGCCGAATTATACAGAGAAAAAAGGCTGCAAAGTGCCTTTCTTTTCTTGCAAAGCAAGAAAAGGCTCCTCATCCAATCCTAAAATGCTGTGTCTGTGCAAAGACATCACAAAGCTTCTTACACAAATTGCTCTTAAGAAAAAACAGAACAATCCCCAAAGCCCCACGTGCTGTAATGCTGCAGTTAGTCTGATGAAACCTCAAAACACTGCACCAAATAAAGCTCAGTATATTCCCCACTGGAGCACGAGGGGAGCTCAGGGGGACGCAGCCAGATGTGTGACACAGGGCAGGCTGAGCACACCCCTGTCTGGGCGGCCAACAACCTCCACTGCAAAGCTCCCACAGTCAGGTCACACAGCTCTGTGTCACCGGGGGCTGCAGCTCACAGTGACCTCCTGCTGAACCTTCCCTTGGGCCTTCGAGGGAAAATCCCAACCTTTTCCCATCCCCTTTCTTGGTATTTACACAGAAGGGCAGACAACATGATGGGAAAACTAAACACAAACCATAGTATGATGCTGTGGGAAAGTATTGGGATTCTTCAATACAATGTCAAGGAATTCGATACGACACAGGTGCTCTGAGAAATGAAGTTGTATATAGTGAAACAGTACGAAGAAATCTCATCAGGTATCACCAAGTAAATGCAGAATTGTACAGTCACAGTGAAGAACAGCTTCTCTTCCCTTACATCTGAATAATATCAGCTCTGTGCTGCAATCAGACTGGCTCCCACCCATCACCAGAGACACCCTGAGGTTTGACACCTTGAGAGGTTTCAATGCGGAATGTGTTTGGAAGAATGTTATGGAGCTCTCAAAGTACAGAGGTTTGCATCAGTTACATGGACAGCACTAATCATTGCCCCATAAAGGTGGGGAGAACACATTTTTGTGTTCCTGAAGACAAAGATATTTGCTTCCCACTGAATTCTTGAGAAAAGCCAAATTCAAACTAGATCACCCTCAAAGTGATTCCATAAAATGACACGGCTTCAGCCCCAATGAGCAGCCTGGCAGCTCTGCACCCATCCACCTCCTCCCATCCCCTGGCTCACACTCCCCAGGAATAGGCAACAGACCCATCCCAGGGACCCCTCTGACCCTGCTGCAGGTTGCAGCTGCCCAGAAGGAACAGATTTCTATTTCCACAAACACAAGTGTGCAACCGTGGCCCCTGGTCTTTTAGCAGATGGCCAATTTATAGTTCTCCCAAATAAAGAAGTAGATATCCTTGTTCCAAAATATCAGAGAACTGACAGGCTACACAAAGAGCCTCTCATTTATGTTTTCTTTACTATATACACTTTTCTGCCCACAATTGGCTGCATAGTTGAAAAAATCACATATAAGGAGGGAAAAGGAGGAGCATTATGGAGTTTAGTGTGAATTAAAAGCTACCAGTAGAGTTGACCTCTTTCCTCCCGTGACACACATCCAAAGCATGGTCAGTTTTTCTGGAAAGCAAGAAAGCAGCCTCCACTGGTAACAGCTATCCATTTCTAAAGTCAGTCATTCTGCAAACTGCAGTTGCTAAAGAAAGGCCCCTTTATTTATCCTTTACTCATACCAAAAGATGCTGACCTAGGTCTTGCTAGTTAGGAGAAAAAGAGAACAACTCTAAAAAGCCACAAAAAGTTTTGTTTTGTTTCCATCTAAACAGACGTAAGAAATCTAAGACTCAGATGATGTATCTCAATGTTGAAGTAAGTGCTCAAGAAAGACAGCCTTTAGCAAAAGCTTGTTAGAAGCAGCAAGGGAAGCAGTGAGATCCTTCATGATGAGCACAAATGGCTCAGGGGCATGGGAGCAGCACGTCTGCTTTTTTGCCCAAGTCAGATAGGTGGGAGACAAGACATTTTTAAGCAAAGACATGTGGTGCATTTCTGTGCTGCTCCAAAACATCCCTGCAACCACTACAAGGGGCAGATGCAGCACATGCCTGCAAAAATAGCTGCTCTGAATAAAGTTTGTTTGCTTGTAAGGGTTTCACTGGCTCCCTTCTTACAGGGAATAGCTTATTTCTAGCCTCATTTTTATTACCTATTTGAAGTATGAACATAATACTAAAAAGGCTATGCAAATCCAGTTCTCCAGAAGAAAAAAAAAAGGGTATATAGATAATAACTACCTTGCTCCTGAAATTAGGTATTTTATTGGGATTTGCACCATATTTCAGCAATAGCTGATGCTGGATTAGTTTTGCATTGCAATAATCCTGGGTCACAGCAAGGATACACACAATGCAGACAACACTCAACTTGGATTCAGGAAACAAGATTTGTATTCCCATACCCACACAAGGCCCAGTACATGGCTTTGCATTTTAGGCTTTAATATTGTTCCCTCTAAAAGCAGAGACAAAAAGCATTGCTTTGTAGAAGCCTGGCAACAGGTTCGACTGATAAGGACAATTGCTCTGAGTTCAAATCAATTATGTTAGCTGGGAAATTTGGAAAGAAACATGGTTGCTACCAAAGGGAGAGGGAGGGTTGTTAGGATCTATGGAACAGGTCCAGAGTACATGGCAGGAGACCTGGCTGTGGGACACAGTGGGTTAACTGGAGCTGCAAACAGGGGGGAGCAAAGGACTTTCTCACAGCTGAGGCAGAGTCCCGGAGCACACAGATCGTAATTGCCACTCTGAGTTCCTTCAGATCAAGTGCAGAGTTTTAACCAAATTTCCCACAGGAGCCACTCATCACATTGCTCATTTCTGGGCATTCTGAGAGCCCGAGGTCTGAAAAGCAGGAGCCCTAAGTGCTCCCAGCTGCAGTGGGGTCACAGCACTGCAGGCTGTCAGCATCCCAACTGTTACACGATCTGGCTGCTCTGAGAAGCCAAGGCAATGTCACATCAAATTAGGCAAACTGAAATGAGCTGCTTTTTTTTTTTGTTTTTACTTAATCTGAGTTTCAGCTCTTCATCTGGAGAGGGAGAATGCCCACCATCCTGTCACCTAATGGACATGCTGAGGATCAATTAGCATTTGTGAAACGCTCATCTCAAAATGATGAGTACCACAGAAAACCCCATAAGGAAATCAATACTTCTCTAACCAGAACAAGGTGTGAATAGCATGCAATAAATAAAGCATAGTAGGATCCATCTCACTGAGAGGCTTAAATGAAGGAAGACAGGCCGGCCTCTGGATATGCGTAGCACTTATAGGCAGAAGAGGCAAACAGATGGAGGCAGAAAACACACTTCAGCTCTTGCGAGCACTGCTCTTTGCACCCCTGTTAATGTAAATTTGTGGATTTGATACTCCCTACAAAGCCTGTTAAGCAGATGGCTGAGCTGATAGCAGTCCTGTCTCCTTCCAGGCAGGACCTCACAGAATGGCACTAGCACTGATGTGTTTCTGTCAGGGCCTCACTACTAATACAAAAGACTACAGAGAGAGCAAGACATTCCAGCTGCTTAAGAGCAGCTGGCAAAGTCTTAGTTTAAAATTAAGGAAAGGCTGTGGTCAGGGACCCAGGCTGAGAGCAGGGGCCACAGCTCCTGAAATATCAGCAGCAGCTTGCAGGGACACCTCCTCTGTAATCAGGCATCACTCTGCAGTCAGAGGAAAGAGAGGAATGACAAAGCAGGGAGCCACACAAGACTGGTGCCATGGGTGCAGGGCCTGTGACAGAACACAGCCACTGCAGCAGCAGCGTTTCACTGATGCTCTCCCCACCAAACACAAAGTGGAACCATTTATGTGAATTGGAAGTTCAAGCCTGATGAAAGTTATTTCCAGAGAGAATTTATTTTCAGTCCATGAGCACGTGCACATGCAACTCCATCTACTTGTGCTGTGCTGGCAATAACTGCATCCTGGTAGGATTTATGTGCTTCTAGCACTAGTTTCATTGCAGAGCATTGGCCAGAAATTGCAGCTCGAAATCCAGGCTCCCAGAACCCATTGGTTTTGCCTGAGTCAGGACATGCTTCCAAGCCCACAGCTATGAATAGACACAGTTCAGCCAGAGAGTATCATGGCAATGTAACTTCTTTCTGCAGACACGTGCACTTCTCTGAGAGAGACACTGAGGGCCTGCAAGTAATTTCTCTTATTTCTGATAATCTTAGGAAAAAAAGAGACAAGCAGTAATGGAGCAGCAGAGACACTCCCAGTTACCTCACCACACAAGAATTCTCTTGTTACTGTTGCTGATTTCCACTGGGGCTCAAAAACTGCATTTCATGTTGGCTCAAAAACAGAATAGTTGACTAAAGCCAAGTCACATGGTAATCATGTCAAATAAGCCTTGATTTGTTGTACCTTTGGGCTTAGTCTCTCCTGCAACCCAAGCCTAAAAATTCACCCTCCTCAAGTCCATGTGTCATGTGTTAGCTCCAGTGTATGTAAAAATCCATATGGATTCCACTAATTAAAAGCATATGCTACGTGGGCATGCACAAAGCTAATTATGACACAGAACACATTTCAAAGCATGAAGACTAAGAACAACCATCATGGGGTCTGCTTTAAGAGTTTGCTACCTTAAAAACGTAAAATAGGTTTTGCATATTTCTGGTATGGAACAGGATTAACTTGTGTGCATTCCAGGCAAACCCTACTGCAATTGGAAAGTGCATTCACACTCAGGGCTCAACCCTTACCATGCAGAGTATGCTCAGGATGAGAATAGAAACCCCCAAGTATTGTATTTTGTCTCCTTCTCAGGCTGCCAATGCAATACTGAGCATTTCATAGGCACGCTCTCACAGCATGAACAGAAAACAGCTTTCCATGTTTTACAGGTGAAGGGAGAAGACAGTTGCATCTGCAGAGAGATGAAGTACTTAATCTATTAGAATCAGCTACTTGGGATGTCTGTGCAATTTTTAGGGTATGTTCTTTCACTACATTCAAAGTACGCATTGGTCTGCACAAAACAGGCAGTGTCCAGGTCCAAGTAGAGACCAGTTTCTCATCCAACTATTAGGAACACTCTGGCTCTCCAGAAGATGAATGGCTGTGCAGCCATCGGGCTCTTACACAAGCCGGTATTATCTTCGGGGATGCTGATTTATGAGGAACAAAATAATTACATTTTGATTTAAACCCACGACTACTTCAGGTATTGCAATTCAAGCAAAGAATTTTGGGATGTCACAGAACTTGCACCATACTATAGATTTGTGTGTGTTTGAGAATCAATTATCATTAATATAACGACAAGTGCCAAGTGCTGTTCAGGTTTATTTAACTTAAAAGTTCTGCTGGGGATGTTATAAAGGAACAAAACAAATTCTGTAACTCCTGAATTACTTTACAGTATTTCCAATTTAGTGGCTTTTTGTTGTTGTGAAATTTTGTGTGGTGTTTTGTTTATTAGTTTGTTTTTAAAGGGGGAAAAACACAGTCTTGGGGAAAACAAAACAAAACAACTAAAACCAAACAGAAATGAAAGGATGACAATATAAAATGTTAGGAAATCACATCTAATAATGTGGCCGTTACTTTCAAAGCAACTTCAGGAAATGTGATGATGAATTTTCATCATTAAAGGAGTGTATTTCTTGGCCTTTAACATTTTAAAAATCTCTGACCTGGGGCTTTGTGCTGTTCCCACAACTCCTCAAGCAAAGTGAAGCACTACTTGTACTCCTGGGAGGGGACACTCAGGTAAAGGGTGTCTGTTGGTTGAGGCTTGCAGGACCTGCATTCACCTCTCCAGTTTACTAGAACTCCTGGAGGTCAAGTTTTTCAATTCCAGTTCGGACTACAGACAAGAGTCAGAGGAGACGAAAGCAATAAGTGATCTGGCCTAAGTGATCTGATGTGAAATACAGCAGCTTCAGCAAAGTAAGAGTTCTGGCAGTTTCCTAGTCACCTTGTCTCTGCAGCTTCATCTCAGGTTTGCTGATCTCACAAGTAATAAATAGTGTTTTAGAAAAGTAAGCTCCACTTAACATTTTCAAGTCAAGCCAGGTTCATTTTGGTGCTGGATAAATGATTCTAACCAAGTCACATCGTGATCAAAGCCAGATCAATCTCCCTACTGCCCAACTGCTACAGCCCCAGACCTATTTCTATCAGAACAGTAGTTTTCCTGATACAGTTCAATTACTTTGTACTGCTTTGATAATTTAAATTAGTCCAAAATAAAGCAAGTTTGGCCAAAATCAAAAGGGGCATTTTGGAGATCCTAATTCTACCTCAACTCTGTTAGTCAAACCCTGATTTATTTAGGAGTAACTTAGTCTCCAGTAAGAGATCCACAAATTCAATGATGGAAGCCAAAGCCAGTCTGGCTGTGGCTCAGTGAAATGTGTAGTACCAACAAACACTGCAAAGGTGGGTGACACTGCAGTGGTATTTCTTACTACACAGCTGGGACCCAACTCTTCTTCTATTCACGACGATACAAACCCAAGGAGTGTTTGTGTCTGTGATCTGGTTGTACTCCATGGCACAGAGAGCAGGGCAGGGTACCTGGAGCAGTCTTATTCTCTGAATGCCTCTTGTCTATAACTAGCACATATTTATACATCCTGACAATGACAGCATCTGAGGAGGGGGCCAGGTCCTGCTACTTGCTATTTAACCCAAATTCATCATCAGTTTAGGACATGGCATCAAGAAGCCAGAGTTAATCGGTTAACTTGATCCTATCCTGCTCTGAATTTAAAATATTTCCTTACACACCCTGCATCTTTGTTCTAACTAAAAATGGGTATTCCTCTGTTGTTTCTAACTTGTCCTGGTTTTGGCTAGGATAGAGTTAATTTTCTTTCCAGTGGTCGGTACTGTGCTGTGCTTTGTATTTAGTGGAGAATAACGTTGATAACACACTAATATTTTGGTTGTTGCTATGCAGAACTTATCCTGAGTCAAGGACTTTTCATTTTCTAATGCTCTGCCAGTGAGGAAGTGCACAAGGAGCACAGCTGGGAGAGCTGACCTGAACTGGCCAAAGGAATATTCCATCCCACATGCCCAGCATATAAACTGGGGGGAACAGGAGAGGAGCTGCTGTTGTACAGCACTGTTGTACTGTGCACCATTCATCTTACTTAGGTTCTGTATTATATTATTTCAGTTATTAAACTGTTCTTATCTCAGCCCATGGGGTTTTCCTTTTTTTTTTTTTTTCCCAGCTTCTCCTCCCAATCCCACCACAAACCATGTCATAACCTTTATTTCTGTTCATGTCCGCCCTGCAGGAGAGAGAAAGCAAATGAACATCTGTGAAAGTGCCTCCTTGCTGCTGCTACAATTGGTGCCAATTCCTCCCTTCCTACCACTCCACTAAGTGCCCAGCTGGCTCTCCTTCTCCGGGACCAGTTCACAAGCTGTTCCAGAGGGAGGTCAGAACGTGCAAGTCTAAATTTATGCAGTTTCTGTCCTGAAGGAAATTAAGGATTCCAAACTGAGAAAAGTCCTGCTTATCTCAAGGTGCTGTTCTGACAGCACAAAAAACATGCCCTAGGTGATATCCACTGGTTCAAATTGCCTCTAGAAGTTATAGGCATCTAAAAATAGCCTACTACCTAATCCTTGTGATGTTAACAATGCCCATCAGAAAACAGTTCCTGAGAGGTAACTGTGCTCTAATGGTTTTTTCCTGCCTCCCACCTCCAGTATGTCTGACAGAGTCAGCCAGCTCTCCCCTTTCAACTTGCCATGAATACAAGTGCTGAAATTAATGTACTTACAGGTAATACTGGGTTACAAACTAGCCTACCAGACATCTAATTCCCTTTATCACTACTGCCAAATGAGAAAGCAACCCGTCTCTGAGCTTCTTAAAAGCCATCTGTCAGAACACGACTGTCCTAAAGAGAACAACCATGCAGATGTAGCTAAGAACACCTTTCACATTTAGTAAGGAGGTTCTACACCACAGTTTGACCTAAAGCTGCACAGAGGCAACTGTTAAATATGTATAGCACCCCTTTACTCTTCCAGTGTCTTGGTGCAAAAGAAGAGACACACATATGAAACAATTTGGAAATTTAAAATTTTTGCAATGTTCAAGTGAGCCTTGCCCAGAAAGGACCTGCTGTAGGACAAGGGATTAAGGAATGTGGGAGAATAGGTCTATAGTACTCCAACATAAACTGTTCTACCATTTAATGCCCAGGTCGTTGTTTAACTGGAGGACCCTTGAGGTTTATTCTCTGCCTAGAATTACCTGCAAGCATCCACTGCAAGTGCTGGGAATATCTTCTGCTGGGGCATACCTGAAGCAATATGATGAAGCACTCCATTCTATTTGTATTGTACCTTCCCTTTGCTGCACTATATCTCATTGCAAATTCCCTGAAAATCTATTCCAGTGTGCTATTCTTAGGGCCCTTTATGGCACTACAGTGTTAGCTGCAAATGAAGCCATTCTTTTCTTCTCTTCCCCATCCCCAGCCACTCGGATCCCAAGAGGACCAGTTTCCATGTTGCTTGTCTGTAAGTCTCAACAAAAAAATAATTCACTGTGTGAACTCTAATTCCTTGAATCCTAAGGGCAAAGTCTATCACCAATAAATGACACACCGGAAAACCTGCCCCAAAAGGATTAAAAACTATTCTATGGTTTTAATCACACCTATGTATAAAAGTTACTTTTTAATTTCCTTTTTATGCATAAGTGATTGTTGCAATTTTATATTCATTGCTAAGGAAGCTTCCCGTGTTTCATTTGCAAAGCTGACATCCACTGCATACCAAATTGAGTGCAGGCTGCTTTTTAGAATACACATGATTATACTTGTATTCCAGGATTTTCTTACTCTTTTATTGGCCCCCTCTAATAATATTCTCTCCATACCCACCCTTGCATTTACCATACCAACTAAGCACAGTTCCTGAATTATTGATGAATCACTTTCCATTATGAATTCATATGAAACAATTGTCTAGAAATTATCAGAATACTGTAAATTAGTATTTTAATACCAAATAACCAAGATGTCTCGAGAGCAAAGTTACTGCATTAGTCAATTAACACCTGTGAGATAGTTTAACACAAAAATTCACTACATTCAACCAATCACAGTAACAAGCAACACCTTTACAAAACACACATTTGTACTTAATTTCTTGAATACAATGCCTAGACTTTGGTAAGAAGTCCTGAGTCAGGTTTACACAGCGGCTTCAGAACTCTCTCTCTCCCCATCACCAGAAAAATACATTCCAAAGAAAGAGATAAGTTTAATATTTCAGGGAAAATAGGGGTCATATTCAGTTTCTGCAAAATCTGTACTCTAACAGTGAGAATAAGACACCAAAAGAAGCAACATCATCTATCACCAATGTAGATTAATGTTTGATATTATGCTTCCTTTGCTCTTCTGGGCATTGAGAAAAATGAGCTTATTTCTCTGCTCTATAAAATTGCTGAGGGACTAATTGAGCAAGTTTAATCTAAAACCAAAGGGCTATGATAAATTTGAAAGCAGCAGCCCACTCTTACAGTATCTACTTCTATTTAAGAGTAAAAATACACAGGCATAATGGGTCACTGACAAGCAGAAATCTCATAATCATTAATGAGCCACTGGACTGTTTTTAAAAAATCTATGTAGCCACAACTGTCCTATACATGGAGTTTCTTTTTAGATTTCTTTCACAGATGAAATCCAGTTAACCAGACACCCTTGTCTGAAAGGTAAACTCCAAAAGAAAGAGCACATGACCACTCCATCCTTTTCCCCCAAAAAACCCCTTTCCTCACAACAATTAAACAAGTAGAAAACTGCCAAAGGCGTACACAGAGGGAAACAACTGAGCATGAAGATAAAGGAGGATTGGAACAAATAATCTCTAATAGTGTGGGGAGGAAAATACTGCCTCTGCAAAGAGTATCTTCACACATCTACATATCCTCCCCCAGAGTAAGCTACAGGTCAGGAACATCAACTAAGCTCAAACTGTTGGTACAACTATTTTGCTCGTAAGACCTTCCTTAAAATAAAATTCTTCAATTTAAATGAAACGAGCAACAACAACACAACAATCAAAAGTACACCTAACAGAAGAATAAACAGGTATTGGCACCTTAGGATTAACTTTTCATAAGCAGACCTAGACCCAGATGGGATTACATGGCTCTCAGGACCAAGATGTGAATAGAGGAGACACCTGAACCTGTGGTGGGGTAAAAGAAAGCCCATTTTAACATATGTTAAAACATTTGTTTCTGCAGACATGATAGAAGAAACACTCTTTTAGAGTCCTCCAGCAAAAATTGTGGTATTTGATTGCACTCAAACCCTACAAAAATGCCAAGAAAGGTAAGACTAGAAGAGACCCAGTAGAGCCAACAAATCATAAGAGAATCCAGTCTGCAGAGAGGGTAACAATGCTGTGAGGAAGGGTCTGCAGTTTGACTTGAATACAATGCACATGTTACCATGGAATTTACACTGCTCCATTGGAGACAAGTGAAAAAGAGACTTTCACACTCCAAAACATTATAGCTCAAGCAGACATGAGCCAAGCTTTTCAGAAAATGGTCAGGTGAAGGTGCTTTCTCTTTCAAGATGCCAAAAATGAATTGACTTCACAATTCTGAATACTGATCAATACTTGAATCAATTTCTATCTGATGCATTTTTAAAAGTGCAAGGAGAAAAACAGTGATTTTCTACCAAGTTTCTACAGCAGCTTAAAAAAAAAAAAAGGGGGCAAAAAAAAGCTATTGAATTGTTTCGTAAAGGTCCCAGCAGCAATTCCAACCAAACCCCTGTCAGCAGGGAATCCTAGCAGCACTCAGGGAAGCTGCTTCACCTTCTGATACAGAGCCTGGAGGATAAGGTCAGGCTGACACACACTGAGCATCAGAGACCAAATCTGCAATTTGTACCTTCAAAATAACACTTACGTACACATGATTTGTATGTATAAAGGCAGATTTGCCACACACAGCTGTGTCTAAACATTTTGCTTTTAGTCTGAGTGTTTTTCAGAAATAAGGATGAGTAATGCCTAAGATGAGATGCTGGTATTTCAACAAAATATTGATTACCTATCACCGTGTTATTTCCAACTAATGAGAAGGTCAATTTTGTTGCAGGAAAGAGGATTTGGAAGCCTGTTTTGCCTCCAAATGATACTCGGTGCATGATGACAGACTAACACAATTGTGGTATTAGTAATCACAGAAGGGATCAACAAAGGGCAAATGTCAAAGTTAAAAATGAGTATATTTGGTCTGGATTTTAAATATGGGAATAGTAGAAAACCTAAACTTTGCTTTAGAGTCTTGTGAAATGATCACTGTCCCTAATACTTGCCTTAGGGTATTCAAAACGTGTGTTTACTTCTTACCATCCTTACGTTAACTTCTCATGTCCTTGAGTAGTCTCAAAAATATTCATTTTTTAAAAAAAAACAGCAATATTTATTTCTTAGAGTAAGTAATGCACTGTTCACACAACATGTATTCAAGACATACATCCTCGATACCTGTGCATCTAAAAAAATTCAGTTCATCTGAATCTTTTAGAGCTCCCAGCAGCTACAGTTAATGGGTGGGACACCTGCAATTATCCACCAGCAACACTTTGTCTCAACAGACTTCTGGGCAAATATGAACAAGATCCACTCATGTTCTTATCCAGCTGGAAACCACCAATACTGAAGTCAAGATACAACCTTTTAATTATCTCAGACTCATCTTTGATTCATCAGACACAGACCCCAATTTGAGGTTCATCTCCTGATGATTCACAGGACAAGCAGCTTTTCATTCAGCTGGAAAAAAAGTTCATAGCATTTATCTCTTTAATAATGCCAATGTAAGTGTTTCTGATTCTTGGGATGGAAAAAAGGTATGGAACCTGTGTGTTTCAAAGAAGCTCAGTACCTGAGAAGTCAGAGGGCACTTCAAGTCAGAAGTCTGATGTGCCAAGTACCCACCCACACAGCTCCCATCCTGCATTAGTTCTCACTGCAGGGGAAGAAATAAAGAGACTCACTGGACCAGCTTCACCACAGGGTCCCACGTACACACTGTGAGCTGTGCTGATGGAGATTGTGAGGAAAACTCACTTCCCATGTGGCCAAAAGTATTAACTCCCCGACAAATAGATAGAGAACAAGAGCCCTGTAGTGGCCAAATCTAACCCCATGCTGGCTGGGCCTGAACCACTGGTTGTCCATATTGGGCTGATGATAGGCTTGAATAAGCATTAAGCAACATAGAAGCCACCAGCAGGCAGGTTAAAGCACGTTACACTCTGTGTCAGGATCCTGAATTGCTTTCATCTTTAAAAACTCACTTCTGGCCACAGTCTGTAAAATTAGATGAGAACAGTCCAGTATGCCCACCATGGACAGCACTGGAGGAGAAGAGACATGCAAGATATACTCTAGATGCTGTTTCATCACCACAAATGAACAGAACAAAGCAATAGGAATTATTCTAATTTATAAGGGAGATGTTGTCAGCAGAATTTTGACAGAAAAGTATCTTTAAAATGCTCAGTGGATGTGTCTACTTACATGATCCATATGCATACACCCCTCCTGCACTTCAGAGACACCCAAGCTGGCTTTTCTGTAATTACCAAGGATATCAGCTAATTGCAGAACAGTTTTGC
>WEIV01029494.1:281597-493050 GCA_013390005.1 Calyptomena viridis | reverse complement strand
ATCTCTACATTTCGTCTTGGCTAAACTTTTTTCCTGCCATATCACATTGGTGTAAGCACAGGGATAATGAAGCCATTCAGACTGCCAGGGTAGATGTGGTTACATGTGTCTATCTAACTCCATCCACACACGAGAGCTGTATTACTTTATCCACTTCTGTTTTCTCAACCAGTGCACTTATGACAGGCATAAAAACTGGAGGAGGGAGTTGAGATGCTGAGAAGTTGAAGAAAAGCCAGGAACAGAAGCCTTTCAAGAGACAGCAGCTCGACAGAACTGCCGTAGCTCAGGGGCCAAACAGAACCTGGACTGTAAGGCCAAGCCCTTGACAACACTTAAAAATCACACTTTTACATCTGAGATATCTGGATAGACATTCATATAAATGCTTCTTTGCTCTCAAGATAATTGGCAGCAAGTTAACAATAGGAAAGGGTTTTGTCTGGCCAAACCCTAAGGCACAATATCGTCCTAATGTGTAAAGAGCACAAAGTTATTCCAATGGGAAACAGTTTTACTGCTTGAAATACTTCAAGAGTCAATCTCAATCAGTCTGTTGAAAAGTTGACAATTATCAGAGAATAACCAAGTATGTGAATCATCTGCATCTGAGGGTGTTCCTCACCACTTCATCCTAAAAAGTACAAACTGAACAAAATAAAATCCTATTAAACCTGTGAGATTTTTTATGCAAACTGGGATCTTCATGCACTCAGTGTAAGATAAACCTCTACAAGCATTTGGGGGTAATTGAACCCAGCGAATGGAGCTACACACAACCACAGAGATGACAACAGGAATCCCAGCCAAGTCGGATGGGTTTTCAAGAGCAGCACTGGACAGAGGTGTAAAGAAGTGTCCATATTCACTAGGGTTTCATCACCTGGACCCCAGCACTGTAGAGACAATATGTGACAGTTTACCTCCCACCACAACCCTCCCTCAGCTGAATGTCACAGTAAAATAATTCTGTGCACACTATTTTAACTGGATGACTATCTTTTCTACATAGTGCTTCCTCTGCATATTTTTATGCCAGATTAATTTTTTCTTTGCATTCTGCATTACTATTTAATGGATTTAATACCCCTGTTCTGTTGCACTAACAGGCAACATCCTGTTAAAAAAACAGGATGTTAAAAACATTATCTGTTTTTTCAAAGTCTCCAGATCACCGAAGCATCTCCAAGACACTGAACGAATTTATTCTGCTCAGGAAGCAAAGGTTAAGAGACTTCCCATTGGTCACAAAGTTCCTTATATTAATCACTAAAGGATCACCTGATTCAGCACGGTCCTGTTAGTGGCAACACTCTGAACAAAACCTTTCCAAAGATTAGGAAGATAGTCTTGGAAAATTAGTCAAGGCTGATAAGCAGAGCTCTCTTAAAGAAAAGAAACCTTCTTAATAGCTGCTACACAGCTGTGGCACCTCTACTTGAGAATAATTATGTGGGAAACCAGTGCCTTTCTTCTAAGTCCTCATGACAATCCAATGTATTGAATGATTTTGAGCCCACTTGAAAATACCTTACAGGGTTTGAAGTGGGTAAATGGTTCAACACAGAACATTCTATTTTCTAATAATAAAACATCACTCATCATCTAAGGATAATCTTGATAAATTATTTTCTTTTGTTGAATCCAAAACTGAGGTCCTAATTCTAGAAGATCTAAGGATATATGAAATAATTAGTACAGAATGCTGACATTGTGAAATAAATCCTCTGGTATCTCTTAAAAATAAACTTTCACCAAGAAGGTTTTTTGTGGCTTTTTTTTTAAACAAGTTGCTTAAAAAAAATCACCCCCCTTGGCAAATGATAAATGAACAGCTACAAAGAGAGGAAAGACCAATATCCAAAACAAGCTGCTATTTAGGGAAATTACTTCACTGGGTAGTTGTTTTGATTAGCCCCGTCAATAAGGCCTTCCAAATACTTAAAAACATCCATGGAAAAGAATCAAAAAACTGAATTTCTTATAAAAGACAGCACTGCAATCCCAAGCGACAGACACAGACGTGTTATCCATCAGGAACCCCAGAGCACAGGGCACAGGGCTCTTCGGCACGCAAAGACAACACAAAGCATACACCTATTGTCATATTTTTAAGTTGCCTTAATATAGAAAGCCTCTGTTATGAAATTAGAAGGGAGTAATTTCCTATTTTTTGATAGAAAATTCTCGTCTTTTGAAGGCGCTCTGGAAAATGACTGCGACTCAACAGTGAAGATCTTCATGTGAGGGATGTACCAACTCCACTGCTCTTCATACAGTTTTATCTGGGTGTGATCTTTCCATGAAAATGAATATCTGAAGTTACTTATGCCTTTCCAGATGTATACCCAAGTTGCAGTTGTCTAATTCTGTACCTTAAAATGTCAAATGTTTTCACTAGTCAAAATTTGGTCTAAACTTCAAAACCTGAGAGGAGTTGGCTCATTACACACCAGGTGTTGTCTTCCAGTCCCATCCTCCACCTTCCCTTCACTCCACTTGACCTGTGCTTTCCTGGACTCCCAGTCCACCAGTGATGCCATGGATGTGGTAGTGACATAATCCCTCATGTACAAAGCACTAACAAAACATGAGCTTATGTTAGTAAAGCATCTTTCTTGGAGGTATTTGCGCTGATGAATCTACGTTATTTCAAGTGGTTCAGACTCAGGGGACACGTAAGACATGGAAATTATGTTGATATTTACAGGAATTCATCATAATTTGGGCACCCGTCATGCGGCATTTGATACAATCAAATATATCCACAAACATATTCACAAACAGCAATTCAGAACAGCCAGGACTTGGCTCCACTAACACAGAATTGCTGGTTAGTATTTTTGAATACAACAACAAGCATTTAAATACAAATGTAAATATATTTAACTGATTCAGTATGCAGTGGGCTGCTATTTTCAAAGCACCTGGAAGACTAAACTCTATTCCTCACACAGAGGCTGAGAAGTTTTGAAATACCGCCTTCACAGTGAGCTCCCTATATTTCAAAATGAATAATTTCCAAAGCCCCTGGAGGGTCAGTGTATTAGCTATGAGGTTTAGTATATTAACTGTGAAATCCTGGGATGCAAAACACACAAAGCAAGTTCATTGTAAGTAGCCTGTCATGTGTTTGAAGTATATTCAGACCACTGCTCCTTGCACTTGAAAAGTAAAATTATGAAAATATCTATAATCTTAGTATCTGTTCACACACTATATCAAGCACATTTTAAAATCAGTTAATGAATACTTAATTGGCATGAAAAATTGTAATTAAGCACAGAGAACTGAAAAACAGGGATAAATGTTGTTTACCAAAACTGCTTTCCATGACATCATTTGTGTTGCTTGACAGTGAAGAAAAACCATTGATTTATCCCCATGACCAATTCTTTGTCATTCTTACACAATTGCAGACAAAGCTTTGCCTTTTATCTTTGAGCTCGAATCAAAGCATTTCACGGTTATTTTGAAGGGCACATGATGAGTCATGTTATATTTGAGATTAAAAAAATAGGATTCTTGAGTATGTCACTGATTTCCACCACCACTGATGAAGAGCAGTGATCCACAGTAAGGAAGAATATCACCAAACACTCAGTACTGACCTCTCACAGTTACTTCAGCATAAATTTGCTTTTCCCTGTAGCTGGGCTAAAGGAAACAAGGAAGGACACACACACAGAGGAAGGGTTTCTCTGCTACTGGGAGCCTCTGAAACCTAAATCAGACGAGATGGAAGCTGTGACCATTGTATAACTAGCCTACAAATTTTTGCCTAGATTTCTAATAGTAAGTATGACCAGTAATTTTAGTAGCCACTACTCCCCATTACCCCTTGACGAAAACACAAACCACATCTTTGCAGGTTTGAGGGAAGGCAGGGCAAACAAAACTGATGAATATATATTTTGAACAGTTTTTTAAGACAGATCAGAAAGGCAGCTCGCCAAAAAGTGTTCATGCCACACAGTGCTAGTATTTAATGAGTACATTTAAAATACCATCTGCCTTCAAACAAACTGGATTTAAGTAAAGCTGTGCAGCACAGGATGTCTGTTCCAGAAAAAAACCTTATTTTAAAGCCAGCAATTACCACACCAGATGAGATCAAAGGTCAGCTGTGCTCCTGCACCATCTAGAACCAAAGGCAGCCTATGAAAGACAGGGACTGGGAGGGGTCCAATGCAGTAAGGATATCAAGACAAAATTCTGGGATTTTATTTTCTTTCTCCCTAATAACTGAAGTAACAATCCATGGGTCTAATTCAAGGATACTCGGGATTCTCAAGGCTGAGTGTTCAGCTGATCTGAGAGGGTGGTTATAACCAGAGCTTTGACATCAGGCAAAAGATGCACTTTTCTCTAATGAGCCCAGGAAAGCACAGCTACAACCAATTTAATTGCCAGAACAAAACCTTGGGACTCCTCCTTACTAGAAACCATTGGTTTTGATACACAACTAACCACTTGCATTCCAACCCAGCCTTCTGCAGCACTGCACTTCAGCATCCTGTACTCAGGAAGAGGCCTGGGCACATCTGACCAGCCCATCATGGCTGGAAAATTGAACTGCAAAGTCACAGGGATATAAACAGCTGAAATTGGTGACTCCAAACCATTCTGCTCTACTCCCTCCCATGAGAAACCCTCTGTAAGTTCACAATTTGCTATACTTTTTAAATGATTTCCAACCTGATTATTTAGTTCTTCTTCACATTTGTAAATGTTCACCACCATTCCTTGCCAGCAAAGAATACATACTTGCATATAATTAATATCTAATCACTTAAAGACATAAAGCAGGAATTAATTTCACTGGCACATGCATTTCAACAGCAACAGGAGGCTCCGAGGAACCTTCAGGATCCCCTGTATTCATCTGTATGCAAACGTGGTCACAAAAGCTCACCACTTAGAAAAGCAGAACAGATGGGAAATGCATCCAGATTAAGTGATTTCAAGGAATACTGGCACTGAGCTAAGAACTGAGCACAGATCTTGAAGTCCCAAGTGCACATCTTTTCCACAAGATCATTTATTCTCTGTCAACAGAAACCTTTGTGTGAGCCAAACCCAAAAAACAGAAGACAAATTAGGTATCAGCCTGTAACTCAGGTCCTGCACAACAAATACAAGGTGTGATTTTATTTCGTAAAAGAAAATACTAAGGATTCCCATCCTCCCTCTTTTCAGTTTTAAAGCTAAACCGAACTCCTAAAAGAACTAGTAAAGCAATTACTGGATTACAGAAATAGCTGACTAAGTAGCTGTTCTGCAGTAACTGTGGTTGAATCACACCTGTTCAGTTTCTCTCTGGAACATTTTCTACTCTGAGTTGGTGTTTCACCAAAAAATTCCTAGTTTTGAAGGGTTTAATATCTCGGCTGAAAATCAAGATTCCACAGTATCTTTCTTATAAAATCCACAACTCTCTGTATTTGCATCCAGATTAATTTTATAGGTGTCCTTATTCAGTAAATTCAGGCTACTTAGAGATGCCGTGTGATTCTGTGGTAAAACATATCAGGGTGCTACAAGTGAACCCACTGCTGGTCTCCTCTCCCAGTCATCCCCTGCATAAGGTGAGAGGAATAGACATATGCTGACTAGCAGATTTGATCTTGAGATCACTTAACATTTTTCACTTAAGATTTTTCATTTCTAACATCCTGTTCCTCTACCTCAGAGCCTGCCACCCTGCTTCTGTTGCTCACTCCCACTGAGATTTTTCTGTAAGAGTCTCATTAATTTCAACGAGACTATTTGCAGAATAAGTTATTACTTAGTGAGAAGCCCAAAACCTATCTGAACCATAAAGGTCCCTGTATCTATCAAAACACTTTCCAACAATTCCTTCCTGTGGAACACAAGCTTTGGGAGTTATGTTCACCATAGGCACCTTGACCACCAGCTCACTAATCATTCATTACTAGACAAGTCCACTTCCAGCAAGAGAAACACAATGCCACAGAACACTGGGCCATCAGAGAATAAGGGCAGCTCTTTAAACACTTCAAATTCAACTAATTCTTCCACTGAAGTCTTTCCTAAAGGTGCCGTTTCTATTAATACATTTCAACAATAAAAAAAGAAACTAATCTAGGGAAAAATCTGTGGATTAATGCTAAGCCCTTTTTTTCCTGCTATTGTGATTAAATCTCCCTTTATCTTCTGCATTTTTGCAGGCAGTCTCACCGTTATTTGCCCACGCAGTTCTGTTGCAGAGCTTCCTTAGTTCTTGTGGTTCTTAGCAACACGCACAGCACACACCCAGGGCAGTAACAGCACACTGGGGAGGAAAAAACTGTCTCCTTCATCCACATACTGATGGATGTTTGTACACATTTTATTTATGTCATCAGTGGTCTGGGCACTTAATCACTGTCTTGATTCCGTATGCAAAGGTGGAGCAGGGAAAGCAGCAGGACACAAGCAGTCTAAGAGATGAATTACACATATGCACCAGTTTAAGTACTCCCCTCCCTTAAGATACTTTCAGCTTGGAGTGGTAAGAATATGTTGAACAGTTGCTGTAGTTTCATAGCAGAACTCAAATGATTTTACACTGTGCACCTAAGGCCCCATAAAGTCTTCCTGAAGTTTTTACAATGTTTATTTGAATATTTAACATTCAGCAATGGAACACTGTTTTACAACTTTCCTATTTGACTTATTGCTTGCTGTTTTATTTTGGCTACTATATTGCTGGTAGTTTTTATTTGCATAGAGTTGCTTCACTAAAGAAATAAAGATGTATTTCAGCTGCAACAGCCTGGAGTAGGAATAATTTTTCTCTTTCTCCTACCTTGTTTCCTTAAAAAAAAAAATCTTAAATTGCTTGAAAACAGAAGCAAATAAAAAGACACATTCCTGGTAAGAAACAAACCTTGTAAGAGGCACTCAGGTAAATGTACTTCAGGCTTACCTTTCATACTGAAGGTTAAACTAATCATGTAATGAAATGCATTATTAGATACCCAAAATTTTTGTTACACTTCAGTGACAACCTTCTCTCACTAGACTGCTAATAATTATCTGTGCAACACTATATCTGTTGCATCTTTATACCTCTTTACTGGCCTCAAGAATAAGGCAAATATCAGGCTTACATCTTCCTGAAGGGGCAGGATGTGTACAAAACTGATTTACTAAGTTCCAGGACTTATGACCTGGACTGAAATGAGCCCTCTATTAATAATATAAATTAAATCCTTCATAAGGTTTTGTACGTTATTTTTTTTAACACTTATCCACATTTATCTATTTAACTGCACATGACTACACCTAATATCTCAAACAGCAGGCAAACCGAGCTTAAATTCACATGGAAGATGTTAAACCTTCAGATAAAGAAGAAATCTCCAAATCTACTGGCTGTCACCCACAACAGTTCTGGTACCACCTACACACAATGGCAAACATGCTCTGACAAGGAGAGGCTGAACTATTACCCTTCTAGCACTGTTGCAAGTAAGAGTAGCATTAAATGATCCTAAACCATCTCTATATGGCACCCTTGGCTTGGCCACACCAGCAGGAAAGGGTTAAGGACAAATGAAGCCACCTCTACCTTTCTCAACTCCTCCCCTGCTCTCAGCACAACAGTTATCTCTGAGGATTGATAGTCACTCCACAGTCAGGTAAATAACTGACTTAGAGATGTAAAAAATTTACTTTAATACTCTTCTTGTAGAGGATTTCACCGAGTTTAATTCATTCAAACAGAGTTTGGAAAGAGCCACCCTTCATGATTCATTTATGTATTTCATTACAACCTTTAGACTCATATCCAATCCCTGTCTCTGCAGCTGGATGATCTTCCCCTCATTTCTTCTGTGTCATGGTCCCCCCTTTCAAAGGCTGGTCTCCTCTTTTGAGAGAATTTTTTTCCAGGATCACTGCTGATTTTGCAGAGGGGCTGGCAGATGAGAAACCATTCTCTCTGTGCTGCCTTTGCTTACCAACAGCCTGAAACACCTGATATTTCCCAACCACAGAGACAAGTATGAGGCAGAAATATGGGAAATGTCACCCTACTGTGCAATAATACTATCAAGAGGGTATTTAAACATACACATAACTACATCTTGTTGGTGTACACAAGCTCACTTTTTCTCTTGTTATTTCATCTTTTACCTCAGACAGGACAGGTGCTTCCTGAGAAGAGCAATGAGAAGTTTCCAGAGTGCAGCTCTCCAGTCGCCTTCACCTTCTTTCAATGTCAACATGTACAAAAACCTCAGGGAAGCTGAATTTGTAGAGAAGCTGGAAAGGAAGCGTTCAGCTTAGCTGCATTACTCTTCCGTACTTTGGAAATGATTAATGGATTTGTTGGAACTGTTTACAGAAGTGCTTAACTGTATTAAAGTCTCTTAAGAAAGTGCTAAATTCAAATTGATCAGAAATCCAAATATTAATCCTCTGGTAAGGACAGAAACAATGCTATGGAATTCAGTGGGCTTAATTTTAACACAGTGATTCTGAAACCATGAGGGACACTGCCAGTCAAAAGGATCTAGGATCACTGTCCTAAAATGGGGACAGTTTTCATTAGCTATACCCAGGAATGGGGGGGAGAAAATCAACTTGACCAAAGTACCAGGCAAAGGAGAGCCCTCCCTCCAGGAGTGTGCTGAGTATCACATGCTGAACAGCCCCAGGTAGCAGCTAAAGACAGTCCAGAGCTTTTTGGGGGCAAACTACAAGCAAAATACAGGTTGTTGCTCAATGCGTTTGGCCATCGGGCAGATAAGACTCCTGACAAAGAAACCCTCCTCCTCCTGCTCATAAGCAGCAACAGAACCTTAACTAAAGAGAGTTGAAAGTTTGTTAATATCAATTACACATGAAAAATATATCTTTGCAACTGTTTCTCCTTATGTAATGCATTATTAACACCGCTGGCATGCTCATTGTAATACGACAGAGAAATAATTTAATTAGACTGATCGAGGCATGAAAAAAATCTGTCTTACAAGAAGAAGTTAAAGGTTGCCACTCTTTGCTGCTCAAAGAGCTTGAAAAAATGACAAATGAGTCCCTGGTTTTGCATAAGTGTTAGTGCTCTGCAAAACCCAGTGTATGAGTCAGTATTTGACACAAATTTACCTTCAGGCATGTACTTAAGAATAGAGTACTTGAGATTGTGATCATCACATGAGACAAAATAAAGCTAAATTAACAGCTGGACCAATGAATTTTTAATAATGCTATGTAACAATAAAGCAGCCGTAGGAGTAACCAAAGAGACCTATAGAGAAAAGCCTAGAATAAATCTCCACAGTATTTATGAACTGGGACACTCAACAACTCATCGCCAGTGATTACTACAGGAGCACTTAAAGCCAAGAACCTGTTGTCCTTCTGCACTGCAGGAACTCATTTGTACTAGAGTTGCCATACTCTAGGGCTCACAATGGTAGTGATCAAAGGCAGTAATTTTACCAACTGATAAATAGAAGGTGGCAGAGCCAGCTCAGAAAGGTAACAGTGAAATGTGGTGCGCTGTCACAGGCTGCTCTAAGTGCACCCCCAGCTGCTGGGGCTCTCACCCAAAGACCTCTAGTGTGTTTGCTTGGTAGGGTAGGATGGTATTCCCAAGGTAGGCAGGAGGCACCAAGCCAACCCTGACCGATCTGGGATGATACAGCAGTCCCGAACTGGAGCCCCACTTTGGCATTTCATCGCCTTTCAGTGTCCAGAAGACCGAAACATCAATGGATACTCTTGTTTTCATACAATATTTATGTCCTCATTTGCTTTCTCTCAACAGTGCAGAATTTTAGAGGCATCTTCCATGCCCTCCTCATTCGGCCTTTCCACTTAAGCAAACCTTGGTATTTCCCCTTTTCTTTGTGCAGGAGTTTAACACCGCTGAGCTTCCTTGTTTGCACCTTCCCAGCTCTAACACACCCCTGGGACGAATTCTGTGCACTCTGCTGTTCCCCTCAAGCTGTGCATTCCAGGAGTGGCATATTGCATCCTATAGTCTTTTCACAAGCAATTCCTAGCCTTCTATTATTCTTTTGCATGCTACCCAACCATTAAATTGAAATTTTAAAAATTACCCCAATTTATTCAAAGATCTCATTCATAAGCAATAATGGCTCATTAAAAAAATCCATCAACACATCCAGCTAGTCAGGACTGTTCTTTCCTGGTTTTGAGTTTCATCTGGCCTTGTATTGTTCATTCATGATACCTTCTACTACCCTTTACACTCACAGCATCAGTGTCATTTCAACACTCTGGATTAACTGAAACTGTTTCTTCCTTAGTTTGGTAATTTTTCCAGGTCAGTTATGAACACAGGGAATGATGAAACCTGGTCAGTAATACCTGTAACTACCTGGGGTTTTTAATCTGTTTATTTACAATGGATATCTAGATGACACTAATCTATAAATACTTATTCTGTAACAGCTGGGATACTTTAGGAGCTTCCAGTGAAAGGCTTTCTTCAAGCTTTTGGAAATACAAATGCCACATCAAGCAGATCACTGTTCTCAATCTGCTCCTTCAAAAAGCTCTAACAGAACAACAATACTTCCTCTGCAAAGAGGCACTGAGTGTTTTCTACTGAAATTATATTAATTCATAACTGAGAAATGTTATCATTTTCCTATTTCATAGAAGTATGTCTTGGATTAACATAAACTGCCAAAGGTGGCATCTCTGAATGAGGATACAATCTCCTCTATCACTGGAATACTGTGATGGAAGCTCTAGAGTAAGCACAGAATGACTGTCCTATTTGTATAATCTAATAAACAGAGATTGTTGAAATAAAGTGAAATTTCTCAGAAAACAGGAAGTGTCATGAAGAAGGTTCTTGACACATCCAGATTTCGCAGTGTACCCAATGAAGTCCTTAGTTCTGCAATGCAGTCCCATCCACTAAAGATGAAGCACAGTCCAAGGTGCAGGTCACAGTCCCAGCTTTTACAATATCCCGTCCAGCCTGCCTTGGGCTGCTCAGCAATACTTCCACTGCAAGTCTTGCATTCACACAGCTCTCTCTCTGTTAAATCAAATTCACCCACTCATTACACAGTAAAGTTTTACTCAGTTCCCAGTCACACATCGTGATGTTACACTCCAGATCAAGCTGCCAGACAAACCTGCACAATGACTGCCACATGAGCTTCTCCAACTTAGCCAGCAATTTTTCCCAGAATTTTGCCACAAGTGAAATTTTTCGCTGCTGATTTATCACAGAAACGATGTCATGTGCCCTCCATCCAAGAGCTACCGCACAGCTTCTCTGGTTTCCACTCATGCATAATACCAGGATGTGGTACACTAAAACCTCCAGGAATTGCACAACTTAGGGCCTGCCCCAATGCAGATCAGTCCCCTTTAATGTTTTTAAAGGGTTTGCAATACTTTTGTTTTAAAAAAGTGTTTCAGTCACTTGCTCTGACTCATTTCCAAGTGCAGGTCCTAAAATAGGATCTGAGTGCACTTAATTGTGTTCAGGACACTGACAGGAGGAATGACAATGGCATGAAGAAATTAACACACAGTTCAGATCAATCATTACTCAATTTTTAGAGGTGGTGTTCTCCAGGTGCCATGTGTTGAGTAACAAGCTAAAATGGATCTTTAGTAAAGCAACTATTTACAGAGCAGCTGCAGCCTGGTGGTCCTGACTTGTGCAGGGGGGGTGATTTTCAGAAAACTCTTCCATTCTTCAGCTTCTGCTCCTTCTCAAACTTACCACATCCAAAAAAGGTGCTAGAAGAGGATTCTGCAGGGTATCTCTTCCTATTTCTACCACGAAAAAATATACCTAAATCCTTTTTTCATCAACTCTTCATTTCATGATAGTTAGTTCCAACCTTAAAGAAAGGATATGCAATACCCTCACTCCTCCAGTAATGAGAGACCCTATTTCCAGCATTAATATTTCTTATCCTATTTGTAGCTGGTTGTTTTTAACCAGGGGCTGAAATACAGAGCATCAGCACAAGGGTGATTTGTAATTGACATTTTTCTTTCTGTTAAATCTAAGTTCAATCCGGTGCTTCTTGAAAAGCCTTAGAACCACAACAGCTCTTTGCTTCTGGTTTTGATCTCCCTGCAAAAGAATGACCACTGCCAGATTCATTAAACACAGCTTGAGGATTGCCCCCTGCTCAGGCTTTTTCAGCACACAGCGTCCACAGTGAGCTCATGTTAATTCTGCCATTGCTCCCACTGTGCAAACAGCCCTGTCTGCTGGCAACGTGCTAATCAGGCTCCGTAGGGCCGGCTTACACACCATAAACACATCACCACAGCAGGCTGAATTTACCAATTTGCTTCCCATTCCTGCTGTTCTCTTCCTCTTCTGACTTCCAGCTTCTGTTTCCATTTGAAGCAAAACAAACAGGTTTTCCAGCAGGGACAGCTACATCTTACGGAAAAAAAACCCCACTCAAAGCCAAAAAGAAAAACAGCTGATTTTTTGCTAAGCATTCCCATGTTTTAGAAACCAGTGGTTTAGAAACTAGTCACAGCCCAAAAGCACCAATATCACCCTCCTCCTGTTTATTGAAACACCAATTTTTGCAATACTCTAGTTTCCAAACCCAATGGCAGTGCTTGGCCTCTAGGCCTTTCATTTCCTGGCTCTGGGCATTTTTAGTTAGCACAGGGACACTCAGCTTATTCACACCCTGCAGCCACCCTCCTCATCCATGTGCTGAGCACAGACAGCCTCTCAAGTCACTGCAAACCCTCAGTCAACCACAATCCCTCAATTTTTTTGTTAATGCTCACACTGCATACAGCACTTCTCAAATCTCTTGATCATCACCTCTAAAGCAAGAAGAATCTTTAGAGGACAGGAACCTACTTCATCTGTCTCCTGTAAGAGGCAGAAAAAACTACAGTTATACAGTTATACAGTTATACCACTAGGAGCTTCCCCAGCTACAGGAATCCTTAGTCCTTCAAGCTCATTACAATCTCCAAATTGTCCAGGAAATCCAAGCACACCGGTATGGAATGGCACCCGGTCAGGCGTGCCCAAGGTTAACCACCACGAATAATTCTCTTTTCAAAATCAATTGCATTAATGGGTGCACAGGGCTGTTGGTTTTAATTTGACAAATGACTGCATATAACTTCACCGGCGCTTCGTATCTATGGAACAATACTAAGTGCCTGAAGCAACCAAAACATCTGGAGAATTTAGCAACAAAAGGAGCAAACATAAGGATGTGGGATATCCAGACTGACACGCTCTTCCCATGGCAGCCATGCCCTGTGTTCTTCCTCCTGCTGCTTCCCAAACTGGTGATAGAATCACTGTCTCTGCCAGAATGACAGTCTCCTGCTAGCCTGACCTTTCCCTGAATCTGTCACAGGTTCAGCTGAGGTGGGGGATCTAGCCTGAAAAAATTTAGCCCCTGACAGTTCGTGATGGCCAACCCAATAAATATCCGAGAATTTTAACCAAACCTGATCACTTGGCCCATGTGCAGCTCAGGGAGGTTGTAGAATCTCCCCCAGAGAGAACAGAGTGCTCCCCTCCTGAACACCACCAGCAGCATGTGGAGAGCAGGAGGCTGCCAGGACCAGTGTTTGGGCTACCAGGACTGCCCCAGGCCGGCCACGGCCACTTCCAGCTGGGTCAGGAAGAGTTCACCGCCTCAGCCAAAGGGAGCAGGAACAGGGCCACGTGTGGGAAGGGGACTGTGCTTCGATACCCTACAGAAAGGGTGCTTGGAGCACAAAGGCTGGGACACAGCACCCCAGGGCACCATTAGGTGACTCTCCTGGAAAGGGTCTACTGTCAAGTCCATCCTGAATTCTCAACTCCATGCCAGAAAAAGAGCTTTTGCAGTGTGCTGCTCCTCTTAAACAAATAATAAAAGTAACTACCATAATTCAGAAAAATATCCTGCAAACTGATGAAACAGTCTATCCTTCCTCCACTGTGTTTTTTAAGTCAGATTATTGCTGTCTTAAACTAGGTAAATAATATCCTATTTCACAGCAGCATCTTCTCTGGCCCTGCTTATCATCAACAAGCATATGTATGGCTTATTGAGGATTCCTCTATTCCAGCCAACAAATCACAATATTCTCCCCAAAACCAGGAGTTGTTTATGTAAAAAAGAACATCCTCTATTTTCCATCCTCTTTATAATGTTAACAACAGTTTAGGTATCTTCTGCTTTCTGTATTGCACTTACCTGAACACTTTCCTCAGAGTCACAAGATGGGAAAAAACCCACAACAACCTAGTTCCTTAGAACAATAACTGGATTTGCATAGCTTTAAATATTCTATACTCCTACCAAAGAACACAGGTCACTCATCTTTAAAGAAACTCACATAAGCACAAAGCATGATCAGATTTCTATGGTTTACAAGCATACACCTATTTCTGCTTTTGCAGCTCATCAGTTCTCCTACAGTTTGCCAAAAAAGCACTGAAACTGGTAGGAGAGGATTGACAGACATGTAAAACAGCAACATCCACTGCCAGCATTTCAGAGTCAGTTTAGAAAGCACTTCAAAAGATACAACTTTGTTGCAAAAATCAATGAGTGACACATTTTCTCTGTAAAAGCTGTGGAAAGCAATGTCAAGACAGAAACACAAATATGTGACTTTTCAAAGACTGTGTACATTTGTTAGCAAACTAAACCAAGGATGAATTACTCATTTTGCAGAGAAATGTAATGACAGATAGGGCAAGATGTTAGCAACACATTTCAATTATTGCACAGAAGTGAAAGTATGTTTAACTTTGTTCTGGACAGAAGACTGAAACCTCAATGAGTGTTTTGTTAAGAACTTTGTTGATTTTTCTACCACTGTATACAAAGCTTAAGTGAAAAAGCAGATAAAGCCAGAGTTTTCTACAACATGCTCATAACTGTGAGCATTTAAAACTTCATACATCCCTCCACTTTCAACTTCAAATGTACACAGATAGGTGTTACACGCAGAAAATGGAACACACACACACATTTGTTCCAATAAATAGCATGACTTAGGAATTTCAGAGTTCTTCAAAAGCACCAAGCTGGAACTTGTCCCCACCTTGAAAAAACTCCATACCTTGATAACTGGCACCGTCCTGCAGCCTTGCTGATATCTGTCTCCTTAAGCCAAGGGCTGCAGCAGCTATGTAGTGTGGAAGGTACAACCTTTCCCATGCCTCTTTCATCTCCAACTGAATTTCATAGTATGAAATCCAAATACAATCCCTCTCTGCTAGAAAAATATAACTGGACTGCCAGCTCACTTCACAGGCTAGAAGAGTCTTCTGATAGGAATTTATTCAGGCTATTCCATCCCACAGCAATTTGCCCTATTAGGAAGAAAATTAATTTATTAAGAATCAGAAATAAGCTTTGATTTTACTACATTTATTTACGTTACAAATCCAGAAGTGTTAAAAGCACAGACATCCACAGATGGGAGACTTCAGTGCTGGCTCATGGGGGAGGCCCCAGCTGACTGGGGGTTGGCAAATGTGATGCCCATTTATGAGGAGGGCCAGGAGGAGGATCCAGGGAACTACAGAGCTGTCTGTGTGACCCCAGTGCTGGGGAAGGTCTTGTCCAACCTAAATGATTCTATGATTCTAAATGCTTGACAGGAAAGGAAACTGGGCTTGTTTGTAAAATTAATGCTTTAGTGCTAAGTGAAGTAATTCAATCAAGGAGAAAACCATGCTACAGGAATCACATAACCAAGTAATAACAACTGAATTGTGGTAAATAGACTTGGATTTCCAAGAGTTACACATTGCAAACCTCAAATCTATCTATGAGATATCCTGTGAAAGATTCATAAAGCATTTAATTCTCTATCTGTCAGTTCTTCTAAACTGGAGCTAATAGTGGTTCCAATAATTTATTTAAATAAAGGTTTAGGCAATTTAAGTGAAGTCCACTGGTGTGACAAGCAAGCCATTTTCCCTCCAGGCTGATCTGAAGAGGAGGCACTTGTGTGAGCTGGGATATGATTTTACAATTGCTATCTACTCTGAGGCTCACCTGCTCTGGCTGTTTTTATCTTCTGGACACTCCAGAGCAGTATGTCCAAGTGGGTTATGAACAACCTGCATGCTAAAAGCCACCTTAACATAACAGCACCAGATACTGAAACATGAACAATATCTCTCTTACCACAAGGGGCCTGTTGTAAGAGTCTGAGAGGCTGTGGCCTCTCAGGCACAGCCTTGATCCAACAGCACAACTGTAACACACTTTCCTTAAACTCAGAAAGCTGAGCAAGTACCACGACATAGTATATTCATTGCAAAACAGATTCTCTGATGGCACAGCTGTGCAACAGCTAAGACTCCAGAAACTTTGAACTCCAGTTTCCCTAAATACAACACTCAATATGCTGTACTATAATTAATGGCCTCATCTGCTTACAAATGTGTCACAACTATTTTTGCAACTAATCTCTCAAATCCAAGAAAAATAGATATTCTGTACATACGGATACTCTGGTTGGTATCTTTGGATCTCCAAGCATAACATGCCATCTGTATCAGTGGAGCTGCAAGTACTAGACTGTATGTTCAGCTGAACAATTTCTCTGTTACAAATATTCTTACCAGATGCTGCACATGTACTTGCAAGTAGATAAGCCCAAATTTAGAGTAAGGGTATTTAACAGAAATACCAACTAAGTATCTCCCCAAGAAAGCTGCTCCAGAGTCTCAGGACTGCCTTGCCTGCTGCAGGGAAGGGAGAACCAAAAGCAAGATGGGATCTCTTGAGAACAGACCCCAGTGCCCGGGGTCTGTGCACATGTTACACATGCAAAGTTACACGAGCAGCCCATGCAGAAAAAAATCATTTTGGGCCAAGGGAGAGTTTTGTGTTATCTTATTCTCATCCCCACAGGAAAGCCCTTCAACACATGTTGAGAAAAACAAGTAGTTCAGAGAATGGAGTAAGAATTGAGTGTTGCTGGGATGTCCTTCCTCCAGCTTCTCTCAAGGGGCCAGCACTCAGAGACAGAGAGCTCAAGGCACAGGGCAGTGTAAATCCCAGGGCACTGCATGTCTAAAGCCACACATCTATGCTGTGGCCTGAGCAGGTCACTTGTTCCCCTCACAAAGACACTTGCAGGGAATTTTTTCTGCAAAGTAATATCTGTGCTCCTAACAATGATTTACATCTGATTCTGCTCTTGATAATCCCACCATGCTTTCTGGTTCTTTTCCTTCTTGCAAGGCACACTATCCTGTATCCATGCTGCATTTATGTCTTGAGTGTGCTTGCTTCTGAGGAGCTGTTACGTGTATAAATAGGAAAGCAAAGCTTTGAAATACATATTTTAAGAGAATATCAGAGTTTAGAGCAACGCTAAGCCAAATACACCTATAATATTCCTAATTGAATCTCTCCAATTGCTTTGTAGTCTTGCAAAACATCTGAGCTACAACCTACTTCAAGGTAGGCCGAGAAGCCTCAAATCCTTACTGGATTACTGGATATTCCATCAAGCAAGAGACATAGGAGATGTACAGGAATCTTTCCCTGATAATACCATGCATTTGTTGCAAAGGATTAACTTCATTTCAGTAACTTCGCAGTTCAACTGCCTGAAGGGAATGCTTATATCCTGCACTTTGAATCAAGGACATTTATCTAGCCTTCTCTATTACTGAACAAAAGCAAGTTGAAAAACAGCGAATACCTCACATTTTGCTCATCTGAGTTCCAGCTTCAGCAAAGAAAATGACAGAAACAAGACAGTATATCTTCTCAAAAATTACCATAGATATACCTGAATTCCAGGCCATACTGTGAGCTACACATGTGCTAAAGACATGGATTTCTGTGAAGACAAGTGGGATGTCATGGATCTGTTGCAAACAAGCATTATATCATCTACAGCAGCTCTCCAGACTTCAGCCCTTGCCTTGGTGTTAAAATATGTTGACAAAAGGATAATGCAAACCCCCTCCCTTCAATGCTCTCAACACGTGTTAAAGGTGCTCTCTCCTCTAAGCTTGATTTGTGTGCACTTCATGTAAGGAAGACACTGCCTCATATGGACAAACTGGAAAAGAGAATTTTTGCTATGCCGAGTAAAATACCTTGGACAAAAAATGGTACCATTTGATATTATTATGTGTGCACATATGTAAACACAGTCAAGCCTGAGTAAGCACACTCATGGCTAAGAATCCCAGAGAAACCAGATGGGCAGTTCAGGAGAGAGACATACAATCCTTAGGAATGGATAAATCATCTTCAAAAACATTTCTTGACACCCTCACTCTCAATTGCTTCTTGGGGAGAACAAGTCAGGAGTTAAAATTCCATATGCTATTTTCAGTAAATGTACAGAATCACTGAATCACAGAATATTCTGAGTTGGAAGGGACCCACAAGGATCATCAAATCCAGCTCCCAGCCCTGTACAGGACCATCCTAAAGAGTCCCATCATGTGCCTAAGAGTATTGTCCAAACATTTCTTGAGCTCTGGCAGCCTTAGTGCTGTGCCCACTGCCCTGGGGAGCCTGTCTTGAGTGTGCTTTCCCCTGAGGAGGTGTTACGTGTTTAAATAGGAAAGCAAAGCTTTGAAATACATATTTTAAGAGAATATCAGAGTTTAGAGCAACGCTAAGCCAAATACACCTATAATATTCCTAATTGAATCTCTCCAATTGCTTTGTAGTCTTGCAAAAGTAGTTGTAGAGGTTACAAAGTAAAGAAAGAAATGGTATTTAACATGAGCAAAGGGCACCAACAGCCCCACAGTGGGATTCTTGGGGCTGCCCTGTGCAGGGCCAGGAGTCAGACTTTGATGGTCACAGAGAGTCCCTTCCAACTCAGGATATTGTATGATTCTATAACATGTAATAAATTTGGACAAACCCAGATCTGTGGATCAGTGAAGGAAGCGAACATCAAAAAATATCTTAGCAAACAAATAAAAGCAATTTGGAACAGATCCTAGAGGGAGGAAGGAAAGGAAAACAAAGCATACTGGCAAGAGATTCCAACACTGGCAACAATCTGACTTTCAAAATTTCACTTGCAATAACAAAAAAATCCTTGCTTTTACTTAGAAGGGGCTGCTTTCTCTGTGCCCACAAACAAGATTTTAAGCATTAGAGAGATACAGCTGAAGTCTTAGATAGTAACAAAGTAAAAGAACAAATCAAACACATCCCTCTTTGCAACTGTTGTGCAACTTTCATTATTAAGACAGTTGGTCAGAGTATTTTCTTCTTTTCCAAAGTGCATAATTGAAAGCAACTGTGATATCCTCTCTCACCTCATCTCATTCAACCATTCCCAAATCAATGGAGACAAAACCTTTTCTAAACTCCTTTCAATTTGCTATGAGATTGAAGAAATTTTCTTAGAAAGGAGAATAAATATATACAGGTTTGTCAAACGGCAGCGAAGTATATAAACAGCAATAAAGAAACTCAGGCTGTCCCAAGGGTACAACTAGAAGGAATAAATGAGGATGGATAGCAAACAAAGCTTCTTGACAAATGAAAAGCATTTGGCTCTCTCAAGAAAACTGCTGTGATCTCTGCTCCTCTAGAGTTTTGAAACTAGACTCAATAAAATGCAAGAGAACCATCTCACATTGGCAAGGAACCAAATTATATGGTCTATCCTCTCTATTCCTGATTTCTATTTCTCTGAAGTGTTGCACCAAGACACTGAACTAATATCCTGTGTATTCACTGATAGCTGGAATTTTTCTCCTTTGGTGCTACACCAATTGCAGCTTTCGGCATAAATTCCACCTCCACTGTACTCAGGCAGGAGAACTGGGACCTGCTCCACATCAGCATTAGAAAGCACCAAAACATTCTGGCTCCTACCCAAAGTGCTGTGCTGTCACCACTTGACTGGCCACAGTTCAACAGTCAAAACCTGTAAATTTACAACTCAGGTATAGGCTCCAAAACACATTCTGTAGCTCACCTGTGTAAAATCCAAGCTGTTTGCTACAGAATCAAAGTCCTGGGAGGACGCTCAGTAGACAGAGCAGCAACTGCTCCCTTGACCAAAAGTCCCAGGAAAAACTTCATTCAGTTCCAATACATACAAGAGGAATGTACAAATAAACTTATATTTTTAAGTGGCCAAAAGCCTCACCAACACGATCAATAGGTTTACAGGACAGAAATATGTCTGGCATCTATTACCAGGGATTGGATATGAAGCAAAAGCTTGGTTTAGAGTGCCAGCTTTATCCCATCTACCCAGCATACCTGGGCTGCTGGGCACAGTGCAGCAGGAACACTCGTGCCAGCACCCACCACAGCAGTACAACCCCGTAACTGGGCGATGAAGGTACCTGTGTATACATTGAGCACAAGGCCATGCCCATTACTACTGTTAATTCTGCCAGCACTGCCAGCAAACCTACTGAAATTACAGAGCTGCCTCTAATTTGATGCACTGGCATATTTTAGCATCCTTTCTTGTGTGTGCCTCAACCTTGCTGCCTGAGCCTGCGTGATAACAGATTTTCAGGGAAGTGTAATACTCAATGCCAGCTGAAATTAACCCTATTGTTTAATTATACAGCAGCTATAGCAGTTCCTCAGACAAGTAACTGTAATTTCAGATTTCTCTACAGAAATCTTATCTCAAGAACCATACATTGGCATGGAAGATCCCTCATTAGGTAACCGAAAAAGAAGGTCCAAATTAAAATTCAACCATGAGATACATGCTTTGTTTAAATGATCGTTAACTAAGTTACCATCTGATAATTAATCCAGCTAATTCAGACCCCTCTGCTAAAAATATAAAATGGCCTCTTCGGTGGAGGAGAGTAAATGAATTCTGCATGGCAAAGAACTTCAGAATCGGAAACAATTCAAAACTTCCAAGAGCATCTCAACTAGTTTTTCCTTTAATAGCTACAGGACCAGATTTTGTTTAAGAATTAAAACAAGTCTTTCTTGATGAAATGTGAGGCAGCAGCAGAGATACATTAGGCATCAAATTTAATAACCCAAAACAATTAAAGAATGTTATTCATCTGTGTTTAATAAAATCCCATTTCTTTATAATGAGCATAATTTAAGTCTTCATACTTGATATGCTTGAAGAAATAAATCAAGAAATACTGTAAAAGTTGTGGCAGATGTATCAACCCAAAAGGTTATCACTAATGAATCTATTGAAAAAGCAGTTTAACACCATTTACTGCCACCATGACAAATGTGACAGGTCTGCAAATGAACACATTGGATATGTGATGTTAACATCCATGTTCTGTCAGGTCCTCCTGTGACTAATCAAAATGTAGCTTTGATTGCTGGGACTAATAAATAATCCTAGCTAATAAAATTGCTGTATCTTGTAATTATGGCAGTGTGAACACTGTCTTAATTATAGCTGTTTCAGAGCCTCATCCATCCATCAGTGATGAGCAACACTACTGTAGGTTCACTAGCAGAAGAAAAAAGACCCAGAGCCCGCTCAAAGACTTGCAGAGATGACCAGCAAAGCTCAGGAACACTCACTTTGCTTCACAGAATGTATAACCATGGTCATAAACCAGGATCATATTTTGGAGTGCAAAATGTGCTCAGACCTGGCTTCCAGGTGTCCACGGTGGGAGCGACCATGCTGCATTTGTTGGGATGAACACAGCAACGTCCCACAGTATTTGGAAATACAGAAAACAGTTCCTGGGATACACAACTGGTATTCCAATTTGGGACTCTGAGCACTGGGAGTGCCACTGCAAGGCTGTTGTTCTGGTTTTAAGTAACCAGAGTTTTTTATTAGCTGGGGGGGCTAGGAGAGAGGCTTCTTTAAGAAGCTGCTAGAGTTTTTCTCTGCTCTAAGCTAGCCAAGGTCAGGCAACAACGCCTCTGTGATAACATATTTAAGAAGGAGTAGAGAAAGAAAGTCTGCGCAGAACATCATGGCCGCTTAAGAGACAGGAGGGTGCGGAGCTTGATTAGCACCAAGGTCAGAGAGAGGAGAAAGAGAAGATGCCTTAAACACTGGAATAGGGCCCCAGCAATCTGTGAGGAACCATAGGGGCGAAGATTCTTCAGCCTGTGAACCCGTGGAAAGACTGGGAGATTTTTCCACGCTGGAACAGAGACATGCCGGAAAAGAGAGGCTGTGATCCTGTGTTTGGAGCAGAGGGGCCTGGTGGAACCCCGTGGGCCGTGAGAAGAAGAGATGCTGGAGGCAGAGCAGCATTTCTTGGGACAATTGATGGCCGTGAGAAGCACATGAAGCACTGAAAGCAGCTGAGCAGCCGGCACCTGAAATGACTGCACCTATGGTAAAGTGATTTACATGACGACAGTACCAGGAAAACTGTTGTTAGTAATGAATCCACTAAGAAGCAGTTTGCAACAGACTGTTTCCGTGGAGAAGACCCCATGAGGAAAGCTGGGGTGGGACTCTCTCACTCTTCTGAACAGCAGCAAAGAAAATCTCTGATTGTAACCCCCCCCACACACACACCTGCCTTCCCGAGCTGTTGGGGGAAGGTGAAGGATCTTAAAAGGGAGGGGTGGGGGCGGGAGAAAGGTGTCTGTAACAACTATCAAACTGCTCACCCTTAAACTCTTAAGCTCTGATTTTAGTAGTAGTTGTAGTAGTAAACTCTTAACATTCTAAGTTAGAGCCTGTTTTGCTTGTGTGAAGTAGTTAATAAACAGTTGCTTGTAATCCTTATCACAAAAGTCGGAGGTTTTTTTTTCCCTTCTCTGAGAATTTTAGATCTATGTGTGGGCTCTCGGCTTTTAGCCAGAGTCAAACCATGACAGCTGTTTATTACCCTGCTTTCTGAGATATCACAGCCCGTGATTTAAGTGATCACCTGCTCTGTTAGTCACGTAAATTAAGTGAAAATTACAGCATTCACACTTCGGAAGATTTATCTGAACACATAGTGAATGGTACCAACAATCTCTTCCTCCAGTTGCCATCCAAAATAAATGTAATCATTACATGCTGCTAGAGTTTCTCAGGTTGAGCTAATACTGGGAAAGTCTCACAACATATTTAGAAGTTAATTGTGAAGTGGAGGGAGAGTTTTACACACAATTGTTCTGAACCCCCAAACTTAACGGCATTCTGTTCCACCAATTCTAATACCCCAGGAATTTAGTGATACTTTTATGTTCATGGAACAGGAGTTACAGGGAAATAAAATCTTGCTTTTCAGTGTGGGATATTAGGACTAACCAGCAGTTTTACTTGTGTGGCAAGCATGTTTCCTAAGTCACACTTCTTAATAGTGCAAATGCAATAGACAGCAGAGTTCAGTCATTGTTTGCTTCCACTAAGAGTTGGAATAAAGGACAGAAGGTGCCTCCCCCATTTCCTGGTCCTACACAGGTGAGTGGGTGTTGATCAGATCATTGCCCTTGGTAGTTTTAAAAGTGCTCCTGTTGCAGTGTTAGCATTAAGGTTTCCTCCACAGGACTGAACAAAGTTTCTAACAACAAAGCTGATGAAAAAGGAGAGTCTCTACTTCTGCAGAAAGCACAGACTGCAGGAACTGTCAACATGTTAAGTTCTAAAAACCAGGGCAGCATTACCATGCAAACCAATACACAGCACAAGCTCCTGAGCGTGAGGGCAATACAAAAAAACAAAACTACTTCATTACCTGCTTGTCAAAGCCAGAAGCCAAAAGAAAAACCTGGAGATTTGAAGACACAGGCACAAGGACATTGCCCTCAGCAGGAGCATGAATGGCAGGAGGGCACCAAGACTGTGGAGAACTGAGGCTGGACATGCAAACTGCTTCACTTTTACTATCATCCAAGGAGGAAAAGCAGAAAGAAAGCAGATAAAAAATTGTAGTGCACTCCAGCAGGGTAGTGAAGGTCAAACTCAGCAAAAGACAATGCATTTTAATGAACATTTCCTTCAACTCTTGGAAGATTAGATTCAGTACATCTTTAAATCCCATCAATATATTAAACTGCTCCAAAAAAGAATTTATCAGACATACAAACTGTAGAAACATCTTATTTTGTCCTGGCAGAGCTTCTCAAGTGCAGATACAAAAAAAAGTCTTAGGATAGACATCTATAACCAGAAAAAAATAGTTATCCTATGGAACAGGAACCATTACTGCAAGGAAACAGAGTTAACAGTCAACGCTATTCCTGTAAGAAATTAAAAATCTTCAGATTTGTGTTGACACATGAGTACAAAGTCTTCTCCTAGTAGTCAGACCTGCTCATTTAAAAGCTAACATATCCAGCAGGATGGAATAAATCCCCATGCCAGTGGATTAGAAGACCCACTGAATCCCAAATGAATGGGAGTTTACACGCATCTATTCAACATACATGCATGGGTTTAGGCAAGTACAGCTGGTCAACTGCTCACACTGTCATTCTAAGGTGAGACCCAGAGAAGTAGATACACATAAAATGAATGGTTAAGAGCTTAAAACTGTTAAAAAAGCATGCAATTTAAAAAAAGACACTTAAAAAAAACCCCAACCAATAAAAAGTCCCCCATAAACCGAGAGGCATGAAAATTAATTCCCAAGTACTCATGATTTTACTGCTACTGCCTGTGCTCCATCAGATGTGGGGCAGAGTGCTGTGGAGGATAAAGATTTCTACATAATTAATTTATATATAATTAAGCCTCCAGCTTTGAACTGAGTTGTATTCACTATACTATTGTGTTTAACACACCTCATACTGCAAACCTACTGCAATGGACCCAAGCCACTTGTGAATGGGAAGGTAAAGAGCTGAGTCTCAATTCACTAGAGCCTTGTCCCTTTCTCAATTGTTTGTAAATAACATGTACAGACAACTTTTTTCAGGCCTCTCTGATGTACAGACCTGGCTTAGGACACTGCAGAGGGCAACAGACTGAAACTCAGTTTTCGAAGTTGCATTACTGAGCCAATTAACATTTAAATAGTTCCTTTTTATGACCCTAGAACATGCAGGAATCTGGTGCAGGAAAATTCTCCTGATTTTTCAGCTGCCAGTTTTTCTCCCTTTAAAGCACTCAGGCATATTTTACCCTCAGGTATCAGTTACAACATAGCACAAATAAAGAAGAGAGTTTAAGAACTTGTGATACCAACATTTCTAATTCTTAAAAAAAAACCAGGAAATTTTTTGAGGTTATATTCCAGTAAAATTGATGCCTTCCAAAGATAAGTCTGCAGAAGAAGACATGAGAATGATCAATGGATAAGAACACACTGTGGGCATAATAGCTGAGAATGCCTCTTCACAACAAAAAACCCCAACGAATTTAAGTTGCCTGCAGCACACACAGGATTCCCAGCTGTTAATGCCACTATAAAATATGCTTTAGGTCTTCCAGGTCACAGATTATGAAGATAGACAGATAGAAAGAAGGAAAGCATGAGGTAACAGTGCAAACGACCACACTACATGTTACTTCTCTGACCATGCCCAAACAACTTCAATGTTGCACAGAGGAAAAATCACTTCAAAATTCACAGGCAGACACCTTTTTACTGTTACCCACAGATTAAGCATATCCTGCCATTTCAGCATTTAGTTATTTTAATCTTCCCTTAACACTTTCAGCCTTTACCACAATCTGCCTTCAGGGTGGGACCATAGTCAGAGCAGCTATGAAATAAACAGGTTTTTTCATATTGAACTGTTTTAATCTCTTTTAATTTTTCCTTCTTCACTATAGCACAGACCTCCAACTGCTTGGTTTAAAGGCAGGCATTCATGTCAGACAATTAGCAAAAAGTCTACCTGAGGGCTTTCCTGGGTAATTTACAGCTTGACTGACCTATAAAAAATTATAGGGAATAAGTCTATGGTACCTAAAAGTAATGGTTGTTTGTTCAGTTCAGCACTACTTAATTACTTTTCCTCTAGTTCAATGGAAAAAGGAAATAATTTATTCTTCAACTTCGAAAGAAACTATTAGGATGAAAAATGTAAAATTCTTAATACATTAAAAAGCAATACCTGCAAAAAAACCTCACCCCTTTACTGTTTTATAGACATAGGATAGTTTCACTTCTAAGAAGGGTACAGGAGTCTAGTGAGCACATGAAGGATATTACACAAAATAAATGGTATTTTGGCTTAAAAGATGGATAGGTTTGTACTTAACATGTAGCTGTTTGGGACAGTCATCCTCATTGGATTCCATTCTGTACTTACTGACAGCCATAAAGGAGGCCTGAAAGTGATTCAGGGTGTCACATACTTCTACAAAAACGTATTTGAACAAGTTTCATACCTAAAAGAGTTTAGAAATCTGAAATGATTTTAAATCTAAAAAGCATCGCTTACCATTTCAATCTCAATTAGCAAATAAAATCTAGTGACATTTGACCTGAGTGCATTAAAAATCCATCCTTTTGTCTTATGGTTCCTGAACCTTAAGAAACCTCATTGGGCAGTGAGCTATTGAGCACTGCCCACTTTGTTGGGTTCTTTTTCCTCTTCTATTGTTGGCCAAAAGATTCCATTTGCAGACCACAGAATAAAACTGCAGCTGCACTGGAGACAGGTGCATGTGTATGTGTGTATATAAATAAATGCACATCAGCCAGTGAGGTGAGATCAAACTGCATATTTAAAATGTGAATTTGCATAACAGAAAACTGGAATAGAGGATTCTCTAGCCCACAAAGCTGTAATTTTATTGCAAAGAAATATTTTCCCTAAAGGCCTCAGAGGTAGTTCCAGCACGTTGTAAATGCTGCATCTAACCCCATAATGACCACAGTACAAAGAAACTGTGAGCTTGGACTGATCAGAGCAGGAGGTAGTAATACAATGTTCAGTAAATCCAGGAGAAATAGATGCCTAACAGGGACAGAGCTAGTCTTTAATTTGCAAGCTATAGTAACTTTGCAACTTCCCTAGTTTCAAACCACACTTTATGTCCCCAAAAGCAAAGCATGTCAGGGAAACAAAAATACTCTGTTATTCAAGATGAATGATTGATCTGAGATACCATCTGGACAGAGATGTTCTGTCCAGACTTAATTTCCTAACAAATTTATTTTGCCCATTTGGTCAACATACTTCTCCCTTTTTCTGCAATTTGAATGACCTAGTTTACTCCAGAAACATTTTTTCCAAAGTGAATTTCCAAGTGAAATCAATCTGTGCAGAGAATATTTGTGTGCTTTTCCAATACAGGCAGAAAAAACCCACCACAGCACAACTTCTGGATTCCCTACTACAGCACTGAGCACAGAGTTTGCCACCAGCCTACAGAAAATTATTTATTGAACATACTGAAGAGAAGGCAAAAAGAAGACAAAGCTCATTGATGTTTCTCAGGCAGGAAGAGGATTTATTTAATAGATTTCTGAGTTACCAACTTACACCTGGTGCATAAGTGCTTCCTCTTTTCTTCACCAGCTCCTGTTCAGCTGAACCATGCCTGCTTCTATCCCTTACTTGAGCTGTAATCACTGGTTTTACTGGTTTGTGCTGGTGGGTTTTCTTACACGTCTGTTTTAGAAGTGGTTTTTGCCTTGTCAGTGCAAATTCTGCTGTTATGGAGAATTAACAGGCTGGGGAAGGGCAATTGGAAAAGGGACAACCTTCAGATCACAGGTAAGATCTTCACAGCTCTTTATTTAGCTTGGGTTTTCTGTTAAAAGTAACTTAAGCAAACACTGTGCCCTCTCTCCTCTGAGTCTACCCTCGGGTTTTCAAGGCTTACTCAAATAGCACCAGAGGAACCAAAGAGAACTTGATTCCTGTAAGTTTCATCAGAACTGATAGGCAGAGAAACAGAGTCTCTTAGTGCTCAGACTGGAAAAAACCTCCCATGCAGACTTCCATGAAATACTCTGAAAGAAAAGCTGAGCTTTGGAGGAAGCTTCAGAAAAGGCATCAGAACGAGTAGCTGTCAACCTCACAACACATCTTGAAGAAAAAGGGTCTTCAGGCATTTCTGAAAGCACAAGAACATATTTTGTCCTCCCTTACTATAGTTCCTCTCCACTGCACATCAGTTCAAAAGGATCTGTAAGACTTACTTGCACATAGCTACTTGCATTGAAATGGCATCTAAAAGATGCTGAATTGGTGATTTCACAAGCAGAAATCTTGAACACAGGAACAGTGTGTCACAACAGTGTCACCAGCACTCTGCAGATACTCCTTAACCTTCTGTTCAAAACAACTATAATTAGAAGAGATATGTGAACACAAGGGTACAAAACTTGAAAAGGTTGAAGCCTCTCTCCCTTGGTGCAGACTGAAGCTATCAACATGTGGAAAACAAAACTGCTCAAATACCGGGTAGCAGGAGCAATATTAAAAATAAATCAATAAATAAATACTGGGTCAAACCTACACGCTAATTTTAAGTTTCATCTCAAGACAAGCCTGAGGAACAGTGGCAGGCTGTGATGGCAGATTATATCTATTTTGGAACAGGTATGGCAACCTTTCTCCTGCTGCCTCTTGCATCAAGGAACAGAAGGATGTCAGTTAAACACTTATTGCTGGGAAGCTCAGTCTGACCCTAATCCCGATCCCCTGCCACTTCACAACCATCAAGGCAATCTCAACCTTTGGGAAATTAAACTGCTACTGTGCAGTGCCTGACAGACTGAAAACCTGAAGAGTATGGAGCTCATGGAAGCAAATTTATCTTCTTCTCCCACCCAGCAAACATGTTACTGCTGATCAGAAAGGCAGTACACAAGTGCTTACATATAGCATTAGTTCCTGAAATGCTCTGAGGCATTCTTAAGTATTATCAAGTTCCTGGATGTAAAACTATGGGTACATTTAGTCTGGTATTTGAGCAATCAAGACTTCCATTCATTAGTGCTCTGATTCAATGACCTTACACACATAATCAATGGCTAAAATGATAAATGAAAAGACTTCTTAAAAATCTATTTCTTGAGTGCTGGAACTCAATGTTTTACTCTCGACAGCTGTAATTTATAATTCAGTGACAAGAACATTTGTTCCAGCTGTTCAGACCTATTTCACACAGCAGAGAAGGGAGCATACTGTATTTCCAAAGCCAGACACTACATTTGGATTAGGAACTGTCTGATTTATTCAGCATATCAAGTTATTAGCTAACTCAAAACAATCAGAAGACATTCTTAATGTTCATAATTAGAACACTCATCATGAGAGTTACAAGGCTGGAGTTCTTTAAAGCTTCAGAATAATAAAGTGCCAGAAAAAAGTAAAACAAACTAGTAGTTTTTAATGCCAGGGCATAATTTTTTTATGTTGCTAAGTAATTTCCTCCATTTAATTGGGATGATTCATGCCATGTATGCTCTATGCCAGTGTTTTGGCATTAAGTTCACATGTTGCTCTATCTCATCTTTCTGGGTCCAATAATCAATATTTCTAGTGTTTTCTTATTTTTATTTCCACTCACAGCTCGCAAGGAGTACTTTTCTAGGTGTCCCAGCAGTTCTGAGATCAGACACACACCAGCACACTAATCTTCTGAATTCAGCAATAGGTAAAGAATAAGAATCTTCTTTACCTACATGAAACCAGTACGAGGGATCAGGCAGAGACATTTGGCCTTAAATCTTCAGTTTGTATTGAAAAATTCTATAAATCAACAGCAAGGCTGTTCATTCTCCCCCTCTTTTAGGGGACTTATTCTTCTGCTTGGAAGAATTTCCAGATATTGCAATGGCTGTTGGGGCTTCTCTAATCTAAATTCAGTGTCATCCCTCTCACTGTGCATGTGCTGCACTGAGCATCTTTGGTCCCTATGGCCCTGAGATGTTTTACGTTCTGTCCTGGGAAGCCAGTTTGCTGCATATGAATCTGGATGATTTCTTAGATGCCTGGGGGCCACGAGAATCAACACTGAACATTTCAAATTTATTTAAGTACTTGAGAAAGCTGGAAGTGTTTACGCCTGGTCAATGGTGCAGCAAGTGTGGCCATGGTCTGACCTGAATGGTCAAGTGTCCATCTCCTGGTGGTAAACAATTCCATTGGTTTCACATTAATACAGCAACACATACAACTCCTTGGTACTGTGACTACACTGCACAATTATTATCTTTCTCAGATGCAACTTTGTAAGCTGTAAGATCAGCCTTGTGTCCTAACCAGAGACCATGCAATCCATCTTACTTGAGCATCTTTAACTAAAGGGAAGACCAGTAAGGTGTTGAAGGATATCAAGATGGAAGTCCAACAGTACACCCATGTATCCTAAAAACCAACCTACCCCTGTGTGTATGAGCAAGCTGTGAGAGTCAGGCACTCAGGAATGCAAAATTTGTGAGGTTTTTCAGTATAAATAAAATTTACCAATTTCACAAAACATTCTGCCCTAAATCATTCTTTCCTTCAGATACACATACCATTCCTAGAAACTTCCATGCATGGACACGTACTCTCAACTATTCCCACAACCTCTTTCGTCTCTATCCATGCCACGCTCTTACCTTTCATGTCTGAAAGTAGCATGAAAAGACTCTTCAAAGAAAAATTTCAATACTTTGTGAGATTTCTTTTCCTCTCTACAGTTGCATATAAAGGGTCAGAATGTTCTTTGTCATGTAGTCCCTTATTGCTTGGAATGCAAAAGCACAGCCTTTATCAAAAGGCTGGCAGTGACCCAGCTTTAGCTGAGTTGTTTTAATATTGTAAAAGCATATGGGACACTCTTGCTTTTATCTTTCAGTTTCTGTAGTCTTTTAGAATTACACACAACATTCTGATTTTCACAATAGCGCTGAAACCAAAACACAATCACTGCAAACCCAAACACAACATTCCCGTTTCATTGCCTGGGGCTACAATTTCCTGCCTCTGTATCCCTGCACCCCAGCCAGGGGAGATGGCAGCAGCAGTCTGAATTCCTGCCTTGGGGGCTGGAGTCCAGCTACTCACATGGGGCTGTGGAGATGCTTTCCCACTGTCCCACACACATAGAGTGGCTCTGAACTAATAACAAACAAATTTACTGCAGGAATCTTCACACAAGTCTCTCGGTCAGCAACTGATAAGCAGCTGTCAACTCTCAACAGCCTGATTTCTGACCCTGAATTAGCACTAAAGAGATCCCCATGGGAGGCCAGCTCTGCTGTGAACAGTTGCAGCAGTGGTTTCCCAAATGACCTGAAGCCAAACATAAGGAGACCACAGTAAGAGATAGGAAGCCCCCCCATAGCCCCCTGTGCTGTCTGCAGTAGTGGCCAAAGGCAGGGACCTAGGAAGGCACTTAAGCATGGATCACACAAATGGTGACACCAACCTGGAATCAGTCTCCTGACAGCTCCATTTCATGTCCCCCAGTTCTTGTTCTGAGTCAGAGACATCAAACTCTGCCCACTGTCTCCATGCCACATGACTTGATAGCCCTTTATTACCACTCTCCTCCGGAATCTCCTTGCCAAGCCCTACTTTTACAGAGCCCATTCCAAGATTCCAAAGAGCCTTGCTTTCTTCTCACTGCTTCATCCACTTTCAGTGTATTTGGGACTGGATTGCAGGTAAAGAATGCAGAAGTTCTGTGCATTAATATTAGCATATAAAGCAATTAATGCCTCCTCAAATTTCTCTGTCTTACTGTTCTAACAACTGTAATGTTTGAGATACCTGTTGGACCATTCCTGAACACCGAGACGGCATTTCTCTTACAATCCAAGTTCTTGCTCAAGAATCAGCTCAGAGCCCACCCAATTTTCCCTCATTCTGATTCCCTCATCCTGATATACAAAGTGATGTTTCACTTTTGTTATCTACACAGTCATTCTGTACTTCACCACCCTCTCACTCGGTTCTTATAGAGTTCTTCTGTCATCATCAATAACTCAAAGTCATTCAGGACAGTAATGAGTGACATCAAGTATTCAACTCTTCCCAAATCATTTATGCACCTGCTGACCATCATGGGTCCTGGAACAGTATTTGCTAAATCATTAGAAAAGCTCCAACATTTTGCACAGCCTGACTTCTTACAAAGGCTGGGCTGACTCTTGTCCCTGAAAGAAGCTTATCCCTGTATCCTGTAGTTCCATTCTCAATATACTACTGCCTAGTAATTTCTTTTTGTATATATCTCAAGCCCATCAGTCTGTGGTTTCCCTGATCACATTTCTAGAAAGCCATATCAAATTTGCCATCTTTCAGCCCTCAAGTACCACGGTGCTTTTATGCAACACCACAGTTAGTCTTGCTATCTCATTCTCAAATTCCTACAGAAAGCTTGGGTTAATAACAAATTACTTGGCACCTTCTTCTATTCATAAATTCCCCTACCAACTCTTCAATTTGAAAGAGACTTCCTGATGAATTCTTCTTTAAGAAGTGTTCCAGAACAGGGAACTGCCATTTTTACACTGTGAGCAACAGATGCAAAGAATTTGTTTGTCATTTCTGAGCATCTTCCAGCCCTCGAGATTTTTCTGGCAGGCTCCCTGATGCTGATGTTTTTGAAGATTTTTTTTTTTTACTAGTTTTGATGCTTTTTGCAAACGCTTCCCTCTTTTTCTTTTCAGTCTGCCTTGTTGCATCTTCACATTTAACCTGTCATTTTTTTATAATCCTTTGTATTTTCCTCATTTAGATAAAGCTTTAAGCTTTTAGAGGACTCTCTGTTGCTTTCAACAGTAACCACCAAGCTGCTATTAAGTGATGATGCTTCCTTTCTGCCCTTTTTGAAGTGTTTCTCACTAGGTGGGAAACATTTGTTCTCTGCCTCCACTATCACATCGGTGCCATCTGTAACTTCCAGCTTCCTTTTTAACAAGCTAACACCAGCTATTTCCCCATTGCCACGTACCTCTTGGAAGTGGCGCAAGGCTGCAACAGATTGGCTTCTGTTTCTCCTGCATGGATCCTGGCACTAATTACACTGTTTCTGCTCTTGGACTGTCATTCTGAACCGGGTTTGTGCACTGTTCAGCACAAACTCACAGGTACCATTTTTGGTTAGAAAAGTAGAACTTACGCCACTATGAAAGGGCCAAAAGCGAGAAGAGTTTTCACACAGCACTAGGGCAACTCCAAATGTTGATACCACACACAGTGGCTCCCTTAAACTATATAGTGCAAACAACATCCTGACTTCTATGATCAAAGCGAGGTCAGCTCTGCACACCTCCCTACTCATCACCAGTTAGGGAGGGTGGATATACTGGGGGTGTTTCTTCACTAACATATAAAATACTGAAGAAACTTTTAACCACTATTTCTGTACATTTCTGTATTGCGTTAATTTTACTGAAGCTAATGAAGTTAAGGTAATTCTGAAGATGCAGAAGTGAGTTTTTAAACCCACCATGCACCTCTAAATTCACTTTCAGGTGTGCCTTGCCACATCATACAGCAAAACAGTGTTTGTACAAGAGGAAGCCCAAGAATATGATCCTTACTGGCTCTTAAGATGCAATTTCTATTTCTGTCTCTGCCACAAACTTGCTTTGTGACCTTGAACAAGTCAAGAGATCTCACTGACTCATAAGAATATCTCTGAAAAAGGGTACTGCAAAGCTTTAATATCTGCAGATGATTATTATACACATAAATCCTCATCATCATTTTTATCACTGTTTTCATTGCTTGCTATTTCTCTTTCATTCCAGAGATGAAGCAGAAAGCTCAGTGGAAATACATAAAATAGATACTGTTTCTGGGGAAAAAACAGAGCCTACATTTGCTATGCCCCCAGGTCCTGCTAGACACGGGTGCCTTCCAGGACGCTGAATATATGACACTCCATTGCAACCATCAGAGCTGGGGGGACATGCATCTGCTGAGGGCACAGTTCATTACGCTCACCACAATATTAGGCCACACAAAATAAGGAAGAGACTGAAAAAGAAGGGTACTGCAAACATTAAATATCTGCAGATGACTTTAAAAGAACTCCTACTGTGAGGAAAGCACAGCTTAGATAATACGGGGAGGACAGGAAGAGGCAGAGAGCGGATAACAGTGACATGGCCAGTCATGACTGCCAGCCCCAGCTAACTACAGAGCACACAGTCTGTGAGATAGCACCTTGCTACCTGCAATGCCAGGCATTTCATTTGGTCTTTCTCAATACAAATTCCAAACAGATTGTTCTTTTAAATAATCTACATTCCTCAGAAATAAAAACCAGCAGCTGTAAACATTTGTATTTTCCACATCATCTTTATTTCATGTTACCAAGCAGAGGACAAAGCAAGGGAAGGCACAGAAAGCTCTGCTCTGGGAAGGGTTCTGTCCTGGAAGCTGCAAGCAACTGCTTTACAAAGGGCCAAGCACAAGTTCTGCTTCTAATCGGTGAAGCCAGTGCTGAGCTGCTGATGCCAAGGCTTGTCGCACACAGCCGTAATTGCTGACAACATACTTAGCCAGAGGGATCACCTAACACTGAGGGAATTGGATTTTCTAGATAGCACAGAGAGCAAAACATAAGCAGGAGCTCCATGTGGAATCACCAGCTGTTCTTACAGTGAGAACAAAGCTCTAAATCCGGGTGGCCTTACACTTAATACCACTCATACAGGACTAATGAAAAGGAGCACGGTGAACACTGGTGTGCTGAATACCAGCTGGGGGAGGCAAGGACCAGCCAGGGTACTTGGCCCACTCAAATTCCTGTGCAGGAATTCTAGTGATGTCAATGTGGCCATGACTCATCAGCTCCAGAAACTGTTCTTCAATACTTTGCACTACACAAAGGCTCATAACAGAAAGAGATTTTGCCCTTGCTTGTGTTTTCCTAGCTGAAAATGGACCATCCTGCTGTGATATCCACCCTCTCTGTTTGCTGAGACTGAATAAATCAAAATGAAAGTTCACACTCCTAAGCCCTCAATATATTTTAAATTCCCCATGCTGTTCAGCAGCCTGCTCTTCCAATCAGTGACTTCACTGCTCTCTCCTGACTCCACATACATGTAAGGAGATTAGAAGCAAGTATAAAATAATCTTGAATAATACATTTCATATGGTAAGCAGGTGTCTTTAAACATATTACAGGAATGAGAAAATAACCCTTTTCTAGTACTCAAATATTTATGCACATACAACTCTTGAGTTCTGCCTTAGTATGCACCACACATTTCAACAACACATTTTCATCAAATCTATGTATTTTTGCCATATTTACCCATACAGAACTCACACACCTCCTCTGGCATTCGGAGTAAAACAAAATATTTCACACTGTAATATTGTAAGAAACAGCTCCAGCCACAGTTAATGTCAACATTACCTGAGAGCCACCAGATGGGGCTGTTAAAGATGGTATGCAAAGTTATTTCAAACTGATCATCTAATGAAATAAGATTTTTTAAAATGGTGTAGAAATGCTGTTCTTTTAATAATGTTGATCAAACCAGCAAGGCTGCTACTACTGTGAATTTGTTTCTAAAAGGTAGAAAAGTGCTGAGGGCAATATATCCCATTAAAGCAGAAAAATTTTCAGTTCAAATCTCTAGGAGTTAAGACTGTGCCTCAGCAAGCTTTTAGGCATCTGACCACAGAAAAGAAGTCATCATGACCCTGAGAGACAGACCTACACTCTCTGTACACTGCCTGGACATAGATAATGTGCTGGCTGCTTCCAGCCCAGCTCACCACATTCCAGGAAAGTGCTGCCTGTCATCAGCATATTTGATATGCACTGTCTTCAGCTGATTGAAAAGGAAAATGTTAGGGGCTAGTTTGAAACTCAAAGGTTATTTTTCCAACACCGTCATTCAGGGAGGAAACAAAACCCCTCTGCATGGGGAACCCAGAGCCCAACTGTCTCTGGAAGGTGGAAAGGAGGCTCCTTCCTGAACAGCAGCTGCCAAGGATGTGCCTCTCACTGTGCAACACTGTGCTCTGGGAAGGCAGGTCAAGGCTCAGAACTCTGGGTCTATGGGGGTGGGGGCAAGAATTTTAATGTAAAGCCATTTCAGAGAACATATAAATCACCCTGAAATGATGCCCAAACCCACATTTCTAACCCTTCTAACTCCCATTTGCCCTCCTTTTCACACCTTTAGCCCACTAATCCCCAAATTCTCTAGTAGGAGAACATGGGCACACCTCCAGCCCAAACTGCCAGTAGTGTGATGGCTTCAGCACTGCATGGCACAACAGGGGTATGAATCCACACTCTGTGTCCCTGAGCCAAATGTAAAAATCAGAAACATATGCATCAGCAAATTGTAGAAATAGGAGGCTCAGGAAGGCTGAGTGTCCTCCCTCCACCAGCACAGCTATTCCCCAGTGAGATCTGCAGGGCACTGATGGGGACAAGCCCCAGCTCCTACACCCCAGGCAGACTTGGGTACAGCCCTTAGACCTGCAAAGGGACCAGCACAGTTCCAGGTAGCCAAGATCCTTGGTTTTCAAATCCCTTCCAGATGTTTGACACCAGCTATGTAGACATCTTCAAGACAGCAATTCTAGGCACCTAAATTCTAGCCAGATCTCATGTCAGCACTTATTTTGGGTTGTGCTTTTGTCACTTCAGAATATAAAGCTTTGTATTAAAATGAAGCATTTTCCAAAGCCTGGAATTCATTGGCCCTCACCCAGTTCTTTCAAACTGACTTCATTTTTACCTTTTTGCCCCCTTGACTAAGAAAATAACAGATGTGAATATTTCATGAAAAACAACTAGGTCATCCCCTCCTGCACTAGTGTTATCAAATGACTACAAGCTGAATCAGATGACTACAAGCTGTGTATGTGAAGAGAAACAACCCACTATTAGCAATCCCTATGCCAAGGAAATCTAAAGTTGAATCATAGAATATCCTGAGTTGGAATGGACCCACAACTGCATGGATACAAAATAAACATAAGATTGGGAAACTGCCTTTGCTAGCATGATAAGTTTCAAAATTACGTAGGAGATATAATCATCTGAGCTTCCAAACAGATTACATGAGATACAGAGTTATGCAGTGATTCAGCCACAGAACGAGCACTCATTGTGGTTATGAGGACTGGCAAGGCCAGGTTGGCCAATAAGCCAAGAAATCCCTGAGAGTTTACTCTGAGCCTTCTCTACCCTGTGATGGGAAGGCTGCAAACATGTTGCCCCTGACTGTGTGTTCACAAGTGTGTGTGTGCACTGCAGCATATGTTGCTCCCCATCTGCAAAGCTTCACTGATTGTGTGAGATGTTGTGTACTTGAATGGATTCCAGCCCTGGCTATTAACAGTTTAGTAATGGTTCTGTGAATTAGCATTAAATTACAGTGAATGTAACAGAAGAGGTTCTAATATTTATATTAGCACCTAATGAGTTCCCTATAATTAATATAATTGCAGTGATCCATAGAAATTAATATTCAACCAATTATTTTAAAGAGCTATCCAACCTATGTTGAGATTTTCTGAAGACACCTTCCCAATAATGACAAAGAGGTTTTCTATAAAAGCACAGGAGCTGCTGTGAGCTCTGCAGGGATGAGTTACACTGCAGCATCAAGGCCTGGGTCCCCCTGAACTTTAGAATAAATTAATTTACTCAATTTCCTGAGCAGTCATATTACGTTTACTCCTGAAAAATTGCAACATAAAGCAGAAAACCTATGAAGTTCTATGCTCCCCCTCAAGCACGACTTATAAAGTTGTTACAAATGAGAGTTGTTACAAATGCCAGGGACAGGTGACACAGGACCATAAACAGCTTCTGGTGAAAACTACAAAGATCCCACCAGGAACAGTGAAATACACTGCTTAAAGTTCCAGATAGTGTGTTTCATAAGGCAGGACGATTTAAAAAACAAACAAAAAACCAAAAACCTAAACAAAAAAACAAACCAACCAACAAAAAAAAAAGAAAGCAAACAGAAAAAAAAACAACACCCCAAAACAACTCAAAAAAGCAAACGAGCAAACAAAAAAAACACCACAAAAACCCCTGCAACACTTCATCCTAATTTCTGAAAGCAGACTTTAGGGAGACACACAGATGTGGAGCTCCTTGGTAAGTCAGGTGCCTTTAGAAATCCTCTGATGGCACTGTAGGGATCAGTACCTTGAGCAGCCATAATCAAACAGAAGCCTAAGGCCTTCCTTCTAATTTTTCCAAATATTTTCTGTTTGGAGATGGCTGATCCAATTTTCTATTTGTTTGTTTAGAAGCCTCATCTTCAATCAAAAGACAGGTAACTTCCTTTGCTCTCTACACGATGTTTACACGTGCACTGCTGTTCTATTTTTCTATGGCAAGGTCAACTCAAGAACTCCAGAGATACAATTTTTCAGGGGAACTGAGAGCACTAAGAGCAAAAGGTTAACCAAATCAGTCTCGTGGATTAAAGGATAATTAAGGAGCTGAAATAAGTGGGGAAAATGGTCCTTTTCAGCTTCTCATGTCAAAAAAATAATTTTTACCATTTATTTCTTGCCAATTACCATTTACAAATACAAAATCTAAACTAACCATCCTAAAGTACTCAAGGATGTCCTTCACAACAGTTGTGCCTGTTCTGCATTGGCATTCTCTGTGCCTTTGATTTGCCTGTTGCAGCTACAAACATTACATTATTCTGCTGCCATGGGTCTCTAAGACATTGAGCCCTGACGCACTGTTTGCCTTAATGATTTCAGGACCAGAAACGCTCCACACACTGCTTATCTGTCATGAAAAGTGTTTCCCAAACTGTTTTCAAGCACGCTTCTTCTCGTCAGTGAGCATTCCTTTATTCTTGTGCTGCAAGACATGGTGAATGGGAGAACTGGACTGGTTTATGTGGGTGCTGTTATAATTTCTCTTACTCAGGTGTGTACAAAAGACAGGCAAAGCATTAACAGAAATTGCAAATCCAGGAGACCCTTCTAAAAATAACCAAGTTAAGACTTCTTTTCAACCCTGTACAAGAATTCAAAAATGGGATTATTAACAGCATTAAAAACCACAGTTAGGCTAATAATCATTAAAAGCTAATCAAAATGATAACATTAGACAATCTGAAAGTCATCTCGCAGTTTACATTTGGATGTAGACACAGTCTGGAGGAGAAACTGAGCAGAAAATCCATTCTCTTGGGGTAGTGAATAAGGTCAGAAGTGGGGGGAAGGAGGGGGATGTGGAACAGAGACCTTGGTTGTAAAAATCCCCAAAAGCAGTTCATTCTACCTCAGCCAGGTCCAAAACAAAGCAATGGGCACCCAGTACATTAGGGAATACAGATGGATTTGAGGATGGATCCAACAACACTGCAGAGACACACAAGCTTAAAACCTGAACAGAGCAACACAAGAAACAAAACTGGCCCCACACCACCCCAGGCACACCGAGCAGCAGCATTAACCAGCCTGGGAGGACTGCCACACTGAGATCACATTCTGTAGAGCACAAGTTTAGGTAAAACTGCCCAAATGATCCCTTAAATGCAAAGCTCAATCAACATCAATTAGTGCTGACAAAGAGCAAAGTTGCTGTGCTGCTTCTGCCCTGGTCCCAGTTCCTTCGGCACAAGCACACAGTCCAGCAAGTGCTGGAAATTTTAGAAACAGCTTTGATTTGCTCCAGCTGCAGCATTACCCGCATTTAAAGTGTGAAAGGTAAATTCCCCTCTTTGTAAATTCATTATATCTAATAAAGGTTAAACATATGCTGTAGACTAAGTTTATAAAGGCATAAAGTAGAATCTCATTTCTGTACTCAGACACTAACTTGCACAAAAACTTTCAGGAAGCTAGTTATCTTTTAAGACCTTTACCTCTGTCATATTTGATTTATGTCATCCAACAGTTCAAAATTCCTAGGGAGATGGACAGATAGCAGAGAAACATAGATCTGTTTCCATAGTGAAATGCATTAAAAATAGAAAGAACGTGACACTGATGTTTCTTTTCTGATATTGCCAGAGGGATTCTTCAGGACATTATATCCTGCAGCTCTAACCTCCAGTGCAATCTATTTAAAAAAGTAGTCTTAAGATCCTTCATAATTCTTGTGCTGGAAAAATTAATTGGGCCAAACTCCTCTGCATATTGAAGACAGACAAGCTGGGAAAAGTCTCCCATTGGATGCCTGAAGATTTAACGTAGTTTAATTTACAGCTACAATATCATATATGAGTGGTCCACATGCATGCATTGTTATACTACAGCTTAACTGTCAAACTGAAGTACTGGGCTGGCTGCAATTTGTCTCATGTATTTGATATCCTGGTGAAGGTAATACCTTCACATTCAGTTCTACTGCTACTTCACAAGACTTTATTAAAAGTTGGACAATAAAATATTGCCTAGGGAAAGTTTATTCAAGAGGTGTTAGAGGTGTTAGTTTTTGGGTTGCCAAGAGATTTCTGTATACACACACATCAATTTAATACATCACTGTCTGGGTGAGAACAGCAGCTCAATTACGAGCTGCCTCTCCTGCAGACAAGCAGAACCATCCACACACTGCATCAGCTGCTTGTCCCTGGGGGCAAGAGCCTAACAACAGCCTCCTGCCTCAGGAACCCCCCAAATCTACAACAAACACTGACTGAGGAGAACATCAGTGTGCACAGTGACAGCAGGGACAGCGACAAAGCCACTCTGCCTGACGGGACGGAGCAGGGAGGAGCACCCACAAAAGTGCAACCACCACAGTCCTGGGAGCCTGCATAGCTATTCTCCAAATATATTTATATATTTGACCCAAATATACAGCAAAAAAGGTGGTATTGCTCTTTCCAATACCCTTTACAGAAGTAGTAGCAAATTGTTGCAGTCTGTAAGTCAGTCTGGAAAAAAAACCTTAAAACTTGCAAATCTTTTCCTTTCCCTGATAAAGGCAGTAATTTTTGCCTGTAAAAGTCAGGCTGCTGTTTGGCCCATTGCACCCTGTTACTTAAAAGTATGATTTCTACTGCTTCTTTATTTGTGTGTAGGAGTCCAGAAAAAGAAGTATCTTCAATTAAAGGGTCCAGGTGGAACAGCAGAGCCTCAGAAGATTCCTTTCAGAGTGGCCATAGCAATCAACCCAAAAAGCTATCGGACTGATGAGCTCAGTGGGAGCAATAAGCAGAAACACTTCTGTAAAAGGTCACACTCTGCTTAAGTTTTAATCTTCTAATGTGAAGAATTTTGGTAAATGTGGGAGACATGATGGCCAATGCTAAAGCAGAGGCAATCTTCTTAAGCTGCACTTTATCTGAAGTGGGCTTTTGCCTACTTTCAATAAAGTAGTAATTTTTCTGGCTAGTACTTCACGAAGCATTGAATATATTGAATATCAGGACTGAAAGCAACATTGTATTTTTAGCTTAGTGAACATAGGTAATGGAAAAAAGATGGCAGTCTGCCTGCATCACCTCGATTCTTTCAATCTCAACTTCTTGCAGCAAATAGCCTGCACTCATCCTCTGACAAACAGGCACTGACAACCTGTTGATTTCATTCATATCCTGAAACACCACCTGAATCAGCCAGATATCATCATCTGAAATTGTTTTGTAAATAAAGGCAAGGTTTCTATGAAGGGCCTTCTGTAAAGAGTAGCAGTGCAGACAGCCTATATTCAAATTCTTTTTTAAACTGTAATCCAGACTTCATATTTAGTCCCAACCTAGTTACCTGAGTAGGTTTGAAGGGTTTGTGTATTTTTCAGATGCACAGGTAGATGTAGCTATAGCAGCACTTGCATCTGTGTCATCCTTTCTGCCTCTTGCAGCTTTCTGCCTCCATGACTAGTGCCCACACTACTGCTGGCTTGGAAATAATTCTGGACAGAAAGCTGTACCAGCCAACATGGACTTGGTTTTGGGATATTTTTCACAATCTTTCACTAACATACCAATATTTTCTTCCAGTCAATAGAGGGTTGACACCAGCAGTAACTCAAAGTAGGCATCCCCATTGTGCTGAATGGATGCTGTCCATAGACACAGACACGAGGGGCTGCTAAAATAATTAATTGATCAGTATTGCTGGCATTGTGTAATGCTTCTTTAGAGAGTGAAACCTTTGGAACAGGATTGTCACTCACTGTCCAGCTAGTGATGGGTGCCTTCACTGCAAGTATCCTTGCAAGAGTGACTTCAGCCAGATGGATAAGTCTCCCTGAACCATTCTGGAGACTCCTTACATTCCACTAGCACATCCACCTGACCACTCCAGCACAGGCACAATCTGTATCTGTTCATTACCTTAAATTATGTACAAGCCATCTCCTAAATGTATTAACCATTAACAAAGACTGCTCTGCAAGTCCATTCCCACTGAGCAGTTTTGTCTGAATATTTAAAGTTACTTCTGTATAGTTTGGTCAATACCCCAGTCTACAGCAGATGCCAACAGAGAGAAACTGAAGGACCTTGTGGTTTCTCTGCCCCGGAAACACACCCCAGCATACAAGCACCATCTACTAGTTTGTGCACAGCAGGAGCCACCTGGGAAAGGCTCTGGGACTGTCCTAAAGCCCTGTCTGCAGGGCTTCTGCGTGTTGCTTTGTTCAAAACTGGCTGGGATTTCAGTCAATCACCCTATCTGTGGGCAGTCCAACAAGTCCTCTACGCAGAGAAAGGCTCCAGAGGGAACTCTTCGTTAAGCATGCTGGGTACCCATACAGGCACAACCCTGATATTCAGCTACATCAAAATTGCAGCAGGGAAAACTTCAGTTTCATCCTTATCCCACAATTATAACCAATTTTGCCACCACAGCATCCACTGAGCTATTTTAACAGTGGCCACTTGGTAATCATTTTGTTACAAGGCATGTACTGTTCTTAAGGCAGTCACACTGACCTTGTGAGGCATCCTCCTGGTCCCTGCTGGATGTGCATATGGAAATGGGAACACAAGGGAAATGAGCAGATATAAATGGGTTTGAATTTTGTAGCCCTCAGGCTGAGTGGCTGAATCAAGGTCAGGCACCCAGCTCCTTCTCCTCACTCTGACTTGAGCTGCCCAAGAATCTTTACAATTCCCTTTGTCACTTCCCAAACCATCTAAGTGTTGTTCCAGAAAGCTAACGGTTTTTCTGACAAAAATCTTTTTTCTGAACCTCCTATGGGAGTAATGAGCCTCTCCTTTTATGAAGGGACAAGTCAGCTGAAAGAAGCGATAACAGAACTAATGCCATTTGCTAAGATGCATTGCTGTTATTTGAGCTGTCCATCCACACATATTTGTCCTGAGTGTATTTTCAGTACTAGAAGCAATGTAGTTACAGATCACAGAACAGCCAAACTGCCAGAAAACATAGACTGACTTACCTTCATCAAAATAAATCACAACAGGTTTGGGACTCCCTTAACTCAGAAGCCAAGGGTGACCTTGAGGGAGAAGTTGATTGAAACTGTCACACAAAGCCCAGCGTTATACTTTATGGCTAATGATGCCAAGTTGTCAACTGAAACAAACTTGCCTGTTTGTGTCTGCACTGGAGTTCAGAGCTGAGGTGTTGCTCCTAAATAAGAGCTGAGATAAGGAAGTTTAGCAGCCTGACTTGCTCCCAAAATTACAACCCTTCACATACGTTTTACATGTCTCAAACAGGAATAAGAGGGAACCCAATGAGCAAGATTAAAAAAGGAACAAAAACCCAAGAAAGCCACCACACCCCAAATCAGCTTGTTTTCTGCTCCCATCAGTTTACTTGGCCATGTACACCAGAAAATATAATCAACCATTAGGTACTTAGGACTAAATCCTCACCTGGGGCAGACATCACATAACCTTAACCTCAGCAGAAGATCTCTGCCTAAGGTGGCCAGGAAGGACAGCAACACCTGGAGGGAGCAGCCTGGCTCGGAAGTCTTGGCTATGGGAAGTGCTGATAACACATTCCTATGAAAAGACAGGACACAGGAGAGTTCTCTTAGTGTGTTCTGACAACTTTCCAGTATGTGAGCACTGCTACACCAGCTCTGGGGCTCCTGGTCAGACTCTGAAATCTGGAAAAGCACAAGAAGATCCAGCATGGCAGTACTGGGGCACTCAGTCCAACAACCCAGGGTGTGGTTAGGTTACCCTTTAGCCTCCAGTCAGGACAGGCAAACCCTGTGCCAGCCCTCCCAGCTTCACCAGCTCCTACGACAGCCAAGGTACCCAAGGTTCCTCTCCCCTCTGAGGCAGCTGGTGCCATAGGGACTCAACTCCAAGTCCAGGTCCTTTTCACCTCAGAGAAGGCAGAGCTATTCAGGAGAAACATTCCTGTATTCCTGCACAAGTCATGTACATTTAAGTAAGAGACCTCAACTTGGACAGTTTCACGGTTTTGAAACAAAAACCAGCTAAAGCAGCATATCCCCATGTTGTCTGAGTTACTCTTCCATGAGTGTTTTCTCTGTGAACACCAAGTTCCAGTAATGCCTATTCCCAGACTTTATACCACACAGAAATTTTCTGAGGTTGGCTTTCCCAAAGGCAAGTACTTTTGCTGAAAGATTTTATCTGAAATAGCTCAGTCACGTTTATGAAAGACCAGGCTTGACAGAAGAAGCAACTTTGTTTTCATCACAGTGAAGGCTTTTTTTTTTTTTAATCCAGGACAAAGGTTTAATAATCTATTTATTAATCTATTTCTATCAGAAGATTCTCACTGAGGAGACATGCTGAAAATGAACAACTGAACACTGGGTATGCTCCAGAAAGAAGAGAGAGAGAGAAAGTATATTCAATGTTTTGTACAGTCTTGTTCCTAATGGTTTAATGCCCATAAGAACATCTTCTTTCTACATCCAATGAGACTGTACAAAGTTCAGAATCTTTTGAGGTAAATGACAAATGTGTCCTTGCCTTCAAAAGGCAAAGATGACCACATTCATCCCACCCAGGTAAGACATCAAATTTCAACCAAAAAGTGCCTGAACTTCCAAAGCAGCCAAAACAAAGTCAGGCTTCTCCAAGCAGCAATTCAAATTTTTGGTGATCACCCTCTCCCTCAAATCTCTCCCCACGCCAAAGATAACAATACTTCTTTTGTTTTAAGCATTTCAGCTTATGGCAGAGAATGAATTCTGAACACAACCCCTCTATGCCATTACCCTGCTTTTGAAATGTCAAAAATATCGGGGGGGGAGGTGTGGAAGAAAAAGTAAAAAAAGAGAAAACAGACACTGCTTAGAGGGCAGAGTGACAGACAGGACCCCAGGATCATTCTTTCAATACAAAAAATCAGCAAGATCAAAACACTGTAATTAACAACTCCTTGCATTTTCCTTATAAATATTGAAGAAATATTCTTATGCCTCTACTTCAAGAAAGCACACAGGCCAACTTTTGAAAACAGAGCACAGAAATTGCCAAATCCTCCATTTTAACTTTTCCTCTTGTAATCCATATAGGCAGAGACCCCAGAGCAGAGATTACCTACAGATTATTCAGTTTCTGCAGCTAGTTTTGACTTCCCAATATGCTCAGGCCTGACATTTACAGTGTTGGAGCAGGATGCCAGAGACTGCCACCAGTGAACAATATTCCCTCCCTGGACTGGTGGCAGTGAATCACCCGACCTTGGCCCTGAAGAAAAGAAGAAAACAAAATACAGGCTTCTTTGCCTTCCCCCTTGCTCTTGGGTAACAGCCTGACCTGTTAAAAAAGGAAGCTGCAGAAGGTCTGTATTTAACCCCAGGGGTATTTCCTAAATTATTCCCAGCAAACAGGGGAGAAAGCTCTGCTCCTGAGCTTTGGCAGTGCCCTTGCCATAGTACCATTACAGAAATATAAAAAGCATTCAAAACTACCTTGCTACTGTCTTATTTCTGGACCCAAACAAGCACCAAATACAAACTCCATCCAATACATATTCACCATGTAATTTATCTATACTATGCCTGGTGACAATAGTCATAGTTTCTGCCTATCACTGGCCCTCTTCAACATTCCTAATGCAGTTGGTGTCAGGCAGTGACTCCCTTCATTATCACACTGGTCAGGCTGTTTAAATGTTCAAACACCACTAAACAGCCAGACAAGACAAGAGAATATCAGCACTTTCCACCTAATTTCAAGAGAGTCCTTTCCTTAACAAGCTTTTCTCTGTTATCAACAAGCTTCTCCTTGGGAAATAATGTTGTAATATTGTAGAGAAGCTCTGTGCATGAGCTTATTTGATTTTCAAATGATGGCTTTGTATTTGACTTCTAATTTACAGCTTATTTTATTTCCAACCAAATCCTAGTTCAGTCACTTTCTCATCAGCACTAAGATTCATGTGTCCAGATGTGTTACTCATATGGTCTGAAGTCCTTTTCCTGTCTCCTGTGTCCTCCAGGGCCTGCTGAGTGTGTGCTGGGTTTGCACATGCCTTTCATATCCTTTAAGAGCTAACAGTGATCGTGGTATTTTTCCTCTCCTTCCTCTCTCCCCTTCCCACATCATTAGGACTCACTATCCTTTATCCCCTTCTCCCAGTGCCAGAAAACAGCAGAGTGTTTTCTGCTGTTGCTCAGGTGTGGATTGATCCTTGTTCAGGTTGCCCTCTGTTTTTCTGATCAGATGTCCTGAAAAGCTGCAGGTGGATGAGCCAGGACTGTGATAACCTGTTAATGCAGAGTCATCCACACCTGCCATTCTGATCTCTCTCCCTTCTGGCACTTTCACATTTCAAGCCTCCCATTCATAACTTTTTTGTTTCTGTTTTAAATTAACTTTCTGCAGTGCAACTGCAGGAAACACAAGGAATTCTGTTAACACTCATCATCAGGACTGCATCTTAGCTGGATTAAAAAAAAATTATATTAAATAAACAGATGACCAGATATTCTATCTTTTCACCAGTGGGGAAGTTTCACTCAGTGCTGTACTTCCATGCAAATCTGTTTGAGTGTATTTATTTGACAGCAGAGTGAAGGTAAATGATTTAAGAACTGCACTTGTCACTGTCACCTCCTCCAGAATAGAAGCAGAGAGGCAGCAGCCACCTTGTACAATGCCTGGCTGTTGGAGCAGTCTGACAAAACACATTCAAAATTTGATTTAAAGACTTAACCTGTATTTTCTTGACTAAAACCATCAGTTTTCACTCTGTACTTGTTGGCCGACATGAGTAATAAGGCACAGAATCCCTACTTATCCTTGAACTACTGTGGATGTCAGTTATATTTCTTTCCCTTCCCTGACTGAAGATATCCCATTGTTTGATCTAGTTTTCTTGCAGATTTTGGAAAGCAAACTCCAACCTGCTCTATTTGGCTGTAAGCAGGAAGGGCCCAGTACCTGCACCCCTGCCTGTGTGCCTGAAGAAGAGGCACGCAGACTTTGCCAACTGCTGAGTGAGGCTGCCAAGGCAATTTTTCTCTCGGTTAACACCTACAGAAACTGCTGCCTCTTCTCTCCTCCTCCCTGGCCCCATGGGAGCTCACTCACATCCAATACAGATTTGTAAAAAGAGCATTCTTGCATGAGATGTCAGGTGACTGTAACCCAAGAGACCAATCTGCCAGTTCACTTCTCTGCCACTCAGGAATATTGCCAAGAAATGTCTTGGATCCCAAGATACTGAGATTGTATCCAGATCCTCCTGAGCTCCTGGTCCTTAACAATTAGCCTCCAATCCAGGTCCCCACTATTTCACTCCTTCATTGGTTTGAATTTGCTGACTCGTGCTTCAAAAATAACCCCTGACATCTCACATTTCTGATATGCTCAGAAGAGAAAACCATCTCAAATGTTTTGAAAAAGATGCCCTAATCCTGATTCTTTGGCCTGATTTATGCAGCTCTTCCACACTCACACCTGGAAGCTGATCTAGGAAGGGAAACAAAAGTAAAGAAGGGCCAAGAAAAGTCATACTAAGAATCCAAAATGGAACCTTTTTTTTTTTGCTCTAACTCAGCAGAGACATTATAGAAATGAGAAAACATCAATTCAAGGGCACAAGCATTTGTATTCAGACAGCAGTCATAGCTGGGAGTTTCAAGCCTATAAGCTGCAGTCTTACCTTCAAAGCAGGAACTGACAGGTTTGGGGAAGAGAAGATAAAAAGTGTAACAAAATTATTAATAGCTGCTCCTTAGCAATTTATTGTGTACACACTTGACACAGTGTAACATTACATAAGTCTTTACTATTATCACATTTCCTCCCAAATTTCTCTCTTTGCTTGACTGAGCTTCCTGCTGCATTTCATCCAAAGCAGAACAAGATTTCTAGAAATATATGTTTTTATTCTGTGATAAATCTTTGTAAATCTAAAGGACTGTTCCCCTGGTTTTCTACAGCCACAGGGACATGTCCTAGGTATCACAAAGCAAGTAAGAAAGTGAGTTTGCAGTGCTCAAGCTCTGCACACCTCTGATTTTGTGTTTCAGAGTGTGACACACAGAAACCTGGGGGGTTCCTGCTTTGGAAATTGATGGATTTTAGCTTCCTCCAATGCCTTTGAATTTTAACATGATAAATCAACCTATTCTTCCGATCAGCATTAAAAAAAATAAATCAGTATCTCACAGGGAAAAAATAATTATAGTCACAAAAACCTAAACTTCACTCTGAGTTCCTCCAACCAATAATTTGCAGCAGGCTGACCATTTTGGTAGCATCTTTAAAAAGGTACAGTTGCAATTCCCATGAATTTAACTCCCTGCTGGGGTCTGTACTCGTGCCCTTGATTTCCCCAGGAGAACACAGGGCTGCAGTTCCTCTGCGGCTGGAAGTAACCCTGGCCAGAATTAGCCATCCAAGAAGCAGGTGGTTGGGAGCACGTCAGGCTGACAAGCAGTTTGTCAAAGCTATTGGATGCCAGCAATCTCCAGCCTCATTGTTTTAAGAGCTGGGGGGGGGGGGGAAAGCTCACGAGAAAACAATCTAAAAGTAAGAGAAATGCAATGGATGAGAGTTAAAGGTAAATTATTTCCTGTACAGGGTAATTTCCATATAGAATAAGTTCCTGAAGAGGGACATTAAGCAAAGAATGCAACTATGTTTGGGAGATAAGAAGGCAATTTTCTAAAGATGAGGACGGTAGAGGCATGGAGAAAAGAAAGCGAAGGGAAAGGCCAGACTCATCACTCAACAGCCTCTTTTCCTGAGTATTCCACACTTCTGGGGAACACAGACAGTAACAAATAAATGCAGGAGGGCAAGAACAGCAGCTCCTGATGCCTAGGGGCAAACCTGCTGCAGATTAACAGATACACAATTCCGGAGGGAATCCACACCCCTGTGTGGAGCTTGGGGAGGAACGAATTTCAGCTCATGGGCACCAGCACATCCTGCCCAAGCCCTCACTAACTGGGCTGTGTCCTTGCTGTCCTTAAGAGTCCAAGTGTCCATGAACAGCTGTGTATGGCAAGCAACAAACCAGGTGTAGGGTCCATCCAGAGAGTCCAGCTAAGAGCAATTGGTGTTCCCTGTCTGGATTGTGTTCCAGGGAGAAATAGGCAAAAGACTTTAGCGCTGCTGCTGAGCACTCACCAGTGTGAGACCCAGATCAAATAACATCCACTTAAAGAGAAAACTGGCAAAATGCAGAATTTGGATTACGCAAGGCAGTATTCTTGCAGGAACAAGTGCTCCACTTCAAAGAGTTCAGGTGTTCTCTTCATCTCTGCTTGAGGAAACAAGGACTTGTCTGCAACAGGACTTCACACACCCTGGTACAGCAACTCTTCTAAACAGCAGGCACATTGTGGGGCACCAGCCCCATCTCCAACAGCACAGCAATCTGCAAAATATCCTTCCCATCTGTGAAACAAGAATGAAGGTAAGATCACACTTCTGTGATTGCAGAGTCCCTCTTGTCTATTTGAAAGATTTCTTCAGACCTAACTAGTTGGCTGCCCATAACTCCAATATCTTAAGCTTCCCTGTTGGGACCAAAAATGAAATTTGGATTTCAAACTGCTCTGATAAACAGATGAGAATCATCTGTCATTAGCTACAGCTAATTTAACACTCATAGCCAGAACATTCAGTGCTGAAGGAGCAACAACAGTTACTAGGAGTGTTCATCTTACAGTAAGTGAACAATATTCAGGGACCTGCCAGCCCATGGAAGGGAAAGCTTCCCTCTTTTGCACAGGCAGGGAAAAGATCACACTTCTATGCAACTCTTAACAGTGAGAGTCCAAAAAAGTGTTGTGGTGCTTGGTCTCATACAATATATTTCTGTGGTGTGATTGCTACCCAGGCAAGAAATTCCCTAGCTTGCAGGATAACTTCTCTTCCCAAAGGTACCCACTTCATTAAAAAAAAAACAACTCTAGTTAACATATTAAGCAAAGATAAAAGAAAGTCAGAGGTAACTTAGTAGGCAGGAATTTAACTACAGAGATTTGCATCAGTTAAATATGCAATCAATCCTGTTTAAAGACATATATGGCATTATTAATAAATAATATTCTCTTTCTTCCCCTTAATTGCACTAAATGTGTTAGCAAAATTAGGAGAACAGCCTAACAAAACAGAAATAGATTATTTTGAAAAAAAAATTAGGAGCCCGAGGTACTATGGTGTAGTGCTGAGAGAAAGCAGGTGGTCACAGGCAGCTCTGAGCCTCCAAAGGTGACGACTCTCAATACACTGTGCTATAGGGCTTGGCTGCACTTTGATGAAATACTCTGTCTACAAACTGGCACAACACATTTGTTTTCAGAGCAATTAAAATTAGTAGATGAGAAAAACACCATCTTTATGAAACGCCCAGCAAGACAATAGTTTACAGACCTAATGTATGAGCAGAAGGATTTTGTCCTTTGGGCTAAAACCTTGTTATTCTTCATTTCATCCCACTTGGACTTCTTTTTTCCCCTAGCAAAAAGAGGTGTAAAAATTTAAGTAACGCTGAACAACCTGCACATTGCATGGACAGATGCTGTGAAGGTGTTCCATCTATTAGCAAAGGTGTTATTATCTGACCTTCAAGCTAACAGACTGTCCTGTGAGCTGTGCTTGTGCAACTACCAGTTTCTAGCAAGCCACTGCCACACAGTGAACAATTCATTAATTGGTATCAAGAAAAGAATGAAGTTAAGCCTCATCTAGGGCACAAACAGGCACTGATATAAGAATATTTCAGAGAGAGACTTTCTGAAAATTAAAATATCATGTCTGTAAAGCTTACTGATCAACAATGAAATTCTTCCCCTAGGAGAGAATGCTACTTCCAAATTTATCTCCATGATTTATCAAATACTCTATGACTCATTTTCTAGGATATTTAGACATTTTTCTAGAATTCAGGGTAATGGTGTTTTAGTCTCCCCATAGATATTGCTGTCATTTTTGTGCAGCAGAACAATTTTTTGTAGTGCTCTGTACCGCATCCATACTTACCATGATATGTTTAAAAAAAGAAGCCTTCCTGCTTGCCGATTTATAGTTTACGTTGTTTCAACAGCCCAGTCCCTCCAGGATCCCCTTGTTGCAGGGAAGAAAAGGGCCTTCCTTGTGACCTTTGAAAGCTTCAGTTATAACACCCCAAGAAAGAACCAAATGCTCAGCACCCAGAAGTCAGGCAAACCCAGGGCACTCTATTTCATGAGATCCTGCAAAAGATTCTTCTTTACCAAGCTCCTGAGTTCTATACACTGGTGTTAACATCTCATCTCATTTGTTGCCAAAGAAATCCACTGTAGAGGTTAAGGTTGGGCCACAGCTCCCAAAAGCCTTGGCAGCCTCCTGCCTTCCTCCCTGCCTGGCTGTCCCTCTTCCCTCTCTTTTTCTATACCTGCCACCCCTGTATTTCTCCATGCTCACCAATACTGTTCATAAATATTATCTATCTAGCTATATATTCTGAATTGAGAGGCAGAGGTGTAACAGAAGCATGTTCCCCACTGTAAGAGAAGAAATGGTCAAGCTCTTCCAACACCAATAGAAACAGATACTAGAGGGAAAATTCAATTACTTTCTTAAGGTCAGTCTCCCAACTCCCCTAAATCAAAAATATTTAAATATAACCGTTTAAATAAAGACCATGAAAGCACAATGAAAAATCAAAAATGAAATTTGTTGATAACTGGGAAAAGCAACTTGTTTGTAGTTGGAGAAGCCAAACAAGGGGCAAGTGAGGCAGGTCATTCTGCTGTAACTTTTACCCAGTTCCTCTGGCAAAAAGGAAAAAAAAAATATTTCTAGCTATAGTCTTCACAAGAATATTAAGTATTTTTATATTGTGCATCTCTTAACAAAAAAGTGCTGCACCAACTGATTTTTTTTAGAAGTTCCTTTGCATCTAAGGGACACATGCTTTTACAACACACCAGGCCTCTGGAGCTGTGGCATCTCCTTTCATACAACTCAGCCTTTTCCCTCTTCCTCATGGCATCTGAAACTGAGCTAAGTTGCTGTTCATCAGCAAGGTCTCCCCCTCCACCCCTTTTTCCCTCACAGCTCTAAATTAGGCTTCCCTCTGCATACAAATTCCTGCCCTTATCTTACTTCAACCCTGGCCTGTCTCCCACTGTGCAAAAACTTGCTGCTTCTAATCTGAATTTCTCAGCCAGCAGTCTTTGCAGTTACACCTCACACACCCTGGCATTTCCCTCCAGGAAAAGCTAACCTTCTCCATGGTGTACAATTCCAGTGTGCCTCTGCATGTCCTGCTCTGTCCTGAGGGGCACACGTTGCCTCTTGGACACTTCTGAGCCTCCCAGTTTTCACTGCAATCCCCCAATGACTGAGTACAGAGAGTGTCACTGAGCATTCCCTTGCAAAATGAGAAAGATGAATATTCCTCTTGCCCACTAAAATACTGGTATTGGTGCCCTGGTCCCTGCAGAGCACATGACAGAGCACATGATCACCTCACACAGAGCAGGAGGCAGGGAGGCATTGCCTTGCTAAGCCTTTCAGTGTCCAGGAACAGAGTGATCACCGTTTAAAAGGTGTCCATCCCCTCCCACTGCCTCTGAAAACTGTTTGGGCTGTGGCAGAAAGCAGGGGGCAGGTGTGTTTTTATTACTGTATTACTAGGAGTCTTTGAGGAATACTAGGAACATTCACAAAAGAGGTGGAGAAAATCAGAGTGTCAGAGTCCTGCATGTGCTGGACTTGTGGTCCTCCTGGAGCATGTGAAGGCACAAAGGACAAAGATTCTCTCCATGTACTGCTCATACCTCTCACAAGGACATGAGACTTGTGAACAGACTGTTTGGCCCAAGTCTGAAGCTTTTTCTATATTTCTTATTCTACTTAAAGAGTATTCCTTCCTGCTGGAGCTTCAGTAGGATCATTTATGGGGACAGTGCTCCTCAATTCCATACACAGAGGAACAACAAGTCTGTACTTTCCCTCTTTTGTAAAGAGGGGCAAAATCAGAGCACCTGAAAAGAATACTCAGTGCTCAAGGAACACAGCTGGCAAAGTCAAGGATCAGCAGTATTATGAGTGCTTTTTTTTTTACTATGTATTTATTCTAATTCTGTGGATTCACATCAAATAGGCGTATATCATCATTTCACCTGCTTCAAAGATGGAACTGCAACTGCTTTAAAAATGGCTTGAAAAGCCACCTATTTCTACTAAAATGCTCATTAAATTGAATCTGTAGCTTCTTATAGAAGTTTTTTCCAAACAGTTTCAAAGAAATAACGCTCTACCCTAAACGTACACTAATTTTTTTAATATTGGTAACGGTAACTAAATTTATTTCTTTCCTCAAGGCTGACAAGGGACACCTGAACAAGTGGAACAAGTGTTCAAGAACCACTGTACTCAAAAAAACAATTCACCACTTCTCCAATCCATGTTGTTCAATGTCATCAACCTCTTGGTAAAGGAATCTGTGTCAATTAAGAAGCAGCATCATTCAGTTTACAGAACTGACAAAACCCCACTTTTTCCAGTGAAGAAAATTCAGTAAGACATAAGACAGGTCCCCCCTCTCCAGTTCCTTTAGCACCTTACTTTTGTAAAACTGAGATTGGAAACCCTGCTTCACTGAAGTTCCAATAGAACTTCTTTATATACTTCATTATATCATAACACCTCATTAAATCAGAGCCTCTGATGCTAACAGTTCCTGCACCACTCTGAAGAAAGCTGGACAAAACATTATTTTTCAGGTTCAGGCAAATATTTGAACATCAAATCAAGACAACATCATTTTACCATATGATCAACAAAAAGCAGCTGTGCAGAGCAAGATCTCACATTAAAAAGCACAATCACTAGCCTGAAATCAATCTGACAACCTTTAAATCAGATTTCAGCTGATCTCCAGACCATAAAGAAATACTCCTTCCTCCATTCAATTCATGTACAACAATAAAAGACCAGTAGCCCAGAGATTTTACTTAGCACAACAGGGATTTTACTCAGCTGTGGTAGACAACACAACTGAGGTCAAGCAGTGACACAAGTGTCTTCATTACATTTGACTGGAGTTCAATAAACTAGTGCAGATACAAGTGTCAGAGGCAGGGATGCTGTTCACAATTCCATGAAAGCAGAGCACTCAGGGAGATGAAAGGCAGCTGCCAGTGTGTGGCCATGGCACAGTACCCTACAAACAATGAGTGGAGACAGAGCCATCGATTGGAGCTGTCATCCTGCTGCTCCTCCTGAACTTAGGAATTACACTCAGCAGGGAGAGGGAACCTTCTCTTCTCCTCCCCCTGCTCCCACTCGGATTAAAATATGTGAAATTAACAGAATAGTCAGAGAAAGCTTATGAATTTTGGGGGGTTTCAGAAGCAATTTTCAATTTAACCATATGAAATGTGGTGATTTGATCCAATCCATTTAAACAAGCTCGTTAGGAGAGTCAGCTGGTATAAAATAATTTGCTGGGGAATTAAATCTGCCCCTATCCTTCAGCACTCCTGTCCCTCTCCATACTCATGGACGCTTCCTTAGTCATGTGCAAAGTTGCTTTGAGTAAGAGAATAACATCTGCCAGAAAACCATTAAGGTCACATACAGTAAAAGACCCTCTGCAATATCTCATTTCCAGACACTCACTAGTTTCCACACAAGGCAGGTAAAACTGGAATTAAAAACAAGTTCTTCTTGCTGGTTTGAATATTCAGAAGCTGGCTTGGGGCACTGGTACGGATGCATCCCTTCCCATTGTAGCAAGGCCAGCCACCAGCTCCATGTCTCCTGTGTGAAGTCACAGTGCTGTGAGCAACTAACCAGAGTAAGTGGAATTATCCCAGGAAGAATGACAATTCAACGGCACAATACAGACATGTCCAGACAGTTAATAATAACCAGTTAGTGGGGGAAAAATACTGTAAGCTATGGAGAATGTTGGTTTGGGGATTCATTTTTGCTTTGCTAAAAGCAATGTTGAGACAATAAATTTTATTTTATATCCAGTAGGAAATACCACTATGATTTAATGTAATTTCAAACACAAGCAAACAACTGACACAGTGATATGTACCGTCATCTGAACAGAAATTCATAATGTTTAATCAGCTATTTGCTATAAAAGGACATTTGCTTGTTGGATTGCTTTTAATCAGTACTAAGAGAATTAAAAAGAAACATATTTTGAAATGGAGGGAAAATTAGATGTGCCATTCAACTGGTTCTCTCTCATGCCTGAGATTCTGTGGCTGCAATCACATCCAATGTGCCTAAGGGTCCATCCCAATTTTCTTTCCTGTCAGTGGGAGACTTGGCTTCAAGGGTACTGGATCAGGCTGGAACTGCAGCAGGCTTTATTTTTTTTCCCTTTGAAAGCTCAGCACACAGTTGTAAATGGCACTGCACACTATCCCATCATTAACTCTCTGCCTTCCTTTCATCCTTCACTTTTGGGGTTTTATAATTCAAGAGTAATGCAAAAAAATTATCCATTAAAAAAACAGATTTAAATTAGACAAAGGTAAAATACCTAAAAAAAATGTCAAGTGTTCACTTCGAATATTTTCAGATTTCTTAAAAATACTGTGGTAAAGCAGATAGATTTCTCTATGCACAGCAAAGTGTGCAAGATATGAAAGAACACTATTCCCCAATGCTTGAGAGAGGAACCAAACCAAAAAAAAGACACATCCTCCTTTATTGGTTCTGGTAGCTCATGCCTGGCTCTCCTGACAATCCAAACTTACACAATGGCACACAAGTAGTTTAATGTCAGTAAAAAGGAGGATAAAAGCTTCCATTCTTTTCTGTCTCCAAAAAAATCTCAGTGATAAAAACTAAACCAAAGTGAGGGATTAACAGGCACACAACTCCAATATTGAGGGGTTTTATGCAATCATAACCTACTCAATTATTCACAAAATGTTTCTTGCTGGATTTATTACGAAAAAAAGAAAACCAACTACCAACTTCAAACCCACAGAATCTGTGTGAACTAGAGAGCACAAGGGCTCTGGAGCCCCTAACCATGATCCTGTTCTGCAGCTGCTCTCCCATCCTGCCTCCCTCCCTCTGCATTGTGGAAAAATGAGCATTCACTCCCCTTGAAAAGTCCCCAGAAATGTGCCCTGAGCAGAGATACGTCACCTACTAGTGCTTGGTACAACAAAACTATGTGTGTCCAAAACCACAATGAAAACTGGACTTCCTTGCCTACATGATTCTCACTGTCCTATGTCACATTCCCAAAATTACATGTTCTACCCATAAAACAAATCACATGGGTTTCCCAGAGAATTCTTGCAAAAGGACTCTTTAAAGCAGTATAGCATGAAATGTGTGTGTCCTTTATGCAAAGTATGTCTATAGGTATTTAATCCAACTGAAAACTGTCAATATTACCTATGCTTGCAAGAGCCTCTGCACTGGATCTTTGTTTCACCAGCCACATTTTAGTAAAATACAAGAATTCTTGAGAAAAGTTCACTCGGGAAGATATTCAAACATATCAAGCTCTATGAGAGGAAAGAGCATTTCTTCCATTTACTGGCATGAGAAACTTCCTGTGTTGTAGATTTTATAGATTATGTGTGCATTGTGTATTTCACATATGCAATACCACATCCACACTGCACTTACTCATAAATTACTCCAACCTGTATAAGGAAGAATCCAAGTAATACCAGAGCCCAAAGCATAAAATAATTTCTTAATCTACAGTAACACACATCTTAACTGACTTTATACAGCCTTTTGGCAGCAGCACATCTACTGAATTTGTGTTTCAGTTCACATGTCACTTTCGAGGCTCCAATATTTCAGCACAATTACAAATTAATGAGATAGGTAGTCTCCATTGCAGAGATAGCAGCAATCTGTAAAAGGGTATTAAGAAAAGGAGTAATTTATTGGCTCCTGAAGGTTCCAAGTGTGCAGTTGCATTAGCATGACAGTGGGAGGTCAAGAGACTCATTAGCCAGCAGTTAAAATATATGCAACTCAGTATTTGATAGTGGCAGGATGTGCATGCAACAGACACTCGAGGAAATGCAATTACTGAGCTCTCACTTCTTCATTACCTTTGCCAGTGTCTCCCTACCCTCCTGAGGGCCCTGGGTACCCAGGGGGGTGTCATTGCTGTGTCCCTACAACAGGAAATCTGGTCCAAAGATCCAGCTGTGTTTCATACACTGCTCTATCACCAAAAAGTCTTGTCCAGTAACACTGGAAGAGCAGAGACCAGAACACCTGTTGTCCCCCTCACCTGGGCAAAGGTTCCAGCAACCACATCCCTTGCCCCAGCAGAACATTAACCTTAACCTGGATGCTGCAACCAGCAGAGGTGAAGCTTCTTAATACCTGAGCTCATTTTTTCAGCTTGAACAAAAAAAAGAAGCAGGGCCTGGGTTTAAAATTTGGGAGTGGGGACAAGGGTTAAATGGATGGAAAGAGGAAGAAAAAACGTATTTATGTGGGGCTTGAGGTGAGATACAGCAACAAGGATGTGCAACCAGATGCTTGCTATCAAAATGAGGAGAAAGTGTGGAGAGCCTTCACCTTGGATAAAACTAACTGTATGACAAGGCACAAAACTGAGTAAATTACCAAAAATTAAGGTCTTGGATATTGATAAAATCAAGACTGCAGTGGTACTCTGATGTTTTACCCCCACTGAGATGGCTTTAGCTCGTTTTGAAAGACCCACCCTTCAAGGGAAGGACATCTGCAGTCTGAAGCTTCTGACTGCTATTCATTCACACGGGGGGGTGGGGGAAAGACTGAAATAACCTTGCAGAAAACACAGTTCTTGTATAAAACAGCCATGCCAACGGTGTGATCAGATACCTTGTTTAATTAGCATAAGGTTGGGCTGGCATTTCTTGTTACCCACCCCTGCCTCTCTGGTCAGACACCCTGCATCCTTTGCCTGTGGAACAAGGGATTAAAGAAAAGACATACATGTGTTTTTGTCTAAATCAAATATGTAGAATCCAGTAATTGCCTCTGAATGAGCTTCATGACTGATATCAGCAAACACCTTAATTATTAATTGAATTTCTTTAAACTAACAGTATCAAAGCCTATTACATCTACTCTTATCACAACTGCAGCACTCCAAGACTTCAGTGTTACTCCTAATTAAACACATGGGTACCTATATGAAAGGGAAATAACACAAGCTTGGCTATTTTCATAGATTTCAGATGTTCCTTAAATTTTACAAGCAGCCGTCTCTCTTAAGCATTGGGTTATTTCTCATTAAGAGCAGATCTGAGTTTTTTTAATCAGAAACATCAGATATTGCCTTCCCTTAGAAGTATTTTGGCCTAATTTTGATCTCACCTAAAAATGGCAATGCCAGACTAGCATAAAAATCAGAGTGAGAGCAGAATAGTGATTAAATCTGGAGTTAAACAAGCAGACCTTCAAAGGTTTCATTCAGCTGATACCTGCATTATTCAGGCTTTTTATCCATCTCAACTTTTGATGCTCCTTCCCCTTGGTCATGGTTTTCGTACGTAACACATCATTACACTGTGGAGTTAATTGTCACAGGATGTTTGGAGGCCAGGAGCGTATATGGGTCAACACAGAGATTACTAAACAGATAACATAAACCAGATAGATTCATTAGGGTATTCTGTCAAAAGTTCAATGCCATCTCTAAGTCAAGGTCCTTTAACTGAAGGTCACTGGAAAGACCTACATTTCCTTGTAGCCTGGCTCCCTACACAGACAAATCTCAGCTCCTTCCTGGTGTACAAAGACACTGCTTGACACAGCAATGTGCTGCACAGCCCTGTGGTGTGACCCCACACAGCTGTACCGTGTCCTTCACTCTGGGAGGAATCTTACTGCTGCTTCCTTTCATCACTGTACAGGGCTGGAGGGACACATGTTCAGCAACTGCACTGTATAGGGTGGTATGTAAATGAGATAGAAGGAAAACTAACTAGAGGGAGTTGCAGTCAAAAAAATAAAGAAAAAAAAGAGAGAACTGCATGGTAAAAGTAAAAACAAGTTCAGCTCTTTACTGAAATCCTACTGAATACCAAGTAAATAAGATGGAACATAGGTCAATCTAAATCAGGCATTCATGTGCCTGTGGAAGGCAACACCCAGGCCCAGGGCAAGTATTTCCTCTGAACAAAACCTCACACAGACTTTCCATGACAATAAGGGCTTCACCTGAGTGGAATTTTTTTATCTTACATTGCTGCTTCCAAATCCTTCTGTTCTGGGAGGAGAGGAGTTTGTTGTCCTTTTGGCTGAAGGGCAAAGGCATCTGAAAGTGCATTCTGCTCCACATCTCACAGCACCAGGGCACACAGGACACTGCCCTGGGGAGAGGACGTTTGGCCAACCAACAGAAATGCCTCATACCTGCCTTCTCCTCTGTAGTGAGCACAGTGTCTGAACTAGCTTCTGTTCCTCAAAGTCTCATTCACTTTGGCAGCACTGCACAACCAATGGTGTTTGAAAAGCCAAAAAGAAAAAATATCTCTTTTATCAAGGCAGATGCTGGCCCAAAGCTTGGGAGCTTCAACCAGAGCAGCTGGCTTAGCATCCTGAGAAAGAAAACAGCCTCTGTTTATAAAGAATTTTTAATGAACCAGTCAGGCTCTAAGAGCATACATGACAAATTCTCCTCTCTTCTCATTCCATTATAAAAGAGAAATTCACTCATATTTATAAACATATCCTACAAATGTATTAAAACTTTAATAAATTCAGCCTTTCAGGATAAGGAGCATTTCAAGCTCATTTTGGAGTGTGGACTGAGAGCAGCCCTTTACCCTCACTCCTACTTGCTGCTCTTTTAAGCCAACACTCATGGAGTTATATTTGAAGAGCCATTTTACTGTGTTCTTTAGCAGGAGTCCAGTGAACCCCAAATCAGCATTTATTCTTTAAGTCAGTAGAACTGTGTCTAATTATTCCAAAGTAATTGTATATATGAGATACAAATGAGGATATTCATACATCAAAAAGGACTCACCATCATTTCACAAATACCCAGGTGATCACTTGTGAATGTCAACAGAAAACATTTCCACTGTTTGCAGTTAAATATTTCCTTCTCTTGATTCTTCATTAGCAATACACATTATGTTTTTTAGTGACTGCAATGCTAACAAATAATACATTTCTCTTTTTAAAACCCAGTCTAAGATGAAAACTATCCCAGTGGTGCAGAGACTGCCATGTGTTGGGTTTCTTATATTTGTTTCCCTTTGCCTGCAGCATTGCGTCATAAAAAGCACACTTCTATTCTCAGGTTTCCTAGGGAATTCATCCAGGAAGGGCTCTTTGTTGTCATCCCTACAGGTACAGAGCTCAACCTACACCAGAATTTACTGAAGCATCAGAAGTGAGTGATCACACCTATACACAGTTACTCTGGATCCTTCCAACCTCTTTTTTAAAACAGTACGTGGCAAAATAAGCCAGCCAAAATGTTCTTAATACGTAGTTTATAACACAAACCCATACCACCACATGTACCATGCCAGATGTGCAAAAACACAGACAGAATAAACAAATTTTAAGGTGGCTAAGCACTGACCCTCTCCTAAAGGCTGGCCAAAGGTACAAATCACTTTCTCCCTCATCTGTTGTCAACTGGAAGGTTGATAAAAGTAGTGTTCTGATGGAATCCCAAATGCTACATCCCCTTTCTCCCTCATTTTTCATTCACCATTGCACCTGAAATGAGTAAGTTGAATCCCAAACTGAGGCTGCACATGAACATTTCAGCAGACCAAAAAGAGTCCTCCACGTCTTAGTATTTTGCACTATTCAGAGATGCCAGGTAAATCAGAATTCCCTGTCCTGCAAACCACCCAACCATACGTAGATGTTACCCTTGTCCCACAGGCAGCTGCGCCCTGGCTCTGGCTGCTTTCATGTTCAACACAAAGCCTACACATGCTGTGGCTATCTGCACTTAGAGACCTTGTATAGGTTTGGAGTTTATCTCATTTTCATGGAAATTCAGTTCAGTACTCCATTTACCCTTATTTAAATGCTAATTTCAGTGAAGTGGTTTAACAAAGCAATTATGAAAAAAAGGCTCTAATCTTCCACCACTGAGTAAGGAGAAACTCAGAATGTGGTAGACAGATTAACCATGTAAATGCAACATAAGCGATCTGATTCCTACTTAATGCACTCAGTTGATAAGTGATTTGGTTACAAAGGTGACAGTTCAGCCTCCTTTTCTAAATATATAACACTAAAGAATCAACAAAACACTAACACCTCACGCAGGGTGTTGCTTATAATAATTATCCTTAGCAACCTCTCTTGTTTTCGGTACTTAACACTCGCTCTTGTTTTCCTTCTAAATGTATGTTTATCCATTTTATTTAGAACTTCTGACTGTAAGATATAATCAGACACTTTGGAAGGCATTTTGCTATAATTGTAGTTAGTCAAGTTAAGTGCCACAATTTAAAACGGTTTAATGCTAATTCCACCTCCCCCCTCTGCCAGAGCTGCAACTGAAGCCATTATGGATTTCAAGCCATCCCTCAAGTAGCACAGTCAAGGGAAAGTGAGTTAGATTTCCATCATCCAGCCAATGCAAATAGTTCGGCATTCAGCTAGAATGCATCCTTCTACCTTCTCTGAATCAGTGGGCAGATATGTGGGGCCTCCCAGTTACTAAAAAAAAAAGCCACTGGAGCCCATTGCCAGCATAGTGGACTAGGAGGGTAATGTCTGCATAGAACAGGTAATGCAGTGCAAATCCCCAAATACATGGGAAAACTGCAGCTTCACAATCCAGAACAATTCTTGTGCTACCCTGGGGGTTATCTTAAGAAAACAGATCCGTAATGTGATGTTTGAAGTCTGTGAAACATACTCAGTAGTTCTGGTCACTGGACTTTTCTGAAAAAGACTTGGCGCTCCCTTTTCCTGAACCCGCCTGAGGTTTTAAACAGAAAAACCTTCTCTTCCTGTAAAAACAGAATGATACACCGTGGGAAAGGAAGAGCATTTGAGAGAAAAAGGTGAAAACAATTCAATGTGAACACAGTCACACAAACTCTGCCACCCCTTCGACCTATACAACCTCATTTATTTTTTGTCTGTCAGCTTTTCTATCTGTCTGGACTGGCTTGCTAAGCACAATGGAGTGAAAAACAGAGTATATCTGCAAATTAGCAAAAGCTTTTATCTCTAAACACAGAAGAGAATTTGATTTGATGCAAGAGAAGCTTTGACTGTTTCTATCTTTCTTACTGTAATCTCCCAGAGGTCTTGGAGACTATACTTGCCTATTTCTTCATGAATGTGTGTAAAGACTGAAGGAAAAGGTTGCAGAAAAGAATGGGGATGAAGAAGGATGAGTTATGGTCAAAATACAGGCTTTTTAACTTAGAATTCCATATTTGAAACAGAAAAGGGTCAGGGAAACTCAATCCCATTATCCAAAGGGTGAACAATTTAGCTCCACATCACAAGCAAAGCAGCACCCTGCCCAGTACTGAGCCCACTGGTTGAGATATGAATATTCCCAGTATCACCCCTAGGCAAAAGGCTCATGGATTCTTACCTACATGGAAACATTCATTTTGACACTCAACAGTGCTCTTCAGAGTTTGCTCTTGTATGCATTAGTGCTGCTGCTGCCTGAGGACACCCTAAACCTAAGCGGCTCCAGAAAGTCCCCAAAGTGCCTGTGCTGAGGTCCTGCCCACACTGTGCCAAAGATGAACCACATCAAACCAACTCATCCTCAGCAGAGCTGGCTACTGAGGAAGGCCCTTCATTCCCAGCCCCATCACAGCCTGGCTGGGGGAAACCCTGCGCTCCCACAAAGGCCATGAGAATTTTCAATGTCAGAACTGATCTTTTGGGTGCACTGTGCCACGAACAGTCCCAGACCAGCAAGGAGCACTAGTTAAACGTGTCCTGTTTGTGAGCTGGCAGCCACTGTCAGTCACAGCCAGGGTAAGATCCCCTCGTGGCACTTAATGCAAGCCGTGAACTGGCAAACACCCCTGGGAATGAATCCAGAGCATTCACTGCAACATATGGGAGTGCATCAGTCAATTCTACCATGGCCTCAACTAAGCCTAGTGCAAAGCAAACGATCTTTTGGAGAAAACATCATTAGTGAAAAGTGATCAAGAGAAAGAAGTGCAATAACAGCAGGAGGTGACCCAGCCTTCCAACAGCAATGCAGAGTATCCACTGAGGACGAGGAAATGCAAGCAAATAAACACAAAGCTTTTGGACACTGCTCACTTAAGATAGGTAGGAAAGTGAACCAAAATGCCAGTTCTGAATTCCTGGTCTCAGTCCAGATCTGCTTCTTCAAAGTTGTTCCACTCTAAATAGCAGAGTTACAGTTCTTGAGCAGGGAACATTTAGTTCTGATTTAACTCAATAAACCATTTTTCTGGTGTTGACTTTCACAAATTTTAAAGCAATAAAATTAAATTTAATGCTATAACTGTAACTTATTCACCAAGGTCTTTATCCCACACAGCTTTCATTAGAACAAGGCTACTATTTTTGTTTAAGGAAAACGTGACAGTTACAGCTACCCCTCTCTGGATTTTCATAAATCAGAAATTTCCTTTATAATCCTATGCTTGATTTTAAGAGTAATGTCTAAACATAAGGAGCAGGGAGAGTAAAGCTGAATTAATACACAAACCACAAAGTCCTAGAATAAAATACACAAAGCTTTCAATGAATCAGAATAAAATTTCCATGTTTGGTCTGAAATATATATATATTAAAAAGCTAAATTTTGCTTGAGGGAAAAAATATAAAATTATATTAAATCAAAATTCAGTACTTGTATAGGAAAAAAAGTGTAACTACACTGACAAACCCAGAAAGAGTAGGCACACTCAAATGAAATGAGGTTTGATGCTTTAGAGGGTAAATGAGAATAAAAGATTATTGAGGTGGGTCCTGGTGGCAGGGATCTGTATAAGGACAGAGGTCTCAGATGAGAAAACCTGGACTCCCAGCACTACAATATTCAGGGATATTTGAATCAATGGTTACTCACCAAGAGATCCCACACAACACATGCAATAAATTTAAGTTACAAATCCATATCCATTTGATTTAAACTAAGTACCTTGGGACAGTAAAACAGCCTCCCATGACAGAATTTGTTTCATTAAGGTTTTCCTAAACTTTACACACCACAGTAGGCACAGTAATTTTATTTCCAAATGAGTTAAAACAGCTTTTGATCTGGTAGAGGCACTTAATTATGATCAGAAGGGCAAGAAACTAAACTATATGTAAGTGTGCTGGGCAATTCAACTGATTTCAGCATAATTATCCTACCTCAGGGTCACCTCAAGTTGCTCCCACAAAAGTTAACTTTCTCTGAAGGGCTATTTGTCATGGATGCTTGATTCTTAATCACCTCATCAGATCAACTGCTGCTCTGCGTGTCCCGGTGATCATTTTGGAAGGTTTCAGGCCCCTGAAGTTAGTCAGCTCCATTCCAGCTGCCAGGCTGAAAACTTCCAAAAACTCAAACAAATTTAACAGCGTTCCAGCTGATGCAGAAGGGTTCTGTTAATTACTTGGAAAAAAAAAAAAATATTAGAGAGCAAGCCCTTCTTTGATGTGACATTACTGAATTCTGCCACACTCCAGAGACTTTGGACCTGAGTCCTGCAGTTGCCAATTCAAGACAACACCACTATTGTATTTCTGTATCCTGCACGTCATGTATTCCCTGTAAGGCTCCAGGCCCCTTCCACACCTGGCCAAGGGAAACTGCAAAATTTATTCCCATCCTGTCACACCTCTGGAGTAACCACAGCCACTCCACACAGGGAAAACTAACAGAAAAGTCTTTGGACAAGATTCCTGAAAGTGATTTTGGACACAGCCAGTGAAGAAGTGTCTAGTGGGGATTGGCTTGTTGGGGGCTGGACACCAAGTGCTCTCAGTGCTCAGAAGGTGGTTGTGTCAGTGAGCTCTGAGCCTGAGAGACACACACTACACAGTGCACTTCTGGAGGGGAGACACAGAACTTCCTGCTAACATCTCTGAACTTCTAGAAAGTGGTATTTTAAATGGTCATATTTCTAGCACGTTGTGAAAGAGCAGGGGAGGCAGCAACCTGAACCCCACAGTCCTCAGGAGCCGACCCACCAGGACATCCCGAAACACAACATTAGTTTGCTATCTCTCCTTGGAATTCTCCTGGATGGTCTGGGGTGTCACTGCTGAAACGTTAATGCAGGGAAAGAGCTGCACTGAGGTACAATACCTCAGTAATAACATACAGCTCAGTTTCAGCTTTCCAGGTAGATCATAATTTTTAATTACAGCATTTGTATTTAAGCTGTGCACACAACAACTAAATTTCAGCTCTGCAGTATGTGCCAGACTGTGTCTCAGTAGCACGGGAAAAAAAAAAGGAAAAAACATCAACCAGATGCCTGCGTGTTCTCAGAAACAAGAAAACATCTATCAAGCCTTGACACGAACAATTCCTATTTCTGTTTTATCTATTTATTCTCCTAAAAGCATCATTGAAACAATTCACAAGATTCATAATCCAGAAGAAAAGCAATTTAAGCCCACATCTGCAGAGAAATATTAATTTACAGAAAACAGTAATCCACCTAAAACCTCCTTAGGAAAACAATTCTGCAAATTCATGCCATAAGACTGTGCCCCAAAAGAACTGAAAAATGTATTATTCAATTGTTTGTGCTTTCTAAGTGTAGAACTGCATGTGTAGAAGAACACAGGCATAAAGCCAGCAACAGATATTATCAGAGGAACTATCCCTCAGAGGCAAATCCCAAATGGAAAAGCATCCACAGGTTAGCTGCAAATAACACAGCCCTGAGCCCCCCAGGTACAGCCTGTGCTTTCAAACTGCCCTGATCTTAGGAGTGAAGCAGCATGGCAGAGGAGGCAAACACCATGATTGTTCAGCAAATCCAAGAGTTTAGAGCATTGTCACAAGTTCTGTTTCTTTAGGGGCAAAAGCTCAGTTTGCTTTAATTCCTTTGTCCTGAGCCTCAGGGACACCCTGCCCAAGGATCAGCCGCTTCACCGCAATCCTGCGGTATCTGTGCGGAAACACAACAGTTCCAGCAATTCCAGACAGCCTTCCATCCTTGCAGGGCTCTTTGGTACAGAGGGAACAGCATTTGACCTTCGGGTCAACTCTTCAGAATCTTTCAAATCCCGGTGTTCCACCTGGATGTCTGTGGTTTCGTTTCTGTTATTCAGCCACTCCTTGCCAGGCTGAGCGGGGTTTGTGGAGCCCTGTGAGCCGCGTGCAGATGCAGCTCCCCCAGGTTAAGTGCTGCATTGCTCTTGAACTTGTTTCCATCACATCTCTCTCATGTGAGCCCTCCAACCCCCTTCATGCACACACAGAGCTTTTTTGTGTACTGCACTTGCCTTGGAGAAAACCCAAAAGCCTCCTTTGTTCTTCCGCTCTGTTCAGGTGAAAACACACCTTAAACTTGACCAGAGATGTTACACCCCTGGAACCCTCTAGTACCCCTTGCTACGAGGTTCATTTTGGAGCCCGGGCCCCAAAAGAACTCAGAACAAAAAACTCACAGGTGGTCACAGGCATTCCAAGTGTTCCTTCCCCATGTGCTGTTACAAACACCCTCTTCCTTTGCATGCTTTTGGGTGTGATAGGAATGCAATTGGATAATCCTGACTTTAAAGACTATACTTTCAAAAGTTATCTGAGATGGAGACAACTGCATGGCAATGATTTAGCTGAGCTTCTCTACAGATGTCTCCTTTTAGATGTTACAAAGGCTGGAGTCTGTCTCAGTAGGGGGGAGGAGAATATATCTGCATGTGTTAAGGGCACAGGAAACAGGGATAGTCCCTTTTCAGGGACTATCAGTGTATTTCACTGTTCTCACTCCAGATTCACACACGGGACCCACTTTCCTAGGCAAAACTCCAGGCTTCTTCACATTTTTCAAGAGACAAGCAATCACAGGGAAATATTTTAGTTGAATGTCTCTTGCAATCGTGTGTCTTCTGGAATAAGGAGTGCAATGTTATGGAGGCAAAGGAGGAATGGGACATGAACAGATTCCTTGGGTGGGTATACTTACAGTTCCATGGGCAACAGATCTAAAATTTCATGTTTTCATCAATAAGATGAAGGAAAAATATTTGCACACCTGTGTTCCCTTGCCCAGTCCTTTTTTCCTTCTACACTTGCCAACATAACAGTGGCAGCAGTGCCAAATATTCAGGTTAGTGGAATATCAATACAAATATATGCACAGAGCCTCCCCTCAGTCTAACATTAGATGCAAACACACAGGCCAGAAAAAGGCAAAGAGGGCACAGAAGTGCCAGGGAAGAGCACAGACACTATACTGCACAAAAAGTGTTAGCCAACTTCATAATTTCTTCCTCTTTTCTAATCAATAGATTGTAACTTATATGTTTCCTCTGGAACCTGCAGAGAGTCTTCTAGAAGTTTTTAGCTCCGAGACGACTTTAAAGCACCAATAAGATATGAACATAAAAACAATTTTAAATAATCTCTTAATGCTAAATTAAACTTTCATTATAGTGAGGGGAAGTTAAATTACGTAGATGAAACCACAGCAATTAGGCTATTTAAACAATGAACAGAAAGATGGAAGCTGACAGGACACCAAGTAGCATCCAAGCTTAATTATGAAAGACTGCATTCCTCCACCCATCACAAAGGCTGCTTGGGCTATTTTAAACAATTTCAATCTACTTTTACATAAAATTACCCATTAACAGAAGAAACAGGTAGAAAAACACCACTTGGAGCTGCCTTCTCTCTTTGCAGGCTGTCACCTGCATTTTGCTTACCAAGGATGCTCACACATTTTTCAGACCTTTGTCTCTAGAAATCCCTCTAACTGCCAGTGCTTTGCTGTACAACATGTCCATTCTAGAAGAAACCAAATTTCCTCTTAAAATGTTCATAGACAACACATTCAGCAATCCAAACCAGGATGGCTGATGCCTTTTGGTCATTACAAAGTATGACAGTTCAGTGTTCCCTAGCTGTGCCTTTAAGCATTCCCTGAATTCAAGGATAAAGGCAATCTGCCCACATCTAGATATTCCACCCAGAGTCTCTAAGGTCAAAGCATGTTTTTCTTGCTGTTTCCTGAATAGGATTCTCATGCTTTCCATTGCTCTAATTACTCATTCACTGTGCAGTAGTAGTGCTTCCCATATTTCCCTTTCTCTGTCCAAAACACCCATTGCAGCCACCTTCCTTAATGAGATGCACATGCACTGAGCCATACAGCTTCCTCATTATCTTTTCCAGTTATGGGTAGCAAGACTTTGGCCATCTCTGTCATTCATAATGTGGCAACACATTAACCACGGAAATAAGCACTAACTATGGCAAATGCCTATTTTCAGCCATCTTTTGTAATACACTGCTCTTAATCTTTTATGTGATCATCTTCTTAATTACATCCATTATAATTATAGTCATCCTCCTCCCAGCAATCCCTTAAATTGCAGCCTACAAAGCCTGTGAGGAAAATGACAAGTCTTGTAGGAGACAGAAAGCAGACAAACAGATTTTCTACACTGCAGGTAGGCTCTGTTGGGAAAGTCTGGAACGGCATATAACATGCAACCAGGACCAATATCCCAACATCTCACTGGGTATTAGCAAGTCCTTGGGAAAGATAAGGCTTCCTCTCCATCGCTGTCCTCTCATATCTTTGATTTCAGGGGCTTGTGTTTTCTCCTGCTTCCTCTCACTTTTCAGTGCATTTAGACCTCATGATCTCTGCTGTTCTCCTATTCTCAGCAATCCTTTCAGGGAAGGAGTTTCTCCACCCAAAAGTCATTAGCAACCGTTCTGAAACTCAAATTTATCTGGAAGGACCATAACTTGGCCAATTCATTGAAACAGGTTCCTGCTCCAGCACCACCCAAACCTCGATCAGCACTCAGTGAGACTGCACTCAAACCAGGCTTTATTCATTGAGACTCGGGTATGGGATGCTATTTCCACTTTTCAGTGTCTCAAACCCAACTCAGTCAGAGAGAGTTTATACAACGGCTCCCCTACTGCTTCCACCAGGGAAGGGAAAAAATCATCCAGAGTCACTGGGCTCCCACCTCCTCCTGCTCTCCTGAGAGGCCCTACACAGCGAGAGAGATCCAAAACCTCTCTGCTGCCCTCCTGACTTGAAGTTTTGTGCTGCAGTTGAGCTCCCCTACTAGACTTTTCTCCTCTACAGCTCTGCAGGCCATGCCTTTGCTTGTTCTGCTCATACAAGTGCCATAAGATAATCACCACCCACCACAGCCTGCTCAGATTAGTCACAAGGCAACTACATCATAAGGGCTAATTGGCATGATTAGCTATTCTCAGTTGAGACCATTATCTGAGAAATCTTTGCTTGTTCTTTTCTGTTTATGATTTTGCACTGAACCAGCATACCTACTCCCCCAAATACTTTTTTGTTCTTGCTGATTCTCTATTCCAAAAGCATCTAGAGCAGTTCACATTAATGGATTCTGCAGATTTTCTGATTTCCTTAACTTTTCAGGAGCTGGCTTACAGTGTAATCTAGTTGAACTGACCTTGTTTAGCTTCAAACAGGAAACAGACACCAATTCCTAGCTTGTACTTTACACTAAAAAACTTATTTTGTTAGCAAAGGAAAACTGTTCATTTTAATCTCAGATCTGGGATGTATCACATGCTCAGCAACATGCCTGCAACTAAACAGAAATGACAAAACTAAAAGACTTTAGTGTAACACACACAATATTCTTTTTATCTCCAGTCACAGAGATAGTTAAGTAGAGTCAATATATGGAACTGTCAAGGAGTATCCAGAACCACTACTTGTGCCCAGAGCTGAGAATTATCAGAATAAAGAGCTGAATGAAAATGCTGAAAACTGAATTCTGAACCTGATATCCTCAAATCCCATGTGGACTGTGTGCTCCAGGATGCCACAGCACCCTGGTACTCTTGTCATGCCTCACATCCCTGACATTGCCATGTGGCTGCAGGAGACACTGGCACGTTTGGTCCTTCCGTCAGTAATTTTAGCCCTGTTCCAGCACACTGCTTCTTCTCATGAGCAACACAATGGAGATGACGCTGCCGTTGGTGGCAAAACGAAGTGCAATATAGAAGCCCCTTTTATCATTTACTGATGCTCTTAATTTCTCACCCCAGTTTTGTGAAAAATTCTCTGAGACAGAGCCTTCCTGAAGACTTAATGGAACTGCAGACCTGCACAAGAGCACTTCTGTGCCAGGAATCCAAAGAGACCACAAAGAAAGAGGGTCTTCACATGCAAGGTGAAGACACAAAGTCTACAGTGTGGGTTTGAGCTCACCTCTGATGTAAATATCAGGCCTACACCAACACTCTTGTATCCATTGCTGCCAGGTATCATGAGATTCATTTGCTGAAGTACCTGGAAGGTGCCCTGATCCATTTTAGTGCAAATACAGACATTCAGAGCATGATCTTCAGAAGTGTTCCACATCCAAGACTACTCTTGAGATCAAGAGAAGCTGCTCAGTGCTTCAGAAATGCTTCAGAAGAAAAGCCCTGCATGTAAATGCCAGACAGCAGAGGCACCTCTGTGGCTCAGCCACCAACACAGGGCAGACCCACCTCTCTCCTGGGTGGTACAAACCTTACCGATGCACATAATAGCCCAGAGGGGAAGAGAGGCAAAATAAAGCAAGGAAACTGTCAGATACCCCTAACAAGCAGAACTAATTATTCCATGGAGAGCTTCCCAAGGATATCAGGATGTACAGTCAGAGGACAAGGCATTGATCAGCAGAAATGATCAAAAAGTAAGAAAAGCAAAACTGTGCACTGAAAAGCCAGAAGAGAGAAAGGCATGGACAACAAGCAAGGATTAACAATATGGCCCCAAGAAAAACCAAAGATGACAGCTTTTAAGTGAGCTTCCTTGAGTCCTGCTGTGCTCAGGGACACAGGCCTTTGTAAATTCTTTATAAATACATAGGACTGCATCAAAGTCACCTGGAACTCACCAATTTCTCATCTTAAGTGGAACAACTGACAGAAAACTTCCCTCCCCAGACTTTTTTTATTAGCTTCTTGGGTCAAGAGAGGCCACAATAATAATTACAGCCTCAACAAGGAGATGATACTTATTGTTAAAAAACATTATTTGAATCAGGATTGAAGGGATAATGCTTTTCTAGCAGCAGCTAGGTATAAGAGGAGCCAATTTTTTTCTTATTAAATACAGGAGGTTTCATCCTTTTTTGCTGTTAACAGCTTGATAATGCATTCTGGCCCTGCATTTGTAACATATATTGGTCCAGTTCTCCAGGGAGCAGAAGGGGGGAAAGAAAATAGGAACTGGGGACAAAGAGAAGTGCTTTGCACAGCATCACAGGGTAGATAAGAGGAAAAAAAATGATGCCATATGTTAATCTTCATTCTTTGTTGCTTAGCTCTGAAATTTGAGTATATCAGTGGGGGCAGTTCACTGCCTTGGACCCCTGTGTGGTGGGAAGTTTCTGTGCTTGCTTTAGAGGTGCCCCCATACAACAGGGACAGTTCTGTTGTCCAGTTCTGCCCAAGGAACCAGCTGGTGACCAAGGGCCAGCCGCTCTGGAGCAGAAGGGAGACTTCTTGCCACCTCCCTCACTGCCCAACAGATCCTCCAGCTGCCTGGGGAGCACCTAAAATATAAGACCTCTGCTTCAGTTAACTGAGAAATACAATTAATTATCTTCATTAGAAACACAGGAGACATCGTATCATGAAGGAGCACATTAGTAGTGAAGGTACAGCCAGTCAGGAAACAGCTGTACAACACATGCTATTCCCAGGATGAGGAATGCTCCCAACTTCACCTTCCCTTTAGGGAGAGCCATGGGTGGGACCAACCCCTCCAAACTCAATCTGACTGGTATGTCTTTAGAAAAGGACACCAAACTGGGAACAGAACCTGTCTCCTGCTTTTCGTTAAAAGAAATGGAAATATCTGAACATCCAGAGCCAAAGGTCTTTATTTTAAAAATACACAGTTTAGATACTTACACTATGAAGAGGATGGGGAAATAACTGTGAGAACTTGCCTTTTTTCAGCACTTTCTCCAGTAAAAAGAAAGAGTCACTAGGAATTTTCTTAAATTTTGAAAGGAAGAAGCCACACTATGCAGAAGTGATACGGTGTGCTCTGATGGGTGGGACACACACATCAAGATGCTCCATTTGGCAAGAGAACTGAAACACTAATGAATGTTATCGTGTGAAAGAGGAGAATTGAGTGCATGTGTCTGCATGTACCACACACACAGAACCTTAAGAGAACATCAGGGTTAAATTAGACTGACCATAGGGAAAACAGCACTATTAATATTGCCTTGGTTTAAAGTTTACCAACAGTGCTACCATGGCGGAAGTGTCTGATAGTGGGATTCTGTTCAGAGTGAGGTTCTTGGTACTCATGGTGGGTTGGAGCTTTCTCACCTAACTGCTGGAGATACCCTAGGGTAGATTTTGTGATTCTTACCCAAGACAAATAGCAATTAATTCCTCAAAGACAAAAGTATTAGGCTGCTTCACTCATTCTGACCTGAGAGAAACATTTCATTCTGCAAAAATCACGCAGAGCAAAAAAAGAAGAGGCTGATTCATTTGAATGCAGCTCACCCTGCACTGTTCACTTGCACTGTCAAGCTCTGTGTTTGCTATTTTGGCTAATTATATAACTTTCAAAGAAAAGGTAGTTCTTACCAAGCACTGAAAGAAGGGTGGGAGGTATTATATCAGTCTCCTGCACTTCTCTTTTTACATACAATGAGCCTCCAAATTCTGACCTGTCTGAGGAGATTACATCCACTCGTGACAAGGCTGGATCTGCCCCAGAACACAAGATTTGCAAGGAAGGCACATCTTGTCATCCTTGCTTTCTGCCCTCTGTCATTAGTGCCCAAATGAAATCTAGTAAAGAAAAACTATTTATTGGAAGGACTGAAAAGTCCATGTATTCAAACTGTCCAACATTATTAAGCATATGAATAAAACCATTCAAGATAGAATCAAATCCCCTGCTGGAGGAAAGGCTATTCATTGTCAGCTGGGGAGAACTGCACTCTAACTCCAGATTCGTGCAGCTTCAAATTGTCTCATTTGAGATGTTTAGATAACAGAGTCCCCTGAGTTTTTCTATTCAGCTCAGTGTGCAGCAGCATGACAGCCAAAGAAAAACTTAACACACAAAGGATTAAGAGGTGCTATTTCTTCACAAAAGAAGATGGGAAATGCTGTAAGGTAGGAATGGCTTGCCCTTGTCTTTACAGCTTGTGAGCAATCAGCATGGCTGCTGGTATTCAATACTGAGTTTCATCAAAAGCACAAAGTATGATTAAGCCACTAAAAAAAGCTGGAGAGTATCCAGGGTTTAATTACCCTCATATCAGATTTTTAAATGCTGATGAGAGTGAGTGTCAAACAAGAAGGATGGCTTGCAACACAGTACACCTTGGGGACTGCCTGTGCACGAGGCTGGTGAGTGCCCAGCAAACCAGCTGCAAGGGGGAATTACAGAGGTTTGATAGACTGAAAGAAAACAGAACAGTTAATTTACATGGGTCTCAAACAGCAAAGCAGATAAAATAAGAAGCTAAAATAACAAACTAAACCCAAAGATCACTTAGATGAAATATAACCCAAATCTTTTCTTTCATTTGAAGGAAAAAAAAATCTGCTAGAAACCTTTTAACAAATGCCCCCCCCCCCAATTACATTAGCATTTAGGCTTAATTATACCTAGAAGATCTAACAAAATTCCAGTCCCTGCTGTTTTGCAGCTTACAGGTACAGAAGGACAGTCTTTGATCTGAAAAGGACTGAGAAGGACAAGACAAGCAGCGTGGGAAGTATAAGCATCCATTTCTTTTTGCATAAGGGCAACAAAAGCGTGGTGACACAGTGCATGTCTGTATGCACTGGTGACAATTGCATAGCTGGGCCTTGCTGTGGAGTGTTCCAAAAACGTATCTGTGAACAGCCACAAAGTCTTGAATATGTTTCTTCCTATACCTTCTAGGAAGATCATATACTGGACAGTAAAAAAAAAAAATCAAGAAGCATATATAGTCTTCCTAAGAGCAACTCAAACATATTTAACTGTAGGCATTTTCATAGACAATTCACAAGTTTAATATTACTCAACCCCATATAATTTAAGCAATTCTGCTCAAACCATAATCAGCAAATTTTTACTGTTCATCCACTGGGACATCGTTCAACATGGCACTCAGATAAGAGGGGGTTTGCAAGATAATTTGGGCTAACATTTGCAAGAACATAATTACTCCCAGCCTTCAGTTTGATCTTATGTGTTCCCCTCTGCACTGCTGCAAACACCTAAGAACACTGCACATGACAGCCCAAAGAAAACAGGCTTGACAGGGTAGAGGAATAAATTTCTTTCCAATGTTCAGAATGCAGGATTGGGCATTCACATAAAGTGCCCATAAATCTCTAGAACCTGAGGAGGTTATTCTTGGATATCTCAATAGTCGTGCAGAAGTTGCAAACAGCAGTTTGCCCCTGTGTGCATGCAATCATCCAAAACTCTGTAACACAGAATCCTTATGGGAATAACTGCACCAGAGTGATTTCAGTCAGGCACAGCTTCAAAATCTGATTTCTGTTTTACCAACTTGATTGATGACTGGAGGAAACATTGCAACACCTCTCTGTATCTGTCTCCTCATCTAGAGCTACCCTCAAGTCCAAAACTGGTACTTGAGGATTCAGTAAACATCTAATATCTTTTAATAGCAAAGATCCTGGTTTCTCACTAGAGTAAAACCTCTAGACCAGCACCTCTTCACTGATACAACACAACAGACCAAAGGTGCTGTGCGTCAGCACACCCTCACTGTCATACCTTCCTGCTTCCTAACCACACCTAAGTGCCTACACCTGCTTTACCACAAGAGTCCAGAACTCCTCAGAGGTCCCAAGTCCTGCCCTCGGGTCTGTCAAAGTCCCCAGCTAAGGTTAAAACAAATCAATACGTTTAACAATTCATTTAATCAACACTTGTTCCAAATTTTGCTTCCTCTCGATTGTTCTGAACACCTGAGGAACTCTTTTGATTTGAAATAGGTCAGCAAAGCCAACAGAGCTCCTGCCTCTCCCATGGGCAGGGGGTTTAGTACAGCACAATTTCTCTCTTGTCAGGGTGATTTATTTTCCCACTGTGAAGTGCTGATATAAGTACTCATGGACAAAATATATAAAGGGGTCCCATACTCCTCTTTAACACCTTTGTAGGGTTTTTTTTTACATCTACCTTTTTCTAGGCAAAGGAGCATATGGGGCATTTTGTCTCCAAACACCTGCTCTGCTGACACAGCACCTCCCGCACTGCAAGCACCCCATTAAAACTGCTCTTTATATCTGTGGCAGCTAAAGCACTTCCTAACACAACACACCACAGTAAAAACCCTAATCTCCTGTTCAGGAGTTTTGATGGCAGAAATTTTGGTCATGTCTCTTCATTCTCTAACCACACAACTCCCTGGTGCCACCCAGTACAGCAGAGAGCAGGGGAGTGAGGAAAACCCTTATCTCAGTAGGTGGAGTTACTTGTCCCAGGTCAGAGAGTAAATAAGAAGGATTGAGAGCTCCATGTTCAGGGAAAAATGACCACCAACAACCCTCTAAAAGATGTGTTTTACTGGATGAAATTCAACATATCTAGTGTATGTGTTTATTGATTTAATACTTTTTCCCCCTCTATTCATTAGACTATAGGTAACCCTCCTCCATTTTTGCTTCTTCCTTTGATACTGATAACAGACCCTCCAGGATCCAGTTTATCCTGTACAGATTTCTATGAGCATGACATCACTTTGCCTTCCCATCTGCCTTTTTGGATAGTTACAAAGCAGGAATATGTTACCCTTCTCTTTTGTGAGCTGGTGATCCCTATCCAGGAATCCTTCCCCTATGGCAGAGATCCAATAATTTGTCATGTCACAGTGTTCGGGGAATTCTTCCTCTCCTGATAAGAAATGATCAGTCTGTTTTCATTTCCCTTGAGCCTTTAGGAAGAGATAACTTAAACTTTTAACTTCTGATTAATGGTGCTTCCTTCAACATAACGTACAAAAACGTGGAAAGAAATAGTAAGTCAACAATAAAGGAAAGACTTTATCAATTATTTAAACACTATTCACACATGAAAGATTCAATGAGACTCAATATCTTTTTTTCCCCCCATGGAATATCCTGTTATGAAAGCACCAGAGCTGTAAATTAAGTCTCTACCTACTCTGTGAAGTTATTCCATTGGGGGGTGGGGAGGGGCCCTTGAGTCACCTGAAATTATGGCCACGTTTTACTAAAACCTGATCTTGGCTGCCATAGGTTAATACTAACAGGAGGCACTGAAAGGCTGAGCTGTATATTCTGAGCATCTGTTCACACGAGGTGAGGGTCTACGCTTGCCCCTGTCACACCTGCAGAGAGACAGGCACCTATTTCCTTTATATAATGCAGCATTTGTTCAGGACTTGGACCAAATCTAGGTCAGAAAGGAGCAGCTCACTCAGGTGATTGTCAGTTCCACTACATCACACACAGCCCCCCCAGGGACCTGCAGAAACATCTGCTATTAAACCCGCAAGTATTGACCAAGGTTGCTGTGGCTCACCTGTTTGTGAGGGACATCAGACACACAGCTGCAAACAGCACAGGTTCCAAGGCCAAAATCATGTTTTAGGGTACCTCAGGATCCTTTGCAAGATTGAATTGTGAATAAAAGATGGTATAAAGGCAGATGAAGGCAAAACTAACAAATCATTGGAGAAGAGGATTTAAGGCAGGAGTTCTGAAAAAACTAGGAATGAAATGTCTCTGACTCTCAGTTATGATATGTAGCCTCTATGATCAAAATCACCCTGGTGCTGGAAGTGGCAATACCTGGAAAAAACAGGGAAACTCTGGACTCTAAGAAGCCCAAAGACTCTTCAAAGCAAATATATAGAAGCCTGTGTTAAGAACAAATGTAACGTTTGGGGAAAAAAAACAAAAAAAGCTTCACAGATGGACGTCATGCTACACAGCCCGACTGAAATTCCTTGAACAAGTTGAAAAAAGAAATCAGATTCCTACAGTACACTTGGACTTCCCAAAAGCACTCCGAAGCAGCAGCTTTTAAGGAAATCAAGCAGCCATATAATCAGAAGCAGAGGTCTCACATGAATAAACAATTGGTCAAAAGACAGAAAATTGAGTAGGAACTGGTCATTTCTTGCAGCAGGGAAGTCACCAGGAGTCCCCCCAAAAGGATATATACACTAATATCTGGGTCCTTCAAAACTTTCATGAAAGTTTCATAAACATATGTGAAAAACATAGTTTGCTGATACTAAGTTGCTCCAGATGGTAAATAAAGCATCATTGTGAGCAACTGCAGAATTACATTGTGGAGCAGACTTGACTGGGCTAAAAAATGACAGATGAAATGCAGTGTAATAGATGTTGAATTCACTGAGTGCAGGTTATAACCTCCCTGCCAGCTGAAAGCCAGATAAATTGACTTAAACCTTGGCTTAAGCTGCCTATGAGAAGTCAGACTGGCCGAAAAATCCAGAGCTGGAGTCGTCACCTTCCCCTAAATGTCACCTTCTAGAAAACAAGTGTTGAGTACTTGGAAACTGCTGGCTATACTTCCTGCTAGAACTGGAGAGATCTAAATTCCATATTGGACACCATGCAGTCTGTCCCACAGTGGCCAGGAAAATTGACATAGTTCCTTCCTAACTTTTTTTGGCACTTAGGGAAATAAGAACCACCTCAGGAAACGAACCTTGTTGACTGGTTCAAGGTCATGGCAGGCCTAAAGAAACACATATTTGATGTATGATTCACAACATACCATCTCCGTCTACTACTCACATGAGTAAAGAACTGCAGTAAAAAAAAAACCAAACCAGAAATTGGCCAATCAGTTGCCTCTCATTTTCTACATTACCCCTCTAAGCCACCAAGGGGCAATTCCCCTCTGCTTTCACAGTCAAGGTCTGTATAACTGACCAGAGTCTGACTCTGAAATACTCCTCCTCGTTTGCAGTCTCAATTGCAAACACACGATGAGCAACTACTTATGGATTTAATTAGTTGGTTTCTCACTTTTTGGAGGTCATTTGTGTGTTCTCAAATTTAAATACTATACATATCATTACCTCTGAGGGTGGCCTGGAATGAATTTTGGTGGTATATTAGATCTAAGTCCTGCAAGGGAAGAGTAGAGCCCCACACGCAGCAGTGCTTTCAGAGACAAGAATTTGCTGAGCAGAGGGCACATATGCATTTGATGTTACCTTCTCATGAAAAACTGATTGTTTTTTCCTCCTTTTCATCACCTCTGTAATTGCTACAATTAAAGCAAGAGAAGTGGAAGGTTTCAGGACTGGAGCTCTGGTTAAGTGTTTGTGTTAAATTGCATCATCTGACTGCACTGGGAATTGACTGTCTGTACTCATGCCATTACAGGCTGAACTGCAGAAGGAAGAAGGTTTTCTTATCATTTATTTGGGTGCAAGCCAGGTGTAAGATGGAGTAACCTTTCTCTGGAACTTGGTACAAGTTGATGAAGTGCAAGTTTCTACAAATAGTTCTACCACTAATGAAGTTTAGAAGGGAAACATTCCTGCATGAAGGTTTCCAGTGGGTTGCAAATGTGTAATTTAGGAGAAGCAGTTTGCTAAGGCAGATTATCCCAGTTTGCCAACTCAGGGTGTCAGGCAACAGCACTTCTGCAGGCAGCCTAGATGGGATGCTTAGTTGCCCCTTAAGTCTTCCTTTCTACAGAAGGATGAGTACTTTCAAGCTTCAAGGCTGAAGACTCAGGCTGAGCTGTCTCAAAGCTTGTTACAAGCATGTGATACTGCCCAGAGTAACCCACACTCCCGGGACCAGTCCTTGGTCTCACATCCACAGAGCATTCTGCTGCTGAGGGGAGGCAGGATATCCAGCCCTGTCCTCAGGTGTGGGTTCAGATATTCCAAGGCTACTTCTCACCAGGTTTTTCTTTTTCCTCTGTATTTACCCTTTTCAACCTTTGACCAAACATCCCCCACCAGCTGTTGTTACACTGGTTTTGTATCTCTGTTACAGGGTGATGATGGATCAAATGAGCTTCCTACCTCTGAGCTGCTCAGAAATGGATGTTCCATCTCAGTCTCCCCACTGTGCCGCCACATATGGATGCTGAGAATTGTGCCAGAGAGAAACTAAGCTCAGGGGCATTTCAACAGAAACGTATTTGGACAATCCTTAGAGAAGACTCAAGAGTTAACAAGATTATTTTATCACTTTTGTAGACACAGTACTAATACCAGACACGCTGGTGGAGTTAGCAGCAGAGTTGCAAACTGCCAAATGTGCATGTGCTACAAGAAAAATTCTAATATAACTTCCCTCCCAAATCACTGCACTTTATGTAAATGTGTAACAGGTTTGAAGATCCTCTGTAAAGTGTCCCACTTTTCCAGCATTAGACAACAGTTCCCAGGACACTTGTGTCAAAGATTCGGCCATGACTTTCAAAGCCTTATTTTTTCCCCTTCCCTAGGAAATTATTCAGAGTTAATACATCAAATAAATATAGAAATAATTTGAGTTCAACAGTAGACCTCAAATTCAGATGTCTCAAAAGTACAAAAAGGTTTAAACACCATTAGTTTCTGTATGCTTGGATACACTGCTCCTCTGTATTTTAGGCCCAGCTCAGGTGTGTTCCCCTCAGCCAACACCTCGGCTCAGCTCTGCCCTTACATTTCCCACTCACTGTGGTCTCTGCCTCACAGCTCACTCATTTCATAACCAACACTCCCACAGCTTCTGTGCCGTATCAGATCTAAGCCAGGCAATGGAATAAGACAGAGAACAGAGTGGACCTGGCATACCCGGGGAGAATATTTAAAGTAAAAATCACTATTTTTAAACCACATCGGCAGCTAGAGCTGTTAAAATTAAAATAAGGTTTATTCTGCCATTAACAAACCTGCTCTTTATTTTCATCGCAGGAAACCATCTACTCTGAACATTAATAATGCCTTTCAGCTACTGGCCTGGCTGGAAACCAACATCCAGCCACTCTCCACAGGCACCAAGCACTTGGCTCAACATTTTTTGCCAGGGTTACTCAGAGTACTTCTGCTACCCTGCAGACAGAGAACTTAAAGACAGGGCATTATCATATAGAGCAGGACCTCCAGACCAAGCAAGTGTTGGATTCTGGGAATTCAGTACAAGCTCTAGCAGTACAATAGGTCATTACCTGCCTGGATGCATTGCACAGTGCTGCTGCATACAGAAAATTTTGGGGAAAAACTGTCAATAGTGCCAATAGTCTTTTAAGAAAGAGGTAGTCACAGAAGACAACAAATTTTCCTTTTAAATGCCATAAGACGTCCAGATTCTGCGTGGCTCAGACACACACGCCTGCCTAGGAAGACATAAAGAAGAGATCTGGTTACATAATTTCTGGTTTCCAGGCAAAATGAAAAAAGAAAACACTTGTACATTTCAGGCTTGGTTATGTCCGACTGATTTCGAAGCATTCAAAAATAAGCAGCCAAAAAGATGCCATGCCCTAATTTCAGACCAAGCTGGGCAAATTCACAGCATCGCTGAACAGCTACATCTCCTCTAGAAATGTTTCCTAAGCCTGTCTTTAGGATGTCGTTTCAACAGTTAAACTGCTGTTCTGCCTCCTATCAATTGCCCAAACAAGATCCAAGGAAGCCTATGCACTGTTTGTGATGGGCTTGAAGAAATATGTCACAGAATGAAATCGGAGTGCTGTAGGTAACTTCCGAGAGTATGAGAGACTCACAGCCAGCAGCTCCCCCCAGCCTGTGACTGCTGCTGCACCCAGTGCCTCCTAATGCTCCTGTGTGTCACTTGAGGCACCCCTGGGACCTCCTCACACCCACACCTCACCAACTACCTGCCCTTGAACATCTGTGGCCACAGCACTTCTCCCACCTCCCCTACCTCCCACTTGTCTGCCCCTTTGGAAAGGCAGACATCCTGGCCTGGCAGAAGAGAGGGAGGCACTCACAGCTCTATGGACACTGAGCAGCCCCTGTCCCCTTCCTCCAATCCCTATGCAGGGAAGTGCTGAAGTGCTTGGAGACACGGGCAGGCAGTTTGGAAAGGATGGATTCCCAGCAGCCTTTCCCCTGGGACACTCTGTGCCTGCTGGGCATGTGCAGGCTGTGCAGGGGCCAGAGCTGCTCTTCCTGGAAGACTTTGTATGCAAACACCCTGAGCAATGGCAGGTCCAAAACTCTCCTCTTGCCTTAACCCATGGCCAGCAGCTCCAAAGGGACAGAGCACAAGCCAGGCAGACTAAGGAGGCAGTTTCCCTGCAGCTCAAACATGATGGGAAGGCAGCTTGACCAAAGGTTCACCATCCCCTCGCTGCCTTCCCTGGAACCAGCACCTGCCTTCCAGGTCCTGGAAGGTTCTGGGCAGTGCTAAACCCAGAAACTCGGAATGGGATCAAAACGGCTTTGACATACCTGCCCTAAGCCTAAGGAACACCATTTCCATCAGGTTAAGATCATGCCCTATAAACAACTTTTCAACACAGAAAAAAGAGTTTCTCCCAACAGTGTGTAGTGCTGCAGATAACTAACATGAAAAATGTCCTTCCACGCAGGCACTGAATAACAAAATAATCAGTTTTTCCACTCAGATGCTTCCTGATATTGCTTATGCTTTTTTGTGTGTGTGTGAGATGTGGTGTTCATAATAAATAATTTCAAGACTTAATGTTCACTGGCTCCTTTGTCACCAGCAACTCTTGAATTGCCAAATGAAAAATATTTCATTTTTTGGTGTTCTGTAAAAGGATCATATATTTGTCAACAATTTTATAACTCTTAGCAGTACTCCATGAATATCATCAGCATTGGATCCTCTCTCAAAGGCCTACTAGATAAAAAAAAAATAATGTAAGCAGCAAGTCTGATGATTCCCTTTTTCTCTTTATTACAGCAGCACTACTTGTGCCGTTATCATTATAGGTCTGGCAGCATTTTTATTAGAACCTGCTACTCCAGGGGTTTATAACTCAGCAGTAAAAATTCACCCTGGAATGAAACTTGTCATGCAAGGGAGCTCTTATTTAAGCCCAAATGTCAGAAAATTATATTTATACATTTTTAAGTTATTTTAAAGCACTTTCAATTGTTCAGGCAATTTGATTACAACAGGTAATATGAGCCCCAGCACTGCAAAAGGAACTTGCTGAACGTGACGTTCAGACATCATTTCCTAAAGCTTGTGGCCACCATGTGACTACCAGGCCAAAATCTATCTATGTCCATTTTTAAGGGGTGGTTTAACATAGACAATCTATTATCAACAGTACTTAAATATCTCACCAAGTTCAGCTGCTGTCTACTCAGAGCTAAAGCCAATCCTTCATATACCCCTGGTTATATCAAAGACAATCATTTAACAGTTTCACACTGCTCAGAATTCCAGAGCCTCTTAGGGACTTTAGCACTCAGCTCCTACTGCATTTTAGTGTATGCTTCAGCAGGTGCCCAACTTTTTAGCTCCTCTGCAATCCCTAGCCTAGGATATCTAAATAAATATTTTCAGAATGCTACAGAAAGCAGGAGTAAATCTTCCATGACCTTGAAACATTCCACATTTTCTTTATTCTTCTTTAGAAACATGGAAAATAAAGCAAGCAGCTAATTGCAACAAATACAATAAGCTATACTTCTTTGAGCGCTCAGGTGGTCATATTAAAACAAAGTGCTTAAGGTATGAATAGCAATAAAATCCCACCTCCAGAAGCATCTGCAATACAGCAGGAGATGAGATGGGACCTGGGGCTCAGCAATTTGCAACTGTGCTACAGAGATGTTGGGGAATTCTGGAGATACATGAGCAAAGCATGTGTTCAGAAAATGAGGAGTAAAGATCTGCAAAAATAGAAAAACTGGAAAATGGGGCTGGGACTCCTGTTAGGGAAAATGTAGGGGTGGACTGAAAGGGAGACTCCTTTCCATACTGGGATTTTGAAGTGTGTTCTCTCTGTATTATATGGGAGAGACTGTGGGCAATCCCTTGCTAGACAAAATAGTCACACAAGAGAAACAGGGAAACACCGAAATACTCCAGGCAAAGAGGCGCAGAACTTCCTTGAGAGGACTGGTTTAACAGTCCTGGAGTATTACTGGAAAATGTCAATATTCAAATGGCAAACTATGTTCCCCAACCTTCACTTTGAAGGCATCTCAGGACACACCTGACAAACATTTCACATGGCTCCCATTTTGTGCACGACTGTCTGTTTGACGAGCTCACACTGCACACTAAGCTCCCTTTTACCCCTGATGTGCTCTATGCAAGAGAACCACTCCAGCTGGACTGTTAGAAGAGAGATTGCAGATGTGGGGCAACTACATTTAATACAAAATGCCAGTTCAGCCAGGGTGAGGCTTTGGAGGGTAATGGGAGAATTTGCCTCTTTAAAGAGGCTTGATTTCAATATGTGGCCAATGAAATTAACTTCCACAAAATCCTCCAGAAAAGCTTTTTGCTCTTTTCAACAGCATCAACTAATAGAATTCCATCACTTGTGAATGAATTCCCCTTATTGCTCATTACACCATAATCTGGTCATTTTAAGTGGAAGGGAGCTTTGCTCACTTTTTTTGAGCAATTCCTGATTTGCTTTTGACCAAGACTGTTTCTTATGCAGCTGTAACCTACAGTAACTGTTGTCTGACAAGAGCCTTTCAACTGAAATTGCCCCCATTACAGCTGTAATAAAATCAGAGTAGAAGATGAAGAGCCTGGCTTTACGGGTTCATCCTTCACTCCCCCCTCTAAGTGAGATTTCTATCATTCACTGTACTTTGTAACACACTGAAGTATTCAAAATGAGAGTTTTTCATGCCAGCTCTCACAGAATCAGGCAAAACCTCTGCAACCAGACAAGGTGGGTGAAGGAGCAGCTTTGCTGCTACAGAACAAAAATGGCTCAGGGACATAACAGCACCCAGAACATAGAGGGCAAGAAGGCTGGAAGCAGCATTTGCCTGAGGGAGCACTGATAAAGTGAAACACTCCCTTTTAAAAATCAGGCCTAGCAAGTAATTCAGGAAAAGGCAGCATTTCAATAGCTTTCAGTTGTGTTCCTATTTTAACACAAACTAAGACATGGACTTCAAGGGCAGCACCACCACCCAGGAGCTGAGAGGGTTCCTGTGATCCAAGCCAGCCACATTCAAAGGAAGACTCCATAGTACCACTGGGATAGTCAGGAGTTGCATTTCTGGTGCAATTTGTAAGTCCCTAAATGTAAGTTAGTTGTCAGCAAACAGATGGGCCTCCTGACACCAGTTATAGTTACTGTGGTACCTCTGTTACTGCCCCCCAGTTTAGCATTTCAGTAACTTCAGCAAGTCTGCTCAGGGGATGCTTGTGAGCATCATTAAAGCCCCACCATTTCTTCTCAGAACCAGTTGTGTGGGCTCCCAGTTTCAGCAGTTAGGCCAAACAAGCACAGATGTGGTTTTCTCACTTCTAGAGCACTTTCATGTAGCATCAGAGCTTAACAAAACCTCTTCCGGGAGGGTTTTCCTGAGGCTCTAGAACAGCCTATGGAAAAGACCACACCTACTCAGATAAAATAATCTAAACCACAGCTCATGAGTCACTGTTCTTGAGTCACACTAAAACTTTAAAAGAATGAAACACTCACACCACAAAGAAACTAAGCACATACTTCACGTACGTGCTCAAAACTCACTGGCATTGGTTTGATTGCTGGATTTAACAGGATTGACTTCAGTATGTACTTAAATACTCTACTGAACTGGAATTTTACAAATCTCATTTAACATGAAAAGGTTCTAGCAAAGAGCCAGGCATACAGTAGTTATGAGCTTCTGAAACTTTTACCTACTGATGGGGAATTTATGAAAGATGAGCTTCAGATTGCTACAAGCCTGAATCCCCTTTGACTTCCACTGAAAATTCAACTCTTAATGAATTTACACAATTTACCACTTCAACAATGATCTCCATAATCCAGAGTTTGGCAAGTAAAAACATATTCTAGAAATCTTCTATGTCCCTACAGCTCTGCAAAATTATTATTCCATGGGTGGTATAGGAACAGATGTTACAAAGAAGCACTGTCTTAAAACACTTAAAAAATCCAAACTAATTTTCAGCAAATGCTACAGATTAGGAACAAGTATCAGACAAGCGTTCAAATCCTCAGTGTCCTTACTGAAACAACTGTCTCCTCAAAATTATCCATACTAGGTGGTCTGCAGACAAGTATATGTGGGCTGGTTTTTTTTAATCCATGAAGTAGCTCTGTGTCGTTACAAAGTCGAGATGGAATCATTATCCCTGTTCCCTAAATCGAACAAACACTTCCCAGGCACCCACTTAGCACAAGTGTTTCTTCAGAAAACACTTCCAGTAGACTGCAGTGCTGCTGATTTGCCATTTCAGGTGCTGTAAAACATTACAATAAAAAGGACAAAACCACACCAATGCACCCAGTTTGTCCCAGTCACAGCCACTGCTCTTTTGCTGTAACTTTTCCACAGGGACTTGCCTGGCACCAACACGAGTGGCTGTTGTTCACTGACCCCTTGACACTGGAATGGGCTGTACCCGACTGGGGCATTTCCAACAGTCCCACTGCCTGTGGTTCAGGTATTTACTGCTGCCCTTCCCCAAGAAAGGAATGATTACCTGCTTTTTGTGCACTAAGATGGTGATAGGAAAAGTCAGCTAAAAAGAAATTCCAGAGGCACAGTCATTAAGTATCAGTGGTGCTGGCAACATTCTTCCAGACATCATATTCCTCCAGCCATGCCTCACTCAGGATTAGTGTTTTGGAAGAATATAAAAATGTGCATCAGGCAGCCAATACTGAGTGATTTCAACAGGCCCATAAAATGTTCTTGGGCTGGAACAGTGAGAAATCCCCCGGTGCTCAGCAGTCCTAAGTCAGACAAAACACACTTTCACATCACTGGGAAACAGCCAGAGGGAAGGGTGAACACTGAAATCCACTCCTGGGGTAGTTCACATCCCAGAGGAGCTTGTCCATCACTGCCAGGGATTTCTGGATCAGACCCTGACTGCACTGAAAGCACTGAAGTTGTGCACGCTCTGCAACAGCTCCTGTCACAGCAAACCAGGAAGGAAAAGCTCAGGTGCCTCAGCTACAGCCGCAGCTCCATCTGTACTCCAGAGCTGTAGCCATCCAGAGAACTCTGTTTTCTTTACTCTGGTTACTCAGTTTGGGGAAAATACTTCACCTTAATTTTTATATATTAAAACAAATTGTGTTATATGTACTACATGTTATTATTTATATTAACTATATACTGTATTATTGGATATAATGTTTTCTTTAACAATTCATACATTTTACATATCAAAATGGTTAAAGAAAACCTCTTAACATACCTAATGTACAGAGGTATTCAATGCCAAGCTACTTTTTCTGTAAAAGAATATTAAAAACTGTCCTTTTACTTCACTGATCTATAAAATTTCTACATTTTAAAAATATCAGCAATCCAACTTTGTCTACTTATTGGTAGAGTTATGTTACCAAGTAGGTCATAAAGTAGTTTTATTTTTAGGTGTATTTTTAAAAACTCATAAGTGATTCAGTAGATCCCCATCTATATAAATTCCTGACACTTCCATGTGATCAATTAGAGACATTTTCCAAGTGCGGATGATAATTATAATTATTAGCATTTATAATAAAATTACTAAGTTGGAGATATTTTTGGAAGGGTGCAAACTGTCACTGATCAGTTACATCATCCTGATCACTCAAAATGTGTGCAAAGTGCTGAGTTCCAGCAGTGCTGAGAACTGCACATTACAAAGATGATTTTATATCTTTGTGTTTGCCCAATCTGCAAACGATGGTGCCAGAATGCCTGTGAATGTGTTCCCCTGTTCCAACTCAATGTCAAAGACAGTGGCTCAAGGAGAACAATTCTGTGATCCAATGGAAGTTGGAAAGTCTGAATTCACAAGCCCAACTCGGTTGAAGCACCAGCTTTTCCCTATAATCTTGTAATACCGATTTTTGGTAAATAATTATCTACATGAGTTCTGCTTTATCTGAACAGGAGCTGATCTGAAGTGGATAGAGGCAGTTTGATGAAACTGGGATTAGGCTCTTTGACCAGACTCTTTGAGGTCAGTGATTTATTTCACACTGGTAGAGCACCCTGGACACCAGAGCCTGCACCAAAAGGTTGTTTGAGTGGCTAAACACTGCCTTTCTGGTATGAAAAGATGGGATTGTGACTCTCCTCTTTCTCTCTGTTTCATTTCAGCCAGTCCTTCCCCACCAGATATGGGGACAAAGATAAGAGAATGAACAAAATCCTGAAAAGAGCTGCAAGCAGAAATCCCAAAATTGTCATACAGTCAGTTTCCACACCTAGGACCTCATTTTAAGTGCACTTAAATTTTAAGTGTACTTAAGATACCAGGACTTCCACCCACTATTGCTGACTACTTCTTACAAAGTAACAGCTACAAAACAGCAACAGATATTTAGGATGCTCATTCAGAATAGATGATGCCATAAACACTTGAATGGACCCTGGGAAGCTCCATATTAAGCACATCTTCCTTAAGTCAGGTCCACAGTCAGTCTTTGTATCCTCTTTCCCACATGCCTGTATTTGAGAGTGATGTCTTTTATTAACAGAGAGCACAGGAGTCAGCCATCCCCTGACTCAGGTACAGGGGTATCCAAAGATCCAGGCCTGGGATTTGGAGAGAGGTGCTTTTTTTTTATGCTATGTGTTTTTCAATTATTATTTTTTTCTTAACTGCTCCCTCTTTTTAGAATACACTAAACAGCGTCAAGAAAACACACTGCTCTCATAGTTCATGGTAACAAGCAGATGGAACATCAGTAGGCTAAAACCTCAAAATTTAAAACTATGAAAAGAAATACATCTGTTCTTATTTCTTGCTCCTATAAAAGATGAAAAGAATGGGAAGAATTTGGAGGATGAGAACCAGGGTCATATGATATCTATCAAAATGCATATGGTTTCTCTCTTATCTTTGTCTCTACAGCACATAAATAAACGAAATCGATCCCAGTACTGCTGCATATAAATAACTGTAGGATGACATTATTAGGCCAATTACTATGACCAGTTACAGACTGAAAGAAGATGACATTTTTCTTGTTGTGTCTCTCAGCCCTCCAGTAATAATACTGGCTCACATCCAGCCTTTTTCAGTGCAGTTATAGCCACATGGGAGATGCTGGGTGGTATCTGCTACTGCATCGTTCTTCTCACAATGGGTCCTTGATCTTATTATTTTAACAACTCAGCTTTGCTCCTAAGCCTGCTTTTCCCTTCAAGTGTTTGGGTGCCTGTTCAGTCTCACTCCACAGGGAGGGCTGGATGTCTCAGGAGTTTAAATGAATGCAGCAGTTACACTGGGCCTGCCAAACTGGATTGCCATTTTCATTCCTATTGATTACCTTTACAATGAAACATGACCAGCCAGTTGTCCTTAGAGGTGTTTTAAGGCACAGAGAGAGATGGCATGAGGTCCTACACTGAGTTACTCTGCATTGAGTTTCATTTGCAAATGTGATGGATTCATTTACACTCCTTGTGCTTTAGCTCACTCGGCTTTAGGAAATGTCAAAAGCAAGGGGATAACAAAATATGACATAATCTCAATACTTCCTTCCTTTCCCCAAAGTTTGTAATGAAATGAATGTAAACCCAATTTTTGCTTCAAATGTAATCCAATATCATTAGATAGGAGTGCAGGATCATACAAAAGATTTCTGAACCTCTCTGGGAAATCTTTTACTGAACTAGAATTCACTGCTTAGTTTCCTCTGCAATCCCTGCCTTTGCTCTCCCTTTGCAATGGCTTCCACAGCCAGTGTGAATTGGATTTAGTTTTGAGTTAGTTTCTAAGAAAAATCCAATTACCTAAATTACAAAATTGCTCCCTGATTTGTACTGAAAAGCTGACCACACTGAAATCACCAAGTTCCTGAATATATTTTCACTAAAATGAAGACGTCCAAGAGGGAAATTCCAGAGTGTCAGGGAAGAGCTTCTAAGCAATGTGAATCTAGAGTAAGTGCTTGGAACTGGAGGAGAAACCTCAGGGTCCATCAGCTGACTTTGCTACACAACCAGCTGCTGGCTCTCCCTTTCAAAAATAATCTGAAGGTGCTTCTGCAGAATCTGCACTCACCATCACAATGACACACATTAATGAACACATCTCATCCCACTGTGGGCAACTCACAAGGTTTAAAAAAGTAGATTCCACTGCTGATCTCTGCTTTCCTGTCCATGTTCTCATACTCCACAGACCACTCCTCTTGTACATGACACCATTTTCCAGTGGCCTCCAAGGAATCCTTAAGAGCAAAGCAAACCTGCAGGATTAAAGGAAACAGATTATTGAACTTTTAAGCCCCATTCTTTCCCCTCATCCAACTCCAAATACAATTACTTATGCTTAAATTTAATTTATTCCAGAAGTCCCAGTTCAATTTATTCCAGCATATTGTTGTGGGAACACTAGTTGAAAACTGGCAATTCCACTAAACAACTCAGTTCTGGATCAGAGCTCTGTGTTTGTCTCACTCTGCTCAAACATCAGGGTCCAACAGTTGAGCTGATATAACCAGTGTTCCCTGGAACTCCTGTGAGGGTGAGGATTGCAGGGTTTTCATCCCAGAAACCTGCACTTGTAGCAGGGTGAGGCCCTTGAAATTAGTACTCCATCCAAAAGCTTCCAATAAGCTCTCCACTAAGCAGCTTGAAGACTTCTAGAAAATTCCCCAAAGACATGAAAATCCTTAAGGAAAGTTTTTATTCACAGAATATCTGACTGGAATCAGTGGGATCCTCCTCAAACTTTACCCTCTAATAGTTTTGCTTATCACAGAGGGGGCTTTTGGCAGTTTAAGCAGTAGAGTTGTAATAGAAGAGCTTGGACTCTATATCCTTCAAATATTTATCATTTCAATATTCTACATCACACTTTTAAGTCATGTTTTAAAATCTTGCATTATCAGGAAACTCTATCTTTTCCAATTCACTCCTATTGCTAAAAGTAAGTGTATATTTTAGGGTAAGAGAGGAAATTTGTGCAGGTTTTTATGTTTAATTATTCGAAAGGCAAATTCAAAGAATCTAAAAAAATTGCTAGCTTTTTTCCATCACAAATGTTTGGGTGCCCAAATAGGAGTCTAGGGTCCATCTGTGATGGAAGCTGCAGGTATTCAGCATTCTCACAGTGTCTTGCTATAACCTCATTATAGCAGCCAACCTAACACCTGAACTTTCACAGCTCTCCATATATCAAAAATTTTAATGTAAGACAATGCAAAAATTGAAGAATAAAATATTCAACATATTCATACACATGCTTTACCTTTCTCTGTTAATCAACAGTAAAACCAGAGATCAGTACTTTGTCCTGGGCAGGACTACATCAATTATTGCCTTATTAGCATTTACAAAGAAAAGATGAGGTCAAGATGAAAGAACATAAATAACAAGAAGGCAAATTGCAAAGCAGTAGAACTGCAGTGAGAAGCTCATATTGCACCAGGTGCTGAGCCAGGTCTAGAGCTGTATTCACAGCTCTAGTGAAGCCCATTAAACTGAACTACATCTTCCTAGGAAGGGTTGTATTAAATATATTTGTGCTTTGGTGAACCTAAAATACAGTTTTGTAAGGTTTAAAGTGCTTGATCCATCACTTGTGCGTTTTAATTGTGACTCATGTGAACACGCAGAAGTCTAACAACCAAACAGGCAAAATGGCAGGAGCTTTACATTGAAAAAATCAGGGCAATCTGGTATGTCAAAAACCCCATTACACTAGGGGTGTTCCACAGGCTGGGCTCTCCACCCCACGACATCAGTATCAACACATTTATATTTGCAATCTAAAATTAATGGCAATGCAGAGGGAGCCCAGGATACCCTTGGGCTCCTCCTGGAGAAAAGGTCTGTTCTACTACTTTGTTTATTCCATGCATAACGCCTTTTAAGTAATTTAAAATACCTTCAGATTTTCCTAATATCACTAATTAAAAAGCTCCAGATTCTTAGATACACAGTCTCTTAGCTTCATTTCCAGAAAACCAGTGATCTGAAGCAGTACTTGCCAAACATGCAGCCCAAGGTGTGGGTTCCACACATACACTCCTGTGGGACAGCCACTCACAGACCCTGCTCCTGTTCTTAATTATTGCAGTTTAATCTGGGGTCACTGCCATATATGTCAAATAATTTTCTGAAGAATTTCCTGTAGAACTTATCGATACTCACATTTACGGGTTACAGGAGATCCTTCACAGACATGGCATTAAATTGCTTCTCATCCCCTCACAGCAAGCGTGCTCAGAGTATTTCCAAGTCTCTCCCTTAAAAAAAAATTCAAAATCAAAAGTGAAATGTGCTTAAACGTAGCTTCTAACAAAATATAACTGGGAAGGCACAAGGCACAATACCCTCAGTATGAGACAGCAATCAAGTGCTCTGCCATCAGGAGAATCATTACAATATGACACCTGATGTTTATTTGATTGGCACTGCAGGATATACAGACAGTTCTCTACAAGCAGGCACACAGAGCCATCAATTAATGCCACTAATTAAAAGCTAAATCAAAATAAGAGAATATTTAAAGAATTTGATCAATGGCACTGAAGGATTTAATCCCTCCTGCCAAGGTTTTTTACCTGTTCTTAAGCCAAAAGCCTTAGTTTAAATTCACCACCAAAGAGGCCAGAAGCCCACATGTGTCTTGGGCTGATCAACAGCAACATCATCAGAAGGTCATGGGAAATGATTCGCTGATCCACCCTCACAAAATCCCACCTGGAATACTGTATCTATGATTCTATGAAATAAATTTGCAGACAATCTATCTCCACTGGATGTGCTACAGCCAAGCTGGATAGTCAAGCCAGTCTCATTCTTACACCTCAGGGAAACAAGAAATGGGCTCAGATGCAAACCAGGCACAGTCTGTGAGTTACTGGCCAGTAAAATAGAGGCATGAAGCACCAAACTGTGACCCTGTGAAAGAAATCCTTCAGCACAACTGAGACAAGGGGCCTTGGGAAGAAAGCAGCATCTAAGCAAGCACTACACAGCCACTCTACCAGGCCCAGTAAGAGACAGCTTTGTTTAAGCAAATGTTCTTGAGGTATTGGAAATAAACTTGTTTGCAGGAAAAAGAGAGAAGGTCATAAAGACTCCAATTCAGCAAGACCTACCACCCAGGCCTAATCACGAAATGGCACTAGGTTTCCACTGGTGCCCTGGTGTTATTGGAGCTCAGGCAGAAAAACAGAGTTTTCAGCTCTACAGTTGGTATTATTTGTGTTTTGGGAAAAAAACCAAGACAACAGAATTTTGCTGGGAAAGACAGTGGTTTAGATCTCCTGGTGAGAATTGCATTTTGCATGTAAAATGCATCTTAGTTCAGATGTTCTTGTCAAGAAAAAACTCGGCTTGTTTACAGACAATGTGCAGGGTTACCAAAGAGTTCTTTGAAAAATAGGTTTTTACTTGTAAAGTAGTATGGAAAGTATACACCAGTGAATGAAAACAGGAAAAGTCTGGAATTCCATTATGACACTTTTACAGTCATTCAAACTACAGCTGCAGTGATTAATATTTATGATCAGGTTATCATTCCCCTCCAAAACAGTCTATTTCATAATAATTCTTGAAGACAATATGCAGATAACATATGGTCCCACGAACATCTGCAGCCCAGAGCCATCTCAGTCAGGAGCACTCAATGTCAGTCTGAGATTGCCCAGGAGTTTCCATCTGATCTGCTGCCTCAGGGATTGAAAGAGCAATAACAATAAAGGGAACCGTGAGTGTTGTTTAATGTTTTCCAATGGATCATGCACATTAGAAACAGCAATTAATGATTTGGTTTATAATGCTGCAGGGAATTACTGTCCAACAAAATAATGTAAGTAATTTAAATTTGCAATAAAGTTTAAGTGTGCAGGCATTTTGTGGCAGCACATAGCACGGATTTGCCTCAGGAAAACAACACTGTTATTGCAGCCACATCCAGATAATCCACAGAAAAAGCCATATCAACCCTTAAGTGATTTGATTATACTCTCTTACTGTGCATGAGTCCTCAAAGGCATATTCAAAACCAAATACACCTCACTAAAAGACCACAGGAGCAAAAACCCAGCACAGAGTTAAAGAACTCTTTTTACTCTCTAAAAGCATTGCTGCAGTCCTCTCCTCCAAAACAAACTACCCAACACTTGCAATTGTCATTATTATTCTATTTTTAAGAATGCCTGTATCATTTAGCCCATGGCACCAGAAGAAATTAAAGATCAGACCCATGAAGTAACCTATATAAGAAAGAGTTGGATTTGCCCAAACTTCCCATGGCCATTTTCTCTAAGGGTAATCATACATGGTAACTGCAAGTGAAAAATTAGATTAGTACCTGTCTGTCTGCAGCCCCAAATATCTGAACCTTTCCCTCCTAGAAATGCTTGCAAAGATAATGTTGTACATCATGGCCTGCAAGTCGAAACATGCAAATCCAGAGAAGAAATGAGTTTTGGAGGAAAAGACCTCTAAAACAGAGTTCTCTACTAAAGCAGACTTTAACTCTTCACCACTGAGGGGATGTTGCAAAGTTTGCCTCTACACATGAAATGATATATTTTAAATACTTATCCAAACACAAAACACAGACACTTGATCTCAACATCTCAGACTGATGTTGTGTACATTAAACTTTCACACTTCTACTCCACATTCATGTTGCTCTTTTTTCCCCCAGGGCATTTCTTCTGACCTGGTCGAGAAAGTCCTTTAATGGAACTGTTTAGAGTCTGGGAAGCATAACCAGAAATATTTTCAAAGGACACTAAATGTATTTTGGTAATGTGCAAGAATTTTATTGAAATGTGTTTATGCAACCTTGGTCAAATTAATTTCAAATGTCAGGTAAATATTAATTATTTTTTATTGACAAAAATAATGAAAAAAGTTTTCATTAAAAGTTTAAAACCTCTGCAGAAAATTCTTAAGCATCTTGAATGGGCTGACATTTATCAACATCTGACACTCAGACTTGCTGTCTTCTCATAGGATACTGATCTCATCAAGATATTTCTGAATAAAGTTACCCCCAGTGTCTCTAACAGCTGACAAAAATGCACTGATGGATTAAAAAATCCTAAATATTTCTCTCTCACAGAGTAATCACAGCAAAGTTATTCTTCCCAGCATGCCTCACCTGCAGCAAAAGAGCTTTCATCTGGCTCAAGTTTTTTTCAGGAGAGTCCTCATCATTCTGCAATGTAAAGTCATTCCCATATTTCACATGCTACTTCTCCTGTCTCCAGCAATTTCCTCAGAGTCTATTCATCACACCACACTAGTTCAGTGATATTTGTTTAGGCAGCTGCACTTACATACCAAGAGGCACCGCATATTCCTTGAGGGGCTCATCCTTCCAAAATGCACATGTGCACCATCATTCTCTCCACCAGCTCCAGGCAGGACATGCCCACACTCCCCTGACCGGGCACATCTGCCCCATGCAAAAGGTAACACGATTCCGCAGCAAACTGCAAAAAGACTGATAATGGGGAAACACTCCTGACAAAATAAAACTGCTTTGGCATTGTCCTCTATGGCAAACAGGATTGAAAGGCAGTGGTTCTTTCTTGCACAGTCCATCCCCTGGAGCAGGAATGCCTTCCATTGCCATGTTTAATTACTGATCACGGGAGCTGGAGTTAAATCAAGCAAACAAGTCATTAACTTCTGGCATTTCCAAAAAATTAGTATCAAGTTTAATGCATAAATTCAAACCTTGAACACAGAGTAAAATTCACTTTGCTGATTCCAATGGCAGTGACCTGCATCATCCCTCTGGAAGAGCAAAAGTTGAGCTACACTAATACACCTGAACCATGCATGTACCTGCAGCCTTCTCTCAGATTTCACCTGTGATGGGCATCAAGGTACTCACCTGACCAAACACATTTTATAGCTCAAGTTCTACCAGGAGAACAGAAACTTCTCCAGCTTCAAATGAAGTGAAAGGCAGTTTTCACATCTCTGTAGGCAAGAAAACAACTCTGCCAAAATTAATGCGATGGGGGTTGTCAGTCTATTTTACACCACAGAAACTCAGCCATATGTGAGCAGGACAGGACTATGATATACAACAGCAACCTATGGACAGGATACCAAGAATATTTTAACATTTACTGCCACAAGGATGTTTAGTTAGTAGAAACTCTGTATGTCAGTAGAGTAGTGAGGGCAACCTTAATACAATTATGGTGTCAAAGGACCACTGGTGGCCCAGTCCTTGTTATAAAAAGTGCCTGCTGCAGAATTTGGGAGGTAAGACTTGTTCCTCCCTGCCTCCTGACAGAGAATCACACATCACAAATCAAGAACTTCCTGGAGATCCCTATTTTAGTGCCAGAGGAAGAGTCTATCCATGCTATCCCACACATTCATTATCTTCTCCCCACATTGGCTTATCAAACCAGGGTGCAGCAGCCTGCCATGAAAGCAACCAAGGCTTAAACTTTGCTGCCTCACAGATATCTTCGTGTGCCTATAAATCTGATCTCACAGGAGATGTGTTTTGGGAGACTTCCTGCAAATCACTGCAGAGGATCCCATTTCTTCTTTGGGTCAATGAATAATCATGAACATCCATCAACAATTAAATAGTATGGAGCTAATCAGGCATTGCTATCATTAGATAGTACCAAACCCTATTTGTTTCAAAAATCTGTGCTTTATAAAGAATGTATATTTTTGTGCTTTATGTCTGCAACCAATATGTACATGAATTATTAATGTGCTATAAAATGAGTGTATTTTGGGGGGGGAAATGAACTACCTAAGGCATTTTCATATAAATGACTACAATTTAACTTTCAAAAACATTTCATTTTTCAACACTCTGCTCACTTCAAATTGAAGTCTGCACACTGGATTTGGCCAAGCATGTCACAAGAAACCTCACAATTGTAAATGATTAACCCATGAAGACCCAGCACAGATTAAATACAGAAGCAGCAGCCATGCAACACCAGGCAGATATCACTCACTCTTCAGAGGTTTTAACGAGTTTCTGCATGAGCAGCTCCAGAAAGCTGAAGCCAATTCCTGTAATGCTTGGATGGTCTGTTTAGCAGGAACACATCACTGCTCTTCCATACCACTGCTCTAAGCTGTGCACCAGAAAAAACCTCCCCACCACAGTGTGTGTGTGTGCGCTGCCCACGTGGTGGTGGCGTCGCTGGGCTGACAAGTGCAGTTCCCTCTGTCCTGTCACACTCAGTTCCCAGCACCGAACAGTTTAACTGGAGGTGGAGGAGAGGATTTGAGTATCCAAAGAATCCTTACATTCCCGAGATACTATTGTAGGTGACATGTTCTTCTTCCAGTTCTCCTTATGTTCATCCAAATTCAGCAATTCTGTGAATCTCAGAGAAAGAGAAGTCTAATCTTTCTTCAGAAAAAGCCCCAAATCATTAACATCATTAAAGACTACTGTATATGTAATAGGAAGACTCTTGTTAAACACTATGCAAAATAATTCTCTTCCTCATCTTTCCTTGCTTCCTTCTGCTGAAGGCTGGACTGGGAGTCTGATGTCAAAGTATCACAACCTGCTATAATAAAGCACAGTAGGGAAATAAAGGTCAAAATAAGTAACTGTGGATTTGTCTATAGAAAAGTAAAGAAAACGGATTAAAGTAACTGAAGCAAAATTCACACACTAACTTGCAGATGAATGCTCTAATTCCAAATTGAAGTAAACCCAAATGAAAGTAAAACTTCGCCTGCAACAGCAGGAGCTGAGTTGTTCAGCCTTGGAGGTTCTTCAAACAAATGGTTTGAGACAGAACATACAGCAATGCTCCAAACACCTCTACTTCACTCAGGATTTCCTGCAGATCCTTCTGCTCAGATCTCACAACAGACTTCCTCATTTAGCGGTCTGTTATTCCTGAGGATGCCATTCCCAAGATCCAGAGATGTGATGCACATCTGGCCACAGCTGTGTCAGATGGGAATACCCTCTTTTAAGTCTTTAAAATACTCCCCTGGTCAAGGAAACATGCAAACCTATGTAGGCAAGAATTTGTTTCAAGCAGGTTCCTGCAATCAGTATTCAAAAGGTAGGAAGCCCTTCAGCTTCCACAAGGCAACTGGGTGGGGAAATAAAGGGAAGAAAGGAGAACCCATTTGGAAAGTCTAGTTGTTAGAAAATTCATGAATGCAATTTGGTAATTTGAAAAATGAGTATATACAACCTATACTTCAGGTGATGATTCTGTAATAACGGTGACATAAAAGTTTTATAAGCAGCTTTAGCTGCCAGAAGAGTTCCTACATTATTAAAACAACGTTCTGCAGATAAAGTAACACTTCTATCTATAAGGAAAGCTTTGTCCAGTTTAATTTTTAAACTAGTTCAGTGTATCAGTCTCTTTCCCAGCCTCTTGTCTCCAATACAAAACTACTATGTACAAATGATCTTGCCCTCAACCCAAAAAGATAAAGCCTGTATATGTGGGAGCTTCTAAAGCATTACATCTTCTGTTTCCCAAGAAGAATCTATCACAAAGCCAAGCCATGAATTTAGAAGATTAAACAAAGTCAGAGAAACTTTGATTCTGCGATTTAAAAATATGCAAAACTAACAATCTTAGCTCTGCTGATTTTCACATATTTTAACAAATCAAAGAACCATACAATGTGAGCTGCTTCTGCCTCAAGTTCACAACGAATACAAAACTATGCACCAACATGAGCTGTGGTTAATTCCTCATCAGAAAAAGGAACCCCAATACATCCGGGAACATGCTCAGCACCCTGTGTGCCCAGAAAAATGAGTTTCAGGGGCTGAAGAAAATACATGTCCTTTTTTAAGTTCTCTTTTATCCACACATTCAAAGCTTTTCCTTTTGCTATTTGACCTTTACAGCCATCAGGGCAGGGATCATTTTACATGTACACACAGCGTTCAGTACAACTGACCCAATTCAATCAAGACTGTAGTAAAATATGTGACAAGTTATCATAGGTAAAATACATCCCTTTATTTTTAAGGAAAAAGAAAAGAAAGCCAGAGGACAATTCACTATTGCAATTCATCTTCTCAGGAAAAAGGAGAAGAGAAAAATCCAGCTCTGATGATTTTCCCTCCTGTGGCAACGGAGGACACCAGAGGAGTCATATTGGCATTTCCCCACAAAAGACAGTGGTGGTCTAATTTACTGCTGCACAGCACAGGGGAGCACAGAGCCAAAGCTGCCTGTGCTCCTGGCAAAGGGCCGGTGATCACTCATCTATTCCTCAAAGGGTGACAAATCTGTACATTTCCACTTGAAAAGGAAACAAACTGTTCTGAGGAGCAACTGCTAAGTGATAGGTGTGGGAATACTTTGATTTCTGCAGGTGAGAAAAGAGAAGTTGGGCACTCAGAGTGAAACAACCTTGTGGCTCAGCAATAAACCAAGCGGCTGGGATATGTCTGACAGGTGGGCTGAAGGAATGTGTGACATCCTCTGCTGAGGAGAGGGAAATCCAGCCAAAAGGGGTGTGTTGAAAGCACCCAAAATTCCCAGGGTCACAGAGGAGCCAAACATCCATTTGCTTCCTGCTTTGTGTGTCAGGTTGAACGGTCTGTTTGGAATGCTCTGATCCCTCAGAAGTCTGCTGTCTTATCAACAAAGCTGTGTCCTTTGCACTGTCAGACATGACCTTCCCGAGGGATCCCGTGCTTGTGACTGCAGGTCAGCTCTGCAGTTCTGCTCAGGACCATGGGGATCTGCACTGCTTTCCCTTCCTACTCTGAGTGATCCAAACCTAGAGGCTCTTGCTGCTCTCTGCGTGGATTTGGAGAGGGCCTCGTACTGGGTCAGGGATGCACTTAATCAATGGAGGTAACACCCTCCTACCACTGCCATGGGAAGCCAAAATGAGGTGCACAGTCAGCAGCTGCCAGTGCTCTCCTCCAGCACCGAGCTGAGGCCACAGGGACCAAGGGACCAGCAATCTGCATGTGCACAGAGGGGACAGAGGGCAGTCAGCCAGCTCCTGCTGAGAGCAGGGGGATGGTCCAACGGGTGCATTACCAATTTGAAGTTTTCCTATGGGTGACATTCACAATGTGCATGGCATGCTTGGTCGCTCCCAGTGAGCTGGATTTAATTTCATGAAATTATTTCTCATTTTAATTGAATGTAGCAGTGCATGATCAATAAAAGGAAGCATTATCTTAACTGCTGATCACTAATTCATAAAGACACCAGGCTTCTCCCAATAACACTGATGGGCTGGTTTGCCTGATTGGTTTCAATGTATGCTAAAAAATAAGAATTGAACAAAGCTCTTTCTCCATACCCTGCAATAAGCTGATAGCTGACTTCCATTCATATCCCTGCACCACTCTACATTCAGATCTGTTTGGAGATTGTGCACCTGTGTAAGAAGTTTCCACAGAGAGACACAGGATCAAAAGTGTGATACAACATCACACAGTTCCATATTTGTACTTCATCCAGCAGTCTCCGTGTTTGATTCAGAAACCAAAGTCTGATAGGATCTGTGGAACTTAATATCAAATTGTCATTCTAGGAGGCAGTAAATGCAGTTACAGATAATTGCTATGAAGTCAAAAGACACAGGAAGCACAGATGCAAAGCACTGAATTGGTACAATTCACTTCTGCCAGGTCACGTAAAAAAAATAAAGAGTGACTTTACACCAACTTTATATCCACTACAGTACAACGTGATTTAACATAAATTTTATCAGAAGAAACACTGTCAGCTGCTTTGAATAACCCCACAGAAATATGATAATATAGCCATGCCTCATGTAGACAAAGGTCATATTGTTGAGTGAACTGCCATTACACAAATACAGTAACAAAGCAGAATTAGTTTGAGAAAAGCAAAACAAGAAAGTGTTACTTACTAACTCTGCTAGACAGGGATTACTAGGTACAAAACACACAAGACTCAGGATGCTATGAAACTGCACAGCACTGTCCAAGGTAGCTTCTAACCAGCCTCTTTTACTTCCCCAGTGCAACACTGGTCCCGTTGATGTCACATGGAGCTCAGTCCTGCCAAGAGCTGCAACAGAAAGTAAATCCTAGCAAGACTGGCACACATTGAATCTTGAACTCATGGAGATTGGATTTAAAGTACATCATTCTCATAGATCAGTTAAGTGTGTTTTCTCTCAGATATCCTCCCTTAGGGATTCTTCATCTTGCGTGTGGTTCAGAAAAAGTTTCCTGAATGCATTTGAGAAATATTGATTAAAAGAGTATTTACAAATGAAGGACCAGAGCCAACTTGAAACAAAGTTAGAAGTTTCCAGTGAGCACTAGATTTAGCATGGCAACAATAATATTTCCTATCTCTTTTTCCTCATTTGTTACAAATTTCAATTCATAGCTCTATACTGCAAATGGAAAGATTTGGAATTAAGAAGATGAAATGAAATACCATCTTTTAAATACGCAATACTGAGTTTATAGCTCTTTTCCCTCTGGCATCTTGTCAGCATAAAAAAGAAAGGCTCAGGAAATCTAAATGAGAAAAGCTCCACTCCCATACTTTGTCAGTGAAGAATTTCCATGGCAATACTGCTTTGAAGCTAAATGGTTTTATTTATAGAGGAAGCAGTTCTCCTAGCTCATTTGCATTTTCTCCAGATTACCCTAACCATACACGATCAGTTGTTAAGATCTACAGATATTATCATTGTAGTGCCAGCAATTCACTTAAATATTTGAAATATGAAATGATAAATAAATTAAGTGCTCATGCTACTTGCCATACTCACCATATACTGCCAGGGAATGCAGGGAGCTCCAGAGCACAGCACAGGGTAATGGCACAGAATGAACTCATAACACTGTTGAGAGCAGTATGAATGGGGAGCAATTGGAGGGCAGTGTGTGGGAGCACCAGGAGGAACAGCCAGAGAAGGAATATGAGGGTGACAGGTGGTGACAGCAGGTCATGAGCCAACAACTCCCAGATAAGAAAAATAAAGGATACTGAAAGGGAAACTAAACCCATAAAGAAATGGTGGTAGGAGGACACAGAGTAGGTGAAGAGCCAAGTCAAAACCTAGATAAGAAAAGTAAATCCTAACCATGGAGAGAAAAGGGACACAACAGACAAAAGGATCACAATTACTATGAGCTCCTAAGGGGTACAAACCAGGCACATTTGAAACCAGCACATACTTTACCAAATTTGGAAGGTTATAGGACACATAACAAGGACCAGCGAACCAGCATAGCTGGTCCTCTTCTTTGTCCCCAGGAATCCTGGCCAGGTCACATGGGAAGCATGCCGTGGTGCCTGGATGCCGGCCTGCCCACTTGGACATGTGCATCTTGGTGCTTACGGAAGTGTAAGTGAAGCAGCATTTGTTCTTCCATTATTGTAACATTAACTGCTACACCTTGTCTTGGAGAACTATAAAAGGTAGTTCCATCTTTTGCCTTCCACCTTGATGTGGGGGAAGGCAGAAAAGAAGGAAGAACCATCCATAAGGAATCATTTCCATTGAAAACAAAAGCAATAAAGATGGTGAAATCTAGTGAGAAATATGCTTTGGTATTTATTTCCTGGCAGAACCATTGTCAGTCGCTCCAGCAGAGGCAGAGAGCATGTTATGTTTTATTTGCAGAAATCTGTGATTAAGTTCAGCTATTTGAATGTTGCCTGCAGCTTTGCAAGAAAGTTCTTTGCTCATACTCCTAATAAATATTCACACATAGTTAATCTCTCAGCAAGATAACCCTGTCACTGAAGCCCACAAATAGGTTTGGGTTTTTTTTTCCCAACACACTATGCCCAAAAAACTGCAGAAGGCTTAAGAACAAAAGGCATCAGCCTCCACTGAGCTGGACCCCAGGCTGGGCCACCCAGGACAGGGAGAACTGCAGCAGACTCCAGCCTTGATTTCATAAAAGCCAGGACTTTTATGAAACTGTACCAGCCAGAATGGACAGGCAGCTATCACCAGAAATATGTACTCCAAACAGGAATACCAGTAAGGACACAGCTATATCTTCTGAGGTACAAAGGCAGGGGGAGGAAAGGTTGCTCCAGTTGCTCTGTGGTATTATACATGCCACACGAGAGACCTTTATCTGTGACTCTTGGTGGACATAACAAACACAAGCACATTTCCTACAGCCACCATAAGTTACTACCCAGGGTATTGACAGCTACTCTGTTTACTGAAGTTAAAAAACACCCAAGAACTAAGAGCTGCTTTCAGCTTTACCAAAGAGCCATCAGCACATATATCTAAAGATTAAGTGAAAACTATCAACTGCAGCATTATTGCAATAATTTAATGCATACCACAGGGCCATCCAAAAATCTCATGAAAACAACACATACTCTTTAGCTCCAGTAACCATATTACTGGAAATAGATTTTGCACAATCCTCCTTCAAACAGCCATTTAAACCCCAGGCTTAAAGGAGATTATGCTGTTTGCTGATTTAAGCTGAAAGGGAAGCTTGTTCCAGTCATCTGGGGGCTCCAGAGGCAAAAAGCTCATCTGCCAAATTCCCTCTTTATCCAAGTACAATGTACAGCATCTAAATTGTGATGATAATCTTGAAGCAAAACGACTTTGCTTTCAAAGATAATGTTTAAGTCAGTTTCTGAAGCTTTTCTGGCTTTTCTAGGGATTGTTTCAACTTTGGTCTAACAGTGATATGATGTTGCCTGATCTGCTTGATCTATGAAAGGTGATTTACTTCAATATCAGTACAGATAACCCTTCTGGAAACCTTCATCTTATGCCCATAACACAGAGGTCAGCCAGCTTCTTACAGGTACAAGTTGCAGAGAAGGGAAAAACTGAAAGCACAATCTAACCAGGGGTTACTGTGGGACATAAATTCAGCATTTATATCCAGTTCTGTTGTCCACTCCTCACATTTCCCTGGTCACATGTAGCCCCCTTACTTGCAGAGAAGTGGCTGGGCCACTGCATCCACCTCTGGGGTCCTCAGCACAGGAAAAACATGGACCTGTTGGATCAAGTCCAGAGGAGACACCAACACAATTAGAAGGATGGAGCTGCTCTGCTATGACGAAACACTGAGAGGATTGGGATTGTTCAGCCTGGGGGAGAGAGGGTTTTAGGGTGATCTAATTTCAGTCTTCCAGTACTTGAAGGGAGTCTGCAGGGAGAAGAACTGTTTAAAAGGGCTTGGAGTGACAGGATGGGGGGAATGGCTTCCAATTGAATGAGTATGTTTAGGTTAGATATGAGGAAAAAATTCTTTAGAGGGTAGTGAGGCATTGGCAAAGGCTGTCCAGAGAAGCTGTGGATGTCCTGTCCCTGTAAGTGTTCAAGGCCAGGTTGGATGGGGTTTGGAGCAACCTCGGGTAGTGGAAGGTGTCCCTGCCCATGGCAGAGGAGTGGAATGAGATGGTCTTAAAGGTCCCTTCCCACCCAGACCTTTCTATGATTCTCTGATTTTGGTACTTATTCAGCCCTTGTGGTTCAGTTGCTCCAAAAAAGCTGAGAAAACAGCCATGTTCCCGTGTAAGAGCAGTGGCCAAGGCAGCTGGAGCCACCCTGGTCATCTCTGTACAAGCACCAGCCCAACGGCACAGGCCACAGAACTTGCTTTCTGCATCACACCCTATTAATTGGAGAAGCAAAACCTTCTGTCTCCAGGCAAATTAAGGTACACACTGTCGAGTATTGTAGAGTCCAGGCCTCATGCAGGTTCTCCTCCTGTTATTGTCACAGGAAGAAAATGTGACAAATCCCACGTGAATCTCCAAGGCTGATGGACACCAAGAACTGTTCAGACAGACTTAAGTACAAACGACAGCCCGTGTTGTTCCTCACATCACTTCTTTGCAAATTCCTCTGTTATTTTGCTATTCTGTACTGTGAAAATGAAAAAGCAAAGGAGGGATCATACAGTGAATAGGAACATGCTCACCTCTCCAAATATTTCCAATACCATATACTGCTCAGACACTGCCTTACCAACTGGGGTCTCCAGTGACACACATCATTTTTCTTCCTGTTATCACAGTTGGGATACTTCCCTTTCCAGGCTCTAACCTTTATTTTCTACGATTGTTAACACTTGATGAAAAGGCAACAAGAATGTATAATACACTACATGAGAATTTAAAAGGCAATGCAGTGGAAAACTGTTAATGGTTAAATGCATTATTATGTCCAGCAATATTACACAATTAACAAATTTATTCACTTAACACTCTAACACTGCAAACTCCCATTATATGTGTAATTTCATATATGAAGTAATTATTCATTTATCAATAGGAGATGACTCTACTTCAGTACAAAAGTAAGAAACACAATTAGATGCAGCAGGGCAGAACGAATTTCTGGTAGTAAGACGGGCTGGGGCTGTGTGTGCAGCGCTTCCATGAGGCCTCAAACTCCTAATTCTCATAGGACAGTGCCTCTAAGTATCTCAGGTCATTAGCAAAATTACACAGCTAATGAAGGGCAAATTAATGGAGCTCTGGAACATTTTATAAGCCTGTAAGAACAGCTACTTGTTATACATCACCAAGAAATAATTGCAGGCAGAGTCAGTCTCATGAACTCATTAAGTTTTAACAATGCAAACGGGGCAAGCTATTCCCCAAGGAGAATCTCCTGTGACTGTGTGGCTGATACATCCCCAGGCTCCAAAGGCAATCCTAAGGGGATTTAGGAAGATGAGACCTCAGGTGTGCAATACAGGCCAGCTTTGGGCTGACAGTCCCCACCATTGAGGGCAGGGAATTGCCGAAACCCAAGCTGCCTGCTTTAGGGCAAACCACATCTGAAGCATGTCAAGAGACTCCACGCAAATATGGAATGAGATCTCAAAAAATTAGTCACAGTCCTACTGAGAGTGTGCTGGTGAAATATTGGGGGGGATGACACCGATGCAGGAGGAATAACTGGAGATATTTGTGGGGCTTTGACATATTCCCCACCAGGTCAGTGAAGGTTCAGGACACACACCCCGTTCTGCAGGAAACTCCAGTGTGGTGCACACTGCATTTAAACACACCCTCGAGAGCAGGCAGTCCTGAGCACTTATTGCCAGCAATCAGGAGCTTTGGTAGAAGGAGTAGCACATCTTAAAACAAATTAGGATGAGTGTCTGCAGTACAAGGAGCTGAGAGCTGCTGCTCTCAATTGGTCCTAAAACAAGGATCACATCACAGAGCATCATACAGGCTGTAAGGGCAAAGATGCTGAAGACAGAACTTCCATGTAAAGGATTTCACAAGTTATGTAATTTTGCTGGACCTCCCCCACCACCAACTCCAGCCTGTTTCACTACAGCTAATTCTAGGGGGCTCAAATTTCCACATAGTTCTCACTGGGGTGGGGGTGGTCACCACTAAAATGAGAATTTTCATGATTTTAAACTCCCTTAAGCACCTAAAATGCCGATCATCCTCTGACACGTTCCACCATAAGCACAATGCAGGGAGTTATAAAAGCAGAGTTCAACATCCTGTTGCACTGTTTTGAACCCAAACCAAAAGCCAAAGTCCTGAAAGATGACCCACAAAACCTGATCCACTAAGATCCATCTAAAATGTGTTTGGATTAGAGGGTACTGCCAAATTTAAACTTTGTTCAGTATTAGGCTTTCTCATTAGCCTAGCATCCAAGCTCCTCCCTGGTATTACCACAAACATCTGGTCAAGGCAGCCTCACTAACACAAAGCAAAATATCTTTTAAGTATTTTTTAGTGATTTTCTGCTAGTGTTTTCACATGTGGCCCCTACAAACGTATTTTTCTGAGTACCTATTAAACCTATTGGTTCTCTCTCAAAGAAATATGAGGAGTAGAAGTTCTTTCCATTTCGAGAAAAACAAACCAGTAGCCCCTGAGAGTGATAACACAGTCCGGCAAACAAATACCACTCTTAGGGACACCTGATGTTTTGCTCTTGAAAGAAATACAGACCATCAGTACAAACTACTAAAGCGATCATTAAAGCTGATCCAAATGTCCCCTAGCTTTGAGATGCAGCAATATTTCTGTAGGGGGAAAATAGAAAAAAATAATTAATTCATGCCACTCAATCTAACAAGGTTGGAACAAACTGTTGGCTTGCACAGCCTCCTCAGGTCCCAAACCCAATACTTATGGATACTGTAAAAAGCATGCTGCTTGTTCACTGCCTTGTGAAACTGCAGTAGACTGGCAGGTGGTCAATAAACCGGAAGAAAAGAATCAGGTGAAATGATAAAAGTATTAAATTTTCAGGAAAAACATGAGATTCTCACAGGACAAGCATATAATGTAGCATGTACGTTAGATACAGCACTGCCCAACTAGACTAGACTTAAAGGTCTCAGAGGCCCTACTGGAATTCTCTGAAGAAAATGTAGAAATTTCAACTGGAAAATAAGGAATCTTTTGCTTTCTCCATATATAGCTACTGATTCACATATAACTATTACAACCCCAGGTCTGTAGCTTAATAGCCTTCTTATAAAAATTAACACCACAATATTCCACAATCTACATCAGTGGCAGCTCTCCAGAGCTCCCAACTTCAACAGCTCCCTGGGCAACAAGTTTCATAGGCTAATCCAACACTATGTTGTCTTTACTAATTTCATTAAAGCTCCTTATTGAGTTCATACCAAAACTGCCACCTCCTGCTCTCAGCACTCCTGAATGTCATGCAGATTATAAACCTTAGACATTGCATAATTTCATCTTAACCACTCAATGAACTGTAAAGGACTCCTATATAAAACAGCCCTTTGCAACTAAGGAAATACTTCATAGGACCATAAAACAGGAACCATGGAAAATAATGATTCATTTTTCAGCTTCCAGGAACATTGCTGGTTTCACTGCTGTCCACAGAGGAGTCACACATGCTGCTTTGCTAAATTCCTGACTGACTGCAGTAAAATATATCACACTGGGCAAAGCTGAACTATGGCAACATCACTTTGCCGGACACGGCATCATTTCCAATTGTAACTTCCTGGGGTTTCCGCCAGCCCATTCCCAGTACTTTATTAGCTGCAATGGAAAATAATGCTCTTCACATACTATGGCAAAGGTTACAGAGAATGAACAAAACATTTTCCTGCTGGGCCAGTATCAGCACATCTCAATTCAGTTAGGACTCATAACATCTATAATAGAATTGAGAGTGCAAAATCTACCCATACAGTGTGGTAAGAAGGTCAGTGTCTGGCGAGTAGCTTTTGTGCTGTCTCTCCAAAACATATATCAGATTTAGAATTCCTAGTCCATTTCTCTTGGCCCCATTACTGACTGCTTTTGTTCCTCCCATGCATTATAGAACACAACAGATCTATGTTAGCTATGAGTTGAGTCTCTGAGCTATTCCCAAGGTTTGCAATATCTATTTTATAGAGCACCTTGTCACCTCAGAGGGTAACTTAATGAATGGGGGCATTACATGCTTTCAATTTAGGCTCAGTTTTTGCACGTGGGAGAGCTGTCCAAACTCCTGGAGCAACCAGAGTCTGAGTGACCACTCCAGTGATTAAACTGAAGTGGGTTCTTTAAAAAGCCTATACACATATAGGCTTATACATATCTGTTTCCTTTTACTCTGAATTCTAATAATCTTTTCAGTGGAAGGACTACCTCCTATCACTGTTCTGTGACAGAGGTGATTCATATGGCACAACTTCAAGCATCAGCCCCAAACAACAAAGTTCAGTCTGGTCTCTGTATAAAGGATGCAGAGCAGCAGCTACTCCAGGGGGCAATTTGATTTTCACCCAGCAATGGTTACTTTATCTCCATCTCCACACATCATATTCTTCAAATGAAGAGTCAGATTTTCAGTGAGACTTAATTACAAATTGAAATTCGCTTTTTCATTAATACAGACAGTGCAAGATGAAGTTAAATTAGCTGTTTTGTTGAACATTTATGCTAGCCAATTAAATTTTTTTAGAAATATATTAAGAGAAGATCACAATCAAAGCTGAATTAATTTCAAAGATGAATGCCACTTTTTATGCATTGAGGATTAATCTATTAGTAGTTCCCGTGAAATCAATTTGGTTTCTTGTAAGGTATAGCAAGACTCTGCAGAAGGGGAGCTGGGTCGTTTGAACCTGAGTACATATTTGTGAAGAGTATTTGATGCTGCTACACGGTTATGCTAAATTATTTACACAATTACTAAGAGACTCAATGGGATTTTTTTTTATCCCCAACCCACAGGATATCGAGGAAGCTTCCAACATGTCCAAATGTAAATATAAGAACCAGCCTCATTAACGAAAATCCAAGTCTACCACTGATTGTGCACAACGGTTTGGTCCACAATTGTTTGTACACTGACACCTCAGCAGTGTTCCCTTTAGCCAGAGTGCAGCAGCTACTGCAAACACCACTAGCAAACTCAAATTAATTTCACTGCACAAACACCGTAGTAAAAGTCTCACAAAGCCAGTGGGACTGTGGGTGTTAAAAAACAGCTCCTGAATGTCCCTAGAGCACCTTGGCTGGAGATCTCTGCTTCAGTAGAGCTTCTCTGACCACTGTCCCTTCACTCTGATGTACCTTAAAAACTTAATGGCTTTTGTATTTTGTCTGTTACCTGAGGCTACCTTCATCTCTAAAATTAAGACAAAACGAGTAGAGCAGACTCCTAACCCAATACAAATCCAAAGAAGTGAATTCGGATAAGCTGAGAACATAGCTGGGAAGTACAAAGCTCCTTCCCAGTGGAGGCTGTGTTCCCCAGTAACAGAAATGCCAAAGGCAGGTGAGAAGAAGCCACTACATTTTTAAACCTCTGCCCCTCTCCTGGGAAGCTCCAGCACAACATGTGAATCTGTCCCCCCAAACCAGACCCACATAATCATTGTGAAAGCTCTGCTCCAATACGATGAAATTCTTCTCTTATATATTTTTCAATATATCATGATCTTCAAAGCTCTTTTAAAAATCCCCCTGGCACTCACAACAGCCTTCTATAAAGAGCGGTTGGAGAAAAAAACTTCAGGAAACTGCCACAAATAGCTAAAAGGACAAAGGAATAGCAATGAGCTGAAGTGACTCAGATCCCTGAGAGGTTTATTTCAAGACTGACAGTAAGACTGGAAAATCCTGATTATGGGAAGGATATACCCATACACCTCTGTCTCAGAATCTATTCTTGCCTAAGCACAGCAGTTGTATGAAGCTGCATTCATAGGCCCAGGCTTCCCCTCTCTCCTTACCATCCCTTCACATGAAGAACATATTCCAAATAGGAGAACCAAGCTCTCAGAAGAAAAAACCCAACAAACCAACATATATCCAGTTTTAAGGCCTGAAATCATGTAACAAGCCTAAATCCAGATCCATAAGGCAAACTCTAGTACCAGGGACTGTTTCCCTGGTTTGAAAGCAAGGCAGACTGAGTAGATAGTGGCTTAGGCACATCTGCACAGCACTCTCATTCCATGGACCATGATCTGAACACTCAAAACCTAGAAAAACAATTGGGCTTTTGATAAAGATGACATTATGAAAATATAGAGAATAGACTTGTTTCTGAGACAGTGAGCTGTAAGATTGTTTTTACCAGTCCAGACACAGAATTCCCATCTGACACTTGGTGTCTTGTACTGCGTAATACCTCCTATTTTCAAAGTGTCTATCTTTGTCTGGTCTATAAAAATCATCAAGGTTCCAAGGCAGGATATGATCTAAAAACATGTCTATGCAGGTAACCAAGTAACCCTGAGTTTGGAAGGCTGGTTATCACATAGGTTTTTCCCACTGTGTGGGCAGTGCTCTGACTTCAGATAAGTAGTCATAATATGCTCTTCTGATGTACAGGGTGTTCTGAATGGTCAGCAGAATGCTGTGCTGATATACAGCTTTTCTAGAATAGCACTGGGCGTGGAAATGCTGGTTCAGGAAATGTGAGCACGAGTTAGTTTTAGAAAGCAACTCTAACAGCAGTGCCTCCTTACACAACGTGTCTGTCAAGAGTCCCAGTGTTATTTTTTTGACAAGGATAAATTGAGGGGCCTATCTTCTGCTCCTGTCACTTCTGCGAAAAGCTTTGGGAGAAAGTCAGATGTCACCTTCTGCCAAACAGTTTGCAAATGTGTAGTTCTGTCACAGGAGATATTAAGGGAATCACCCAGGATACCACAACAACTTAGAAAGCCATCTGGGAGAAAATTTAACTCTCTGAGATGAGGCAGTAGCTTTCTGCAGAGTAGCTGTGTGTCATTATGGAATAGGTGTGATGCTTCCATGGTGACACACTACCAGATTGTAGAAGCCCCAGCCACAATTTGACCTGGCCCCCAATTTGAGCTGCCTTTGCTTCTCAAAAGCCACTCTGCTTTGTACAGCAATGATCAGACTCAGCAGCTTGAGGTTTGCTGCAAAATCACTGAGCTATTCAGGGACTACAGCAGCAACAAGGAGCCCCCTCTGGGAGCTTCTCTTTGCGGTACTGTGCAAGTCGGTGCTGTCAGAAAGGTTAGCAAGAAGTAGGAAAGACATCCGTCCCATCATTAGGCACAGCCGACAGGATTCAGCCAAAATTCTTGTGTAAAAGTAGGTAAATGTACCTGCCTTGTTCCAGGACAAGCCGTGGGAATTGGTAAATTTTTAATCTGTTCTGAAGCTGCTTGTTCAACCCTGCCAGATGCAGCTGTTCAGGAAACATTGACTGTGCTTGTGGGGACAGGCTCAGCAGGCACTAATGAATGGAATAAAAAACGGGCAGGGAAACTCCTCACACGCAAGTGTCTCACTATAGTCTGGAGCAGCTTTGCCCTTCAGCAGCCCAGTATCCCTGGCAACCAGCCTGCTTCCCACTACATCCCTCCAAATACCCACCTGTGAAATGGTCAGCCCTGCTTTCTCACTTGCAGTGGTCCTAGCACTGTCACAGTACCAACTCACCTTTTGTGCTGTGGTCATCTAATCTATCTTTCTATCTCTCCGCTGATAAAACAACTCCAAGAAACAAGTTTTTGTGCCTCAAGGCACCAACTCGAAGAATTGCTGCAAATCACTGCACCGTCACTGCCTTGTAATAGCAATAAAGAGCCAGTTGTGAGCCTCAAAAATTCTTCTGTTTTGTATTAAAACGCAATTAAAATATTAATGTATCGTGGTCATCAATTTATAATGAAGAGAAATGCCTTCACAGGAACAGGAGCTGCAAAGTCAGGCTCCCTGTCTGCTGTTCCATACAGCAGTGAGGGTGCCTGACTGTGGGAGAACAAGGTTCATAGTGCCATCTACCCTGGCTTGTTTGGCCTTTTTACAATATTTAACTCTGGCTGAACCAGCAAGAAATATTGGTGGATGTATTTCTGAATGCAGGGACTATACAGAGAAAAGTAACTACACAGACAACAAAGTGCAATTGTGCAGCTTTTCTGAGGAATGCCAGACCTGTTCCAAGGACAGCTGAGCATGACTGTCTCACTACCCAGGAAAACACCGTGGCCCTGGCAAGAGCAAGCTGTCTTTGCTTCCTTGCACTGTATCATCCAGCTCTGCACATGTCCATTCTCACAGCCTGAGGTTACTCCAGATCCTTAATTTCTTGCAAACAGCAGTAATAGTGTTTATTTTAAACAGATTTTGTTGTAAGATTGTGTGGTTCTCCTAGAAATGAAACAGAAATTGTAAAAGTAATTTTCCTTCCTGGGAAGGCACATGTAGCTTTCACTTTAATTCACTTCTGAATCAGGTAGCCTCTTTGAAAAGTTAAACATTAGAGTAACCCCAAACTTAAGCATCTGAAAGATGTGCTCATCACTATGGAATTCAGATAGTGAAAGCAAAAGGCAGTTAACTGGCTAAATAGGCAGTAAATATGCCTACTTAACATCTATTCAGTGCATGACTTTCACTGCATTACCATGCTTTTAGTTTATTGGATGCCAATTTATAGCAATTTTGTCACAATAGAAAGAAAAAAACCACGGGAAAGAATTAAAAGCTACAAGAACTGGCTTCGAAAAGGGAATCTCACCAGACAATGTGGCTATCGGAAACTCTTTAAATGGTTTCAAGTGGGCTTTTATCCTTTTAACTTCTTGTATCTTTCTGCATCCCATTGTTAATTCAGTAACTCACACTGTGAGGCTGCTGTTTACAATTATATACAATTTATTTTGCTAACACATTAAATGAAGTGTCTGAAATAAGCTTCCAAATTAGTTTCAATAGAACAGTTGTTACATATTCCATGGCAGAAAATTTGCTTGCTATTTTGACTATTATCTCTAAGATAATTTGCAAAAGATATAGAGGTGTGATGTGATTAAACACATCCAAATAGCTATGTTTCTGCACTTAATTTCATTAAAGAAAATAGCTGTTAGATATTAATTAGCATATCTACTACATGCCATTGTTTGACTCAAAGATCATCCTTTATCTAAACGCATTTGCTTTTGGCAGCAAAGAACAAATCCAACAGAACAACTTAAATTCCACCCGTAGCACAGATGAACTACAATACTGTCCCTGCAGCTCTTAAGTTTGCAACATCCAGCATCAATAATAAAGTCTCTAAAAAACCCCAAACTATTACATACTACTTCCTACAGAATAGGGAGTACTAAAGGTGTGCAGGGGGAGAGCACAATTTGGGAACCACCTGAAAGACCTCAGTTAAACAGCTTCTTAAAGGTGTCCCCACCACCCACCGTAAGACACTACAGTCATCTCTGGGAACAAATTTCCCAGAGGTCAATTGTCATTCAGGTATCTAAAAAACATCACTACAGTTCCACAGATGCAGTCTATGGAGAGAAGAAAAAACAGATCAGATGAAGTTCTGATGCCAGACACTTGGACAGAGGCAGCATACTAGTTCAGAAGAAGGTCTGGGGAAAGACAAGTCGACCCCAAACACTCACACAAAATCCCCATGTGTTTTACTATCACCCTCACAGTAGGGCTCTTGTTCCCACAGCTTTCTCTCTCAAGCCCTGTTTACTTCACTTCCAATCCAGGGGTAAAACTACCTGGCAGCCCTTGTGAACAGGCTGGGCTTGTTCAGCTCTAGGTCTCCATTACTACGTACATCCACAGTACAAATCTGCACTGATCATTGAACAAAGCACCTCTGGGACACCAAAAGTTCTTCTACATGGCTGACACCCACAACACACACCAGAGTTGCAAGCAAACCCCACACGCCCACAGGAATCCCAGTGCAGTCTGCACACATGTGGCTGGAAAAGCGTCTGTTACAGCCACGACAGATGCAGATCTCCCCTCATTGTACAGGATTACCAGGTGAAAGAAGTTAAACCAGGGTTTGGCCAGGCCAGGAGTCATGACCAGCTATGTGCCACACACAGTTCAGGTGACTTTGCAGCTACTTGAAGCTCACTGGGTTGTTTCAGATGCTGGATGGTGGGGAAGTCAGAGTAACATGTACCTGGGAGGCAGCAGTACCCAGCAGGCTGAGGGCTGCAGTGGGAGCTCAAGCAGAAAAACTGGCTACTCACCTTGGCTTTTCCAATGTCAGGAAGCTTCTGACATTTCTCTTCCTCAAAGCTAGAGACCAACAGCTTCCAGTCTGGTGTATATGGTCTTCACAGGTACTCCCTTGTTCTCCTTACTCTCTGTAATCTGCCTTTCCCACCTCGACTCCTTCCTTCCCTCTCCTTGCATCTCAGCTGCCTCCTCCCAACCATGGATGAAAAAGGACAAAGCCAGCCTGTCCATACTGCTGTCTTCCCCCCAGCCAGAGCTAAAGCCAAACATCTTGGGCCTGCTCTCCAGTTTGCCAGCAATGAGAAACAAGAATGGTCCACAGGAGAGGGGAAGGAAGAAGCATGAGGCAAAAATCCCCATGTGAGGCCTCTGCAGCAGGGAGAGAGGCACCAGGTCAGAAGACCTGCAGGCTATTTTTGTGCTCATGCATCTTAGTTGTTGTGAGCCTCTGCTACAGACTGCTGCTCACCACAAACCATCTACATTGGGACAGCATTTATACAAAGGCCTCATCCCAAAGAAAATTCCGTTTTTAATTCAGCCTGAATAGTAATATTCAAAAGAGTTTTGGGATGTAACTATTAGAAAAAACACCATTTTCACAGACCCTAATGAAGTCAGATCATTTTCTTGGTGCCCAATAACTTGCAAGAGTGATTAAGATCTAGCAAAAAGTTAGTGTTTTGAATTTTCATCAACATCAGTGTAAGAAGGGACCCAGACCATCTCCTTGGTTAAGACCGTAACATCACAAACCATATCACAATGACTAACAATCCTGCCAGCTCTAGCTCCAAGTGTATTATAAAATAATCACCTTCATAGTAATTAATATGGCAGGAGAAGTGGTGAGGGAGTAAGTTAAATCTTCCACATAAGGGGAAAATAGATCCTCTGGCATTAATCTTCAAGTGGAATAGTGCACACAGTTTACCAAAGAATCAGGTTGAACTGCTATTTTCACAGACAATTTCACAGAAATAAGAAAATCACATTGATGAGATCCTACACCATTTTCTAGACAATAATATTCACATTTGCTTAATACCAACTGTGCTACTTAATTGTCAGGGAGCATAATTTTCTACAGCTAAATCATAACCACCACAAGGCATGCACAGCATCCAACAACCTGGCATCACCTTCTCCTGCTCACTGATGGTGGAAATGGGACCAGTTTACTCACACCATCTGCTGCAGAGGAGAGCTGGGCACTGGGGACTGCTGGGTGAAAATCCTGTTAGACAGGAGATGTGCAGTTCACATGGAAGTAAATCAATTTAAAAAACAATCAGAGTGGGAATAAAAGTCAAGGGAAATCCTCACTTCAAATTCAAGATCTTTCCATCCCACAGAACAAACCCTTACTTTTATTAACAAAGCATTACTTTTGGGTACTTGTGCTCATTTTCATGCTCTTAGGGATTGCCAACACAGAAACCAGCTTTGACAAGAGCTGACTCAGAAATCAGAAGTGGTTTTGGTTTCACATCAGATGATAACCAAAATAGTGAGAATCCCAGAAAAGCAAATAAGCTGAAGCCTTTAATTCTAAGTCACATGGGAACCTAGTTTTTGTATGCGTAGGACACCACTATTGCCATCACTCCTGTTATCACCCACTCTTCTCCTGAGAAACTTTCCTATGAAAGTCAGCCCAGAGCTAACTGGGCTTCCACTAGCAGGGGCAAAGCTGTTTTCCATGGCAAAATGGAAGTCAAACCTCTGCATCTTCAGTAGCAGTGAAATGGTACTGTTTCCTTATAGGGCTTTGCCCTCTATACAATTCTACATCTAAAAGGAAATTCAGTCAGAGCCACTTTAGCACATCTGGTGATCATAAAATGTCCATCTTCTACCTCGGGACAGTGAGGACAGGTTGGAACTGTGCTTGTCCAAGAACTGAATAGGATCATTTCCAGCAGCATCATCTGCTCATGCCCGTGGAGTCTCTCTCAAGCCTTTCTGATGAATAAGACAACAGGCATTTTAATTTGGGCCTAAAGAAACTTGGCTCCTGGCTTCATTTACAGCCTCCATTAAATATACAAATAGCACATATAATGTAACTTACTCACTTGCCTGTCTTCCATGCCAAAGTTCAGCATAGAATTAATGTTTTGATGGAATAATAAACCTCTCAAAATCTGAGCTGATAATGGACAGTCACGTTAGATGCTTACATTATAGCAGCATGAACAGCCTTGCAATATAATCAACCCTGCAACTGCCAAAATGTTTTCATTGTTCATTAACTGGAACCTTTTTTGCATTGCTAATCCTAATGAGCTGCTATTCTCATTACCATTCCAAGCACTGTCTGTAGCACATCTCTGGATTTCTTTTCCACCCAAACATACTATCTTATTCAACTGGCAGCCTGTTAACGCACTAAAAGCACAGAAATGGCTGCTTTAATGCAACTGTAATAAATCCACAGTGCAAGCACCTTGAGGGGAAAGTTCAGTTCAGTCTTGAAGAACTTTTGCTTAAGCAGAAAAACAGAAGGTCTGTTATTGAAGAGAGCATATAGGAGAATTTAAGTTCCAAATCCAAAATCCATTGAAGTTAATGGAATCTTTCCATCAATTTCTGTGTACACTGAACTGTTTTAACTCCCTCTCTTCCTCTTCTGCTCCTCCCCAAGCATGAATAAGTGTATCCACTGCAGACAGTGAATTTCTTGTAGGAGCACACATGGGGTCTGTGTAGGGGAAGTCTCTGTACTTTAATGTGCTGAGTTACCAATGCCACTTCCTCTACTCTGACTCCACAGTGGCAGAGGTTAAAGAGTTTAAAGCATCCAGTAGTCCTCCTCAGTCCGCAAGAGAGGTCCTTTCTTGGCTAAATTTGTCAACATTTCGCACAAACTTTACCTCAGACTCCGAAAAGCTGCACTTCTCCCCTCCATCTGCACCTTGTTTGCAAACAAGAAGGAGTAGCCCAGAGCCACTGGCTTACGTAGCATTTGCTTTCTGTGCAGGAAAACATGCAGAAAGCATCTTCTACAGCAACAGAACCCAGTTCTGGATGTAAGCAGCTTATCCACTAAAGGAGAGCAGGAAACAAACACTGTCACTTCACATTCAGCTGAGTAAATTAAAGAAAGAGTCAGTAATTTTTTAATGGTGAGCAGTTCACTCACATAACCATACAAGAAGTTTTTTGAAAGAAAAGCCACATGTGGAACGTGGTTTATTTTCAGTGTGACCCTGTTGTTTTCAAGTCTCATAGCCTCAAAACAAGGAGGTTAACAAAGTATCAGACATTATTTTCAAGCAATTTCAGCCTTGAACCACTGATTTGTTCCACAGAGACAATCGTTTCCTTCGGCTGAAAAGTAGGGAATGTATTTTTTTCCTTCCCAAAAAAAGACTGCATCTCCAGAGAATATCACATATGAAGAAGCAGGATGAATTGTTCAGAGATGGAACATTTTCTAAGATTTTTCTTACACCAAAAACTTTCAACATTGAAATAGCTCTGAATGGCTGTAAGAGCTCCGAGTACTCAAATTAAGCAGAAGCGAGCACACAGATATAACATTGCAGGTTCTCTTCTTCAATATAATTTTATAACTGACTAAATACTCATTCCACATTGACAAAGTATTTCCGCACTGACAAAGGCTCTGCACACAGTAATTAAAGAGGAGTTTTGTATTTGGAGACAGCTAAGCTGTCTTTCACTAAAGCCCACATAATTTAATTTATTCCATCTGATGACTTAAAGCTGCAAGAAATGTTCGACACAGGCACAGAGAATCATTCAGTTCTTGTCCTTACTTCCATCATCTCCAGGGATCAAAGTGTTTCTTTATAGTTTCCGATAAAAAATTTTTGGAACAATGCACACACAGAGTATCGTGCATTCCCTTGACATGCCGTCCCTGGAAAATCAAATAGCAGGCCCAGAAGGGTGAAAGGCAGATGCAGAATATGTCTTTCCTCCAAAGAAAGCTCTTAACAATATTTTTCTTAGGCTATGACACAAACCACTAGTTTGTGAAATAGCTATTTTCACAAAATCAGCGGGCTGGAGTTGGACTGAGACCAAAATTCCAACTACAAGAACTATCACCCCAAAGCAGCTCACGTCAGCAAGAGCAGCACTATGGACTTCTTCCACACTGGCCACCTCCAACTTGTAAAAACCTCTGGAGTGCCAAGACTCAAAACAAATCTATTTTAAAATAGAATTTCATTTCTAAGTTGAATAAAGAGAAAATAATTCCCCTGTGGCAGTATGACTGAACCAGAAGTCTCAGAGAAAGTCCCACAAAAACTCACCTCAAATTCTCACCAACTCCCACAGCATTGTACCAGATATTTTGGCACTGAAACTTTTTCAAAATTTTCTTACCCAACCCACTTACTTCAGTACTCCTCAAATATCATGGTATGAGGTAAAAGCAGAAGATTTTTATCTAGAAAATTCTCTGTCACTGCCAAGGTCTGAAGGACTAGTGGTGACCCAGCTTCTTATCCTTCTGAAGCATCCCAGCCTTTGTAGTACAGTATTAAGTTCCTTAGCACAGCCTCCCTAACCTAAAATCTAACAGATTTTCTGTAACTTTACCACAAAACCTCAAAAAACAGCACAGTTGGTTTTGAACTAAGTCAGAAGGCAGACTCTTGAGACCAGGCAAAACTTGCATCAAAGAGAATTTTCAAGCAGCCTCAAAAGCACATGCGGAAAGTGGTTTATATTCTCTTCCCCAGAGATCTTTTAGCTTAAACAGGCAAGACTAAGGTTTGACTTTGATTTGGCCAAGGCCAGACAGACATTAAACACAACTTTCATGAATTAATGAATATGAAATTCATTATTAGAATGTATGGAATTCTCCAAGGCCTCAAGATATTCTCTAGTACAGTTCAATTTCAAACCAGTTTCCACACAGGCACAACTAAGTTCATTGTTCAAACTTGAGAACATGTTTGTAGCAGGACCAGTATCACCTTGACAAAACAATATTGATGTTAAGTACACTTAATAATCCTACACATAAGCACCAGCTCCAGCCTGCACTACACTTCTGTAGTTAGTTAGACTGAAGTTTAAGTGAGGACAAAGCAATTTACCAATTAAGTGATAGGTCTATCATAGAATGGCTTGCGTTGGAAAGAACCTTAAATATCACTTTGTTCCAACCCCCTGCCAAGGCTGGGAAGCATCACTTCCTGCTGGTCACACTTCTTTTAGTACAGTCCAGTTTGGCAATCCAGCCAATTCCTCACCCACCAAGTGGTCCATCCATCAATTCCATGTGTCTCCAGTTTAGAGAATGCAGCTCCTTTCACTGATGCTGAAGAAGCAGATCAGCATTGGGTTTAATTCATTGTAAGACTTTGGAGACCTTTGTCTGAGACAAGAGGATAAATCTATATTCTCCAGAAATACTACGGACACTGGCTGTTGAGAATTACTGGACTTAAGATGATTATGGTACGCCATAATTATCTTCGTGTTTGCTGGGGTTTTTCCTTTTTTTTTCCTTTTCTTTCTTTTCTTAAACCAGTTTCTTAAAGAACAACTCAAAGAATTAAGAATACAATGGACAGAACAAAAAAATCTGTGGACATTTCACCTACGCCATCAAGGTTAGACAAAGCCTGGCTGCATTGCCACAAAAAAACTGCTCAGCAAAGCAGAAGGTTTCATCTCAGTGAAACTCAGGTGATTATAGGCTTGAACAAACCCCATAATAACAGAGTCGTATGACAAGCAGAGGGTAGGCCAGGCAGAGACTACCTTGACCCTCACTAACTGGAATCCAATAGGCAATTATCCATCCTTTTTTGCTCATCTGAAGCAATTGCTTAGGGAGGAGGTGGGACAAGCACTGATGAGGTATCTCTTACAAAATTTGACCATCACACTCCAGGAAAACACCTACAGAAGGGGAGAGGAAAATGACTCCAAATTGAAAGCTGAGACAATGTGTTAGAAATAGCATTATAGCACCAAAAAAAAAAAAAATCATAGCCCTCGAGCCCTCTATGAGCTTCAAGATAAGTGATGTCTGACAGACAAATGAGAGTTGAGAAGATTGCCTGATGTGCAGCAGGCTGAGAAGGGAAAAAACCCAAAATCCCACTGTTTAGCAGAAGTCGGACTCTGACCCCAGGATGCTCCTGTGAAAGAAATCAGACCACTTCATCACCGTATTTTTCCCCCTTCCCTTCCACGTGCCAGCTACAATGATGCACTCTGATAAAATACTTGGCATAAGAAAAGCCTTAAAAAGCCATAATTTAAACTCCATATTAGGAGGCTAACTTTTTTCTGTAGTGTTTCAGGATGTGAAAATCCGGATGTTGGAGTATAACGAACACTGAGATAACGAATGACCTCAAACTTTTGCTCACACGGACACTAGTGACTTGTACAGAGCTCCAGGATGATGCATAGATTAAAAAATCTTGCTACCTTACTTACTGTATGAGCACCAAAAGTTACCACTGGTGCTTTCCCCTACTTTCCCAGATGATCCAGACAGCTGCTGCTGGAACTCTGCACTCCGTGTTTCCCCAGGGGAACACAATGCACAGCAGTAAGCATTCAGAGAGGTATGTGTGTTTCCATACAGACCTCTTCACATTCTTTGGTTTGTAAGGAACTGCTTGGAGCCTCCCTTTACATCCCCTAAGATGACAGACACATTGACTTTCAACTCCTGTTCTTATCCACATACCTCAATATACACCAAGAAATTTGATTTGCATTATGTTTTCCTGTCAAAACCTCAAAAATGTGTGGATGACATTTGACACGAGTGCCTCAAGGAATGCTGCTTCCATACTAAGGTACAGCTTTAGGTTGTCACAGTGTGAAGTCTGATGCTGGGGGAGCCCCTCTCTAACTGGTCAGAAGTGATACATGTAATACCATTGCTTTTTCCAATAGTTTAGTGTTTGTCCTAAGTTTCCCAGAGATTTTTTTCCCAACTAATTTCCTGTCAATAAGCCTGACATGAAACACCCTGCCAAGCAATTAATCCAGCTTTTGCATATGCAGATGCAAATGTGTAGCCAATACATATGGGAAATGGATCCTCTCAGAAGCAGGGAACATTCTGGGATGTGCAGTCCTTTACAATTCTGACTTAAATACCAACCTCTCTGCTGCTAATCTTCTGTCTTTGGGTCTTACAAGCAGGTTACACTCAGCTTCCTCAGTTAAGTATTTCAATTCCCAGTCATACTGGAAATCCAGCCTTTTTCCATGGTATGGTACCACAAGCAAAATTGGCAATTACACTAATGTTATGTTTGTCATACAAACATAACCCTTAAGATTTGCAGTTGAGAAAGGAGTATTTTGTTTCCCACAAGGAGATGGGCAGCATATCATCACACAATGGAGTGCTATTGACAGATATTTTATGTATTAGTCTTCTGCTAAAAACACTGCAATACACATTCATAAAGCAAAGGAGAAATCCTGCCAGCTCTCGATATTGGTGTTTCATTTACATTATATAGACAATAATTCAGGTCTTAGTTGGAGTGCAAACACTAATTTGTGAATATAAGCATAGAGTCCCCTTGTCATTTTATTCAGCAAAATATTTTGTTATTGGAACATTAACCAAGGGAAAGAAAGAAAAAAGATACAATTAAATAAATAAAATCAGGATGGAGTGTGTAGAAGATTTATGTCCCTGAATAAGAGGAAGATATTGCAGGACACACTAGGAACTGGTTATTTTTAAGAAGCACGAAGACAACTTTAGGACCCAACTTTATTAATCTATTGCAGCAGTTTTATAAGGCAGTGCACCTTCACAATTTGAGATCAGAAGCTGGGAATCCCACTTATTATTATGCCATACTAGAAATATAATCCATTAGAAGCACAAAAGCAATGGTTTGACCTTGCCTGAGATGAAATAACTTTGTAAGTAAAATTCTAGAGATCTGACAAATGAAGTAACTTTAAGGGCAGCTGTAGTTTTGAGTTGCTGCAAGTCCTGCTCTAATCCCAGTGAAATGAAACACTGTCACAACAGCCAACTATGGCAGAAGGTCTCCCACAGATCACACTGTTCACAAACCTCTTCAAAAGCATTTTTGCCCAAGTCGAAGCACAGTGCTCTCCCAGTCAGACAGGATGAACAAAACAAGTTACAGCTTAGCTCTGTGCTTGTGACCACTGATGCCACCACTCCCCAACAGTGCACAGTGACTGCTGTTTGAAAATTACACTGGAGAGAAGACATCCACTGATGGGCCTGAACTAAACACGATGAAAGCAAACCCCATCTCCAGTTCTCTGAATTAGGCATGGGAGAGTCTTCTTTTCACAACAGTTAAAAGTGGCCCCAAATCAATCTGAGCTCTACAAGGTTTTCTACTAAAGAGATGGTAATTGAGTTCATTTGACATTAGGATCAAACTCAGAACTCAGGCACTGTGTAAGCTTTCCCCTCTTCCCCAGCCAAGGCTTTTCAGTGCTTCTGTTCTGATGTTTAGACTCTCTCCTCTCAGTGTCTGCTCCAGGCAAGAGTTCCATTAAACAATCTTGGAGGTTAAAATATACTGTACTAAAAATCTGAAATTAGATCTCAAGATGTGGCCGCACTGCATAGTGCTACTTAGGAAGGTTGAAAGCATGGCTTTAAAGCCCAGGTATGTGCAATGACTAAAACAGCCAAGGAACAGAAGATCTAAAATCCTGAGTGCATTTAGAGTCTGCCTAATCTAATATTCCAAGAATGGACAGGACCAGGCACTTGATATGATCTGCTTCACAAAAACTCTAACACAGGTGGCATCAGTCAAATAACGTGATGTTAGAAAATGACACTCTAGACTGAGAAGTCTGTATTTAATTAATTACCAATAGTAATTACTTAGCAAGAATGGAATTCTTTTCCCTCTGACATATGGTTTTAGATAAGAGAATTACTACTTCCAGAATAATTGGAAAAGTAGACTTCATCATCTGGCATACAGAATTGGAGGGCTTACTTTAATGTGAGCCATATGCTGGGATGCAGAGTCATCACATGGATACTGTGTTTTGGAAATTCTTGTCACAGTTACCCTACAGTTACCCTCTAGTGAGAGCAAACCATTTAACTTCACACTTATGCTGGCTTTTTTTGTTCCCCCTATTGTCTAACGACACTTAAAAATTTCTAACATTTAGGTACACGTCTTACTTGAAACAAATTCCAGATCCCTCCAAAACACAACAGTACTTAAAAGAAAATTAAAAAGCACTTCCATTTGCCACAGAAAACTTAGGTTCAATTGCAGCATCTGTTTTTTAAGCAGAGATACAGCTTTGTAACTGAATTTGCCAGCCAGGCTAAATCAAGTCACAAGACTCAGCTACCCCCCCATTTTCAGAGGACATTCCAAATGACCCTGCATGTCCAAAATTAAGAGTGTGTAAAAGTTAAAAGGACCATCCTACAGCAACAGTAGGAATGCCAAACGCTGTAAGCATTTCATTTCCAGGTTTACAACCAGATAGTGTCTCAAGGGCCACAATGGGAAACTGCAAGACACCAAGAGCCCCGCAAGGAACTCAAATTGCCCAGGGAATGCCAGGGACCATCTGCTACAGCAGCAGTCTTCTAGAGGAGTTGGGACGTGCTGTTTGATACCCCTGAGCTTCAGATACTGATGAAGCTGCCCTTAAGTGGCATTGACAGAGTGGGGTTTTGTGGTTTCTTCCCTGCTCTGCTGTTCAGTGCCCTGTATGGAGCTCTGCTCACCACACTGATACAAGTGGCATCCCCCATCTCACACAGGGGCTTCAAACTCTGCTGGAATTCAGAGTTCTTTTACACTTAAGCAAACAGTTGCAAGGCTGGATGTGTCCGTTTCCCCAGAAAAAAAATGGATGACAGCTCAGGAATTCCCAATTTATTCTTAGAACATGGACAACTGATTTAACTTAATGGCAAGCACCACTGGCAAAATAGCTCCTAAAAAATCCAGTCATGGAAGCCTTGACTAAGACATTACATGCCTTTCCCTCTCTCAACCATTGAGTCCAGGCTGCAACCTGTTGCCTGTTCTATTCAGATCAGAGAGGTTATTTTGAGTCAGGTGTGCTGCCATGGAAGAGGATGCTTCAGTCCCTGCTGAGCAAAGCTCTCTCCAGAACATCAACACAAACCACAGCACACACTTAGGAGCTTCCCAAGTGAGCCCTGAGGGACACAGTCAGAGAACTGGTTCCCCCTGAGCTCACATTTCCCAGGCTCTCTTAGGCAGAGCTTAGGGACCTCGCTTTGGACACTAACTTGTTCAGAACCAGCTGGGGATCTCTGGCACTCCCCTGTGCCACATCTGGTCAGGCAGCTGCACTAGACGGCCACTGGAGGTCCCTTTTAACTGGAACTTTCTATTCTACACCCACAAGTCTGCTGAGGTTGCATTCAGACCCTCCATGACCTTATTCAACTTCTCCAGTTGAGCTTTAAGATCCAGGTGTTTGGAGAAGAAATAGTAATTCTGTTGCACCTGTAGCGTCAAAAAAAGAACATTTTGTTTTCAACCTAACTCAAAGTACACTGACAGGTAAGTGAAACAGTGACATTGTACAGATCTTGATGGCCATATCCATTTAGACCATCTGAGAGTTCTATGAAGTAATTAGTTTGATTTGCATAATACCTGCTCTGCAACAAATCCTTGGACCTTTACCAGCTCACTGACTTTCTTCTGTCCCTCAAACATTGCAGCCTTGTGGAATTCACTCCCCAGGACTTATTTTATTAGAGGGAAGAGAGCAGAAATGGCTCACCTCTACTCAGCGGACTCTGAAGTAGCATGTTTGACTTACCTACCATATTTTACCATTGAAAAACAAACTAGCATTCCATAGGGAGCATAACACAGCACTCTTGCCTTGGGCTCTATTGCCACTTTTTTCCATACTGTTAAGAGTTCTTTTGGAGGCTTTGCTCACCTGTAGGATTTACCCTAAAAACATATATCATGCCTAGATCTAATCCAGGAAAGTACTGAGTAACTGCACATCCAGAGCAGAAATGCTTTCACCACAGCCTTTCAGCAAAAGGACTGAAATTAATTGCAAAAGGACTTTGCAATTAAGCTGAACATCCACAAATAAATTAGTGTTTCTAAATGGACAACACTCTGTTCCTGGCACATCTAGCACAGCTTCCAAAAACAAGACTCTCCTGTTAACTGTCTTTTGAACTGGTGAACTCCAAATCTACTTTGTTGTGGAGGACAATATGCATTCCTCAGTTCAGCAGGTAGGACACAAAAACATCAACTTTCCAAACAATGTCCAAGATGGAAATTTAACAGTCAACCCGCTTCTGCTTCCACAGGCTGAATCTCTAGACTTTGAAGTGGTGATTACTTTTGCAAAACCTCATTTTATAGGCTTGCCAGCAGATCTCCACATAGATTGCAAATTAACTAGCACAGAAAGCTGCTACTGGGGTCCTCATTAGCACATAGTCATTTCCAGTGCTTCTCTCCAGCTTCCTAGATCATTACTTGAGCTCTGAACTAAATCCAGCATCATAATTAAACTCCCTCTTTTAAGTTGAGACCCTATAAAATTGTGGTCTAGTTTATTCAGCAATCTGTTTGTGCCTTATGTTCTGACTGAAGCACAGGTTTGCATTTCTAAGACTTTATTATTTGAATTCTGTTTTTAGAACCCAAACACAGCAGTGCAAAGTGTTTGATTTCATTTTTCCTGGACTGAGCTTAGCTTTAGCCCTAGCCCTTCTTTGATGTTCAATGTCACATACAGCAAGACTTTTCTTAAGGTTTTGCAGACCCAAAACAACATATATTTACTAGAAGAAAAGAAGGGACAAGAAAGATAAAAGTACAAATACCAAATTCAGCACCTTTCTCTATGCAGGGAAACTGAATCTAGATCTCCCATTTTCCAGAAAAGGAGCATTCAAGGTTTTGACCCTTTAATGAGTGTCTGGAACCAACCCCCAAAACACATCATTGGGGTGAAAAAGAACAATTGCAAAAAGAATAAATATTTTATCAAACCCACATTTTCAGCAGCTGAACTGGAACTTGCCATTCTCCCATAGTACCACAAACTGCTCTAAAAGCTTTTCATTTCAGGACAATCTAAAAGAGGGTTCAAATAGCTGACCTGACAAGGCAAGGCATTGCTTACTCTGGGTTAGCAAACCGCCCCCCCAAAAAACCCCAAACAAATACAAAGCTGGGCTTTGAGTGGTAATGAAATGATACTTCCAGCCAGTCAGTGGAAATCTGTTAACCCTTGAATCTGGTTCATACCAGGGCACTAGGTGCAAAACAGTGGGTTGTCTAGTAGATAAAAAGAGGAGCTTTTTGGAAAAAGCAGCTTTGGCTGTATGCAGAGAGATGGTTTTCGGATGCTTCTGCTGGGGCAAAAACAGGTTTTGTTTCTGCATCAACTCATTGTTGCCACTTGCCATATTGAAGGTAGCAGATGGAAATCAAGCTGGGCATTAAAATACTACCTAAGTCAGGATTTTATGCTTTCATGCAGTGTCAAAGTTTTGCTATAAAATTCAAGAGGCAATGCTCAAAGCCAAGTCAAGTCATAAAATATGAGCTGATTAATTTCCCTCTAATTTGTATGATAATTAAAATTCCAACTTTTAATTCTGTTAATTGTCCTCCCACAAGGAGGTTGATTGGGCTTTGCTAATACATGCTGTGAAAATGCACTTCCCACAGGTCTGTCTTTGTTTCCTTTAAAATGCAATGCTTTTACATAATTATCCCTTAACTTCCATAGATAAATGTAAGCTTATCTCTGGCCTGTTTTGACACAAGTCCCTGTGTAACTTAAGCTGTGTCCATAAATCAAATGCTGAAAGTCATTAGGTGTTTCATCAGAACCTTGTGCCAGTGTGTGGTTCTCTGTGACTTTTAATGAGCAATTAAACTTGCAAGAGACAGAAGGGGGGAAAAAAATCTAGATTGAAAAACACACACACATTCTCCCCTGGAAGTCAACTACATCTGAAGTGAACTGGAAACAGATAAAATATGTGATATAAAAGACATCTTGCTTTCCTCTCACCTTGTGCTTTCCACAATCCCAACAAACTGCAGGCAAGAGCAATCAGAGGAGATGTGAGCAGAGCTGGCACTTGCACACAACCCACATGCCTGCTGGAAAAGAGAGTTTAGTGCATCGACCTCTACAGCTTGTGCAAGCTTACCCTTTAGTTGATAACACCTGAAAGCTAAGTCTTACCAGTCCCTTTTGGGGCACAATTGTTTGGGTCACCCAGGCAACTCCTGCCATGCTGTGTGCCATGAGTGAATACACAATGAAAGGCCACTTCAAAGAACTAAGAGAAAACTCAAGAGTCATCTGTGGACACTGTTTGGACCCCTTATCTGAGACTTTTTCCATCTTCTAAAGCCATTCCTTTGACAATGCAAAAGCCATTAAATCTTATTTTCCATAGAGAGTTACACTTTCCATACACTAACTTACCCTCCATCTAACACACTGTGGGGATCCACAATACCAAGACAATGCCAAAATGTAAAAAGGGGCAAGGAAGCTCTGGCATTTGTTACTCTCTGACTCCAACCAATGGAGGAATATGCTGAGTGTGTTGCACTAATCATATAGTTCAAACCTTGGCAGATAAGACAAGAAAATCAATTGTAATTTCTTTGACTGTTTTCTCATATATTCTCCACTTGTTAGCAGCCACTTCTTTTAAGAGTGCGGTCAATGAATATTTAATGCTGGAGCGCACTGCCAATTTTATCTGCCAGCTAATAAAAAAGCTGCTTGGTCATGGGTGTAAGAGAAGAGGTCTACTTTAGCTTCTGTGGCTGGCTGGCTGTAATAAGAAGGATGACAATTTTAAATTGGGAGATTAATGGATAATTTGGAATCACTGTCATTCTGACACAGTCAGTGACCTTTTCAAATTGACAGATAGCTCCATTTCACCCCAACCAGCTACAACAAGAGATTGTTTCAAACAATTGGACCTAAATGCCAGGCTTAAAGGGGGCCAGGCACAGGGATGTGGCAGGGCAGCTTATAAGTAAAATAGGCCTCCCGCAGATTAATGGAATAGTTAGGAGGGCCATCCATCCAGCAGTTCCAATTCTCAGTTTTTAGCTACTGCAGCATTAGCAAGGTAAAAGGGACTGGTGTCAGAAAGAAGAATGCTCAGTATTATCTTTTCCAGCAAGGAACACAGCACAGCTGAAACACTGAACCATCTAGGGTCTGTCCAAAATTACATTGTGAAAAGATACGAAGTAGGTGAAAGAAAACTTCTGCAGACTTTGCACCCATTCTGTGATATTGGGCAGTATTGTTTCAGCAGTAACATACAGAGACAAATTACTTGTGAGAAAAATAAAATAAAAAAACCAGAAAAACTCATTACTTGCTATAGCCAAGATAGCTCAAGAGTCCTGAAATCATGGACTTCAAAAGTAACTTATGGCTAACCACAGAAAGCTCTCATGGCTTTGCATAAAATAGGTTATCTCTTGATATGTTCTCTTCATGAATCTTTCACAGTTTGATTCACAGTGTTCATGTCCAGCCTCATGACATAACTTTGAAAGGGAAGTCATGTTAATAAACAAGAAAGCCCAAAATGAGTTGTCTCTTGACAAACTTTGACATGCCATTGTGCAGTACGTACACTATAGGAGCAGAATTTGATTTAAAGGGGGTACTCTTACATTAATTGAGAATTCCATTTTTAAAACTGTTCCTGTCCATAAGGTTTTGGTTTCACTTGCAGAGGATTGCTAGATGTGGATAAGCATTTCTTTGCAGCGATAGATCAGTTGTCACACACCAGCATTGACTAATTTTTTTGGAAAATGAATGGGTAGCACATCAGAACAGCAGCCAACCTTCCCAGTGACCAGTGGTGGGAGAACCACATTCCCAAACATCTCCAGCCTCTTGCCCTTATTGTTGTAAATAGTTTCTGAGCAGTGCTTTTAACCTTGACAACTTCTGGGCTATTTTCTAAATGCAGTGTGCCACTGCTCATGGCAAGGAACTGAAAGCTGCCTAGGAATCAGTATGGGGATGCTGCAAAGAAATATACTCACTTTCCAGATGATGGAAAAGCATGTGTGAGGTGGATGTGTGCCAGCAGTGGTCATCATCTATTAAAACTAATTTCAGCCCATGTCCTCAAATCAGGTCTCAAGTCTCAAATGCAGTACAAGATACAACTCATAGTGCCATGAGATGTCCCTGTGAACCTCAGTTTTTATTCAGTTCAGTAAGAGGACTAAGCTGAGATGTTGGGAGGTAGAAGCACGTTTTAGCTTCTCTGGAAAAGCTAAGTAGGACTCAGTTCTCAGGCATTTCTCCTTGTTACTGCCACTGGGAGTAATAGACACTGTAACATACTCTAAGTGTTAATACAGAATAGATTATTCCATTTGGAAGGAACTGACAATGATCACATCTTGTCCAACTGCCTGATCACTTCAGGGCTGACCAAAAGTTAAAGCTTGTTATTAAGGGCAGTGTCCAAATGCCTCCTAAACACTGACAGGCTTGGGGCATGGATCACCTCTCCAGGAAGTCAGACCCTGGAATAGGCTATCCTCCTCAGTAAAGAAATGCTTCCTCATGTGCAGTCTGATCCTCTCCCTAGCACAGTTTTGAACCATTCCTGTATGTCCTCTCACTGGATCTCAGGAACAGCAGCTCAGCACTTCCCTCAGGATATATGGAGAGCAATGAGGTGGGTCCTCAGCATCCTTTTCTCCAAAGTAGTAAAGCCCAAAGTCCTTGGCCACTCCTCACAGCACGCTCCTTCCAGCCCCTTCCTCCACTCTGTGGCCCTTCTGGATGCATCCAAGGACATTCCCAACCTTAGGAAGTTGTGAGGCTCAGAGCTGCATCCAGTACTGCAGCTGAGGCCACACCAGTGCTGACTGTAGTGGAACAGTCCCCTCCCTTGCCTGGCTGGCTGTGCTGTCTCGGATGCACCAGGATGAGGTTTGCTCTCTGGAATACTTGGATCCTGCTGCAAAGCAGCACCTCCAGAGCCCTTCCCACAGGCTGCTCACACCCACTCCTCTCCCAGGGTGTACCTGTGCTCAGCATTACTTTGTCTCTGGGGAAGAAATAAGCTAAATTTTTATAAAAAGACAAAGCTGTCATAAATTAACCCCATCCTTCCTGACAGGAAAAAAATACCAGCAAACCTGCAGTGAGATCAGCACATTTGAAAAGTCAGAGTACTTATTTACTAGCACAAATATGGAAGTATATGCCTGACCAGAAGCACTACTTTTCCCAAAAGATCTTTAAAAACTGATAATGCGCTTATGAAATACACACAGCATATTCCTAACTATGTAACATTCCACCTGGCTACTACAGAACAGGGAACGAGTGCAATGTTTATTAAATTTAGTTGAAGAGAACGAAAGATGCACAAGAAGTTCTGCAATTAAACATGCCAAGTCCGCTTCCATTACCCAGTATTTGTGAGTACACTGAGACATACCAGCTAACAGACTGAAGTCTTGAAGTTTTTCTGAGTTACCTCAGTATTTACAAATTTCACTATGATTCCTGGAAGTAGGAAAAGTTTCATAGACAAACAGTGGAATGCGGGGTAAATTTATCACCACATTGTGATAAATGAGTTACACATTCAATATGCATTAAATCTTGTAGGTAAACTAGGGAAGAGTAAGTGCAGCAATTCTTATGAATAACAGAAACAGGAAAACTCCAAATGTTTGATAACATGACAAGCTCTGTAGTACACAGAGGAGTGATCAGAAAGTTACACTGGAATTGAACCTTGCTAGGTCTCAGAATAGAATAAAATATCCCAAAGATCATCTACCACAGAAGACACTCAGAGCCAAAGCATTCAGCATTGCTATTGTCAGAATTAAAGAGAAGCCACTGTTTTCTGTCATTGATACCATCCTGCCAGGGCACCTGAAAACAGAACTGATGCAAAGGCCTGAAGCAGAACAACCAAGCTGGTCGTTTCAAGATATATTTTTAATGATACTTTTTAGCAAATGCAACACATTAATTGTGAAATTTGAAACAGTTGAAACTGATGCTTTTCTTTTTACCACACAACTAAGAGCAGGGAATTATTTTCAAATTTATACTGCAAAGCTACTATGAGCATTTATTTAAAGTCATACAACTAGAAAATGGGCCAGTACAGCCAAATTGCTTCTTTTAGAAATGGAAGACAGAAGGTGAAAATAGTTGGCTGCTAGTAGGTTACAGAATTACACCTTCCATTTATATTAGTGAGATTGGAAATTCTCCACTTTGCTGTTTCTGTAATACATTACAGACTGTTACACACATCAGTTGCATTTGTGCAACTGCAACTGAACTAATCTGACACCTAATTTACATCAAAACTTTGCATGAGATCTCTATGGCAGTAGAGATCTATGAGCTCAGTGAGCTCTATGAGCTCTATGAGCTCAGTTTGTGAAGATTCTTTCATTTGATGGCCTTTGAAAATAATGCTCTCCCAAGTAGGCTGGATTACCTTGCAAGTTTCATTTTCTGTTGTTATCAAAATACAGGTTTTTAAGAGGAAAAAATGGAATGGATCCCCCAGGTCAAATAGATTCTACTGTATTTACAGAAGAAACAGGGAAAAGTAAAAAGGAACAAACGAAAACCTAATCAAACAGAAGAAACCAAAGCAAACAAAGAAAACCACCAATGGACCACGCACCAGAGAATGCTGGTAATGCTGCCTGGACCCCACCAGGCTCCACCACTGCCCAAGCCAATGATTAAGCCCTGAGCTTTAAATGTTCTAGTATTGTCATTAGAGAATTATTTGATCTTGGATGCTTTGATAAGGTTATAACAAAACCTGAACATTTGTTTTCTTCTACTTTGCATGAACCCCACAGACCCCCTGGGCTGAGGGCTGAAACAAACTTACGCTTTATCAAATCAGCGTTTCTTCCTCTTCACAGCCTGGTGACCAAGAACAATTATGCATTCTGCAAAACCACTGCCTAGGATTTGAAATTGGGCATGAAAAAATAGAGGAAGCTTAAATATTCTGGCTTTTGTCTAATTCTGTCTGGAAAACAGAGCAAACCAGCCCATAAATAAATCAGTCCCTCCCAAATGTAACCCCTCCTGTGAGAACAGCACTACAGACACTCACCTAACAGTAGGTTTACTGAGTACTGTGTGTCCTCAAAGGACACATTCAAACCTGTTTGTCATGGCAATTTTACTTTTGGGTGCAGTGTTAGTGTGCAACATCTCTGCTCCACAAGTCCACAGCAAAAGACATCATCTCTCCCTTTCCAGTAGCTGATGTGAAGAAAATGAGATGCCAAAAGTATCATGTTGCTAATCAAGCAGATGCATTCACACCCTGGACACACCACCTTGATACGTGAATACAATTTTCAGATAGGAAAAAACTGGTTTAATACTATATTAAAATAATGGAGTTAGATGTGAAATTAATTCCACTGAAAAAGCACCTAGGGGATTCTATATAGGTATTAAAATGCAGCAGCATTTTGAAAAATATAAAACAACAAAAGGAGAAATTCATTTTCTGCTTTTTGGTAATTTTTGAAAGCAGAGAACAATGAGATTAGTTTCAGATCTCCCTTATAATAGAGCATCACCAGCATTTCAGCTGAACCCAATCAGTTACCATTGCAAGGGAAGGCAATCCAAGATTTACTCATCTTTCATAAACGTTCAGTAGTGAAGCAAAACAGCCTCAATGGGTAAAAGAGTAACTCATTAAGTCTTAAGGGCATAATAAAATGTTTTCCTAGAGAATTAAAAAACTGATACTATTTTACTTACACAAAAGAACAAAAATTCCCAAGAATAATAAAGGTGTTTTGAAATATTTTTCCCTTTTGAGAATTAATGGGTATTTTTATTGCCATGCTGAATATAAATACTCTAGACACATCCAACTGAATGTTCAGTTACATATTGACAGAATTATTTAGTTAGAAATCACAAAAAGGGAAGGTTTTCAGCATTTCTGTGTGACGTTTTAGAAGAGTATTCCAAAATTAGCCTTTTTTTCCTACATGAGAAAATCATATATTTAAGGATTAAATATAAGCCTCAAATTAATGACAAATCAGAAAGGCTTAACTGCTTCAGACATTTTAATATTTGGTCTAAACACTAGCCTTCAGATGTAGCAAGCAAGGACAAAATTGTGGAAAGCAATTCAAAAAGCTCACTCTCATTTTGAAAGGTGAATTAGGCAGTAATAAGCTGCCATAAAACTTTCATGAGGATCACTGGGCAATTTCCAGAGGGAAGCCAAGGTAATATCCTTAGTAGAACAGTGTAGTAAAATGGAAGAACTCAAGGAAAAGGAGTTCTTTTATAATGCTACTACCTCGCCTGTAATCTTAAATATTAGCAAGGCTAACGCACCTTTTTCTTGTTGAAAACCCAAGCCTGACACTCAGCCCATCACTGAGGATTTATGATCACATGTGGCTCAGTGACAGTATTTTTCTTCTTGTAGAGAAACTTCTCATTCATCTCTGAATAAACCCAGATCACGGCAGCTAAAACCTAGGGAATTCCTCTAATCCCAGGGCACTGTCCCTGTGCCTGGAGGGACCAACTCACTCCTCTAAAGGCTCTGCTTCTCTGAGGGAGGAGGAACACATCCTGCGCTGGACAGGCTGCTTTATTGGGAAGGCAATAATGAGAATGCAGCTGAACACCAGTAAATTCACACTCACTTTCCCATGTCATTCCAGGCTTCATGCAACAACTCTGCTTCATCATCAAAAACTTCCATAGATGGCAAGAAATAAGCATTTTACAAGCACTGTTTGTTAAGAACGAGCACCATCTTCCTGTTCCTCTCTAAATGAGCTGTGTTTCCATGCGGAATTTGGAAACACAGGCAAATCCCTCCAGATTTTCAGTTGCAATCCTCACAGGCTCAGCAGGCTGCTCCAGGCTTCCCTCCCAGCCTGGCTAAGCTGCTTTGTGTTCCAGTGCCTTGAGTAACAGCATGAATGAAGCCAGAAGCATATGAGATCCCAATTTCAGCTGGCATTCAGCAAGACTTTGCTAAGTCATTTGACCTCTGCATGCCTCACAACATGGCTTGAAAGATCCTTGGAAAGCCACTGTTTCCATGTGAATCAGACACCTCACACACAGATTTTCCAGGGTAGGCATGTGTGCCCTGAGAGGCTGGGAATACTGCTAAGAATGGGCTGTGGAAGCTTTAAAATCAAAGTACAGGATTTCACATTCTACCAGTCATTTAAAAAAATCCCTGTGGCTGCACAGATTTATTAGTTCTAATTAAATGAATGATGACATCATTTTTGTACAGTAGCTATTACATACATAAAATAACTTCAGAATTTTCAATCAGAACTATATGCATGGCATCCTACAACACAATTCCTGTTAAAGTCAACAAGTTATGCTCTCAAAATCCCTCTTACCTTGGCCATATTATATTTTTTTCATGAGATAGGCATTTTTGTAGTCCCAGGACACTCTAGTCTCTCTTTATTGTCCAGTGGAAGCCCTCTTAGGCAATTCCTAAGTGTGCATGTTCTTGGACATTATAGAGAATGCATCCAGCAAAGAGGGACAGAAAGATGTAAAAACCGTATTAAGGGGGATAAATTGCGACCATTGCAAGTTTTATTGCATATAAAAGTTCTTAAGCTACATGGAAAATGAATTGACAGAGAAATAAGGTAGTCTACTAGGAATCAAGGATGAAGTTAGTAAAGGCCAAATCAAATTGGACTCAATTGCTGTGTGCCCTTTTGCAATGGATAATAATAGTCTTGGTGGTATGTGGGAACCCACACTTAACATTTCCTGCTAAAGGGCTTCCCACAATTCCTAGAAACAAAGGAGTCAGACAGTTTGATGATCTTTATTGGAACAGAGCTTGTAGCAGAAAACCATCTCCCACATGGAGTGGAAACAGGACAGGTATATACCCTTTTTGCTGGAACGTGCATCAAATCTGACCTATAAAAGCCACCAAGGGCCAGTTTAGAAACTTATAAATATATGAAGGGAAAACCCCTAAACCAAACAAAAACAAACAGCCAAACAAACCACCAAAAACCTCCAGCACTCAAGAAACAAGACACCAAATAGTCATCAATCCAAGATATCAAGAGTTGTGCACCTGAACAGCTTTGTGGTTTGGCCTTTACATTCCTGACTACTTACAGCAACTGTTCATCTCCTTCCCTGCCTGTCCCAGAGGCACTGCCCCTGCTGCAGCACGACACCACTGCAGACAGTGAGTTTAATAATCAAAAGCTACTACTTGGCAAACCAGACAGCACAGATTACTCAGGTTTGGCCTGCTCATAGCAATGCTATCTGGAAAATCAAGATGATCATGCTCAATCAGATATATAAATACATTTTAAGTATACTGGCACTTTGTAATCTAACCTAGGTTGATTTAAGAAAACAAAAAACTCCCATTAAAAAACCTCGACAATATTCTGAACAAAAGAAGAAGCATCAGCTTCTGATAAAATACACCTCCCAGCTCCTCCTGTCAGAACTAGTTGCAGCAAATGTGATCTTGTTCATTAGAAAAGAAGCAAATCAGACAGAAATTCCTATGTCATCCCAGTTATTTTAAAAGTATTTTTATTTTTAGCGCAGGACTTCCAGCTGATTGGAGGAGGTCAGGAATTATAGTACCTCTGAGAAGGTAGTGATCATTTCCTCCTCACCTTAGTTCTAATTATCAGCTGAAGGATTTGGGCTACGTTTATTGTAACTGTGCCCACTAGAGAATTCTCTGACTCATGAGAGATGCCTGCACTCATTCTACTCTTCTTGCAAAGTCCAAAAATAGACCAAAATACACTTAATGGATCTGAGACTTTTGCCCTAGGAGTCTCATGCCATGCTAATGAAATCAATGGAAAATTCATCACCAACTTCAACCAAATCTAAGATCAAGCACAAAATTATCTCCTAAGATTTTGTACTTATATAGAACCTTGCAGAAAATCTGAAATTGTTTTACAATCTTTAATAAATTAAGCTCTACATAATTCTTGTGAACTTGGACATATTCCATATGAGTAAGCAGAAGAATTTTAAAGGTTGGTTTCAAAAGCAGCTACTAAATCAGTACCTGATTGTGCACAAGACCTTTGTAACCAAAGAACTTCATTTTTAAGAGCACTACAAGACAATTGTTACAAAGTGGTTTCCAAAAGATCAGGGCCAAATTTTCTAGACTGTGCTCCTTATAACTATGCATGTCAACCTAGAAGAAAAATCAATAGTCACACTTGGAAATGCAATTGTTTTCAACTTCACTGAGTTATGACCAAAAATATTTATGGCAGATGTCAGTCATGGAGGCTACAGTGCTTTCTGTACAGTTCATTTTTCCTTCTGCTACAAGAGAATTTTTTCTCGTTACTTTACATTATAACACAGTCAGGACTGCATGGTTTTATGGGGGTTTCCCTCCCCTAAGGAAAGCCTCTCTGTTCTGGAACCAACCTTCATGGCACTGTGATAATTTGGAGTCTTTCTGTACATTCTTATGCTAATAAGATTCAGTCCATCCTATCAAGAAATAACATTTGGGCACCACTTTTACAAGCCCAATATAGAACATTTAATAGTAGATATTATCCATCATACATTTGACATTATCTTTGTAATTAATTATTACCTCCAACAATATAGTGGAATAGTCAGGGAAAATTATAGACTCAAGATTTTGAGTTTGGTAAAGTAGACCATGATACAATTCCTTCATCCAGGGTAAAAGCTTTACACCTAATCTCTGCAGCATTTGCTTCCCTTAATCACTTAGGCTAGACGAGAATTAAGATAGAAATCATAGTTCAAGAAATGATCCACCATCAAACTGAGGAAACTGCCAGAAGAGATTTACTAACAAGGTTCCAAACTCTGAGGACAGATGTTAGAGACCATGACACAGGTTACAGGGCTATATAAAAAAATCTCCAGCCAACAAAAACAACCCAGTCCCCAACATTTACAGGTATTTACCCAATTGCTGCTTGCTCTCAGTTTACTTTTCCACAGGTCAATGACAGGCTGCTCCCTTTCAGAGCAAAGAGTTACTAATGTTACATGTTACTAATGGCCATAGTGTCAACACCAAATCTGGTACTTAAATTTTTCTTTGCAATGCTTAGAAGCCTTAAGCAGAATCCTTTCAGAGCACCTTCAGGAGTAAATCTTTATCTGTTGAACCTTGAAAATACAAGGAATCTGGCAATAAAAAGAGCAAAGAGAGCCCCAACAGACCTAGAACCACCAGGGGCTGCTTGTGAGAAGGTACTCAGACACTGCCCAGAGCAAGGTCATACCAGCACATTTCTGCAGGTCAGAGCTGCACTTCACAGGGGCCTGGACAAACAGGAGAAATGAGCTGATGAGGATCACACACTTCAGCAGAGCCCAAATGCAAAATGCCGAACTTCAGACATAACCCCATGTACTGCCATAGCTTAGGGATGGGCTGGTGAGGTAACAGCAGTGCAGAAAACATCCTGGGAGATCATTAGTTCAACACTCAAATACCTACAAAACCCCAAATAGTTTCTCTGTAAAACATCTTTTTTTTTGTTTCTTTAATGAAGCAGCATCATGTTTAGCAGATGGTGAGTGGGTGGCCAGGTTACTGTGTGAAGCAAAGGTTTCAGAAGCAAACAAGATTCTGCTGGTGATAAATAATTATCACCTCAAGTCAGCAAACTCCCATTGAAATTTTTCTGTCTCATGTAAAACTAATGGGAGGGCCTAGGTTTTTGCTTATCTTTAAGAGTTTCTCATATACAGCTCCTGGACAGTGGTCCCAACAAGACAAGAAATATCCTGCCTCAGAAAAGGGAAGCAGGCTTTCCTTTTATCAAAACCATGTGTTCTGTTTATACTGATAATACACCTTGATATCTTCCTTCGCCATCTCTCAGTTAAAACAATATCAGAACTGGAGGTTTAACCTTGACTAAACAAAGCTCTTCCACCTTTCAAACACACCAAACACCAATGCACAAGTAGCCTGCTTGTAGGGTGAGAAGTTCAAGGTGATCATTGGCAGCAGGCTCCCACCCCAGGGATCACGCTTCCTTTGGCAGAGTCACTTCCTGAAGTGACCTACAATCTCTCCAAAACAAAGCCTTGGAACATCTTAAACCTGCAGTCTCCACACGAGAAAAAAAAAATAGAGTGTGAGGGAGAAACCAAAAACCGCAAAACAATCATTCAACTCTAATTTTTTTCTACTGCCTCATGAAGAATTACACTAACCATCATAAAAGTCATAACTTCAAATAAATAATGAACTGTAGGAATTAATAGGAAACCAAGGTACATAAGCATATTTAGCATTTTCCATCTGTTGTATAGAGAGAAAAGAGAAGGCTGATGTTCCAGCCTGTGCACAGGAGTACATCCTGTAGTGGCCAGAGCTTGAACGACTATTATCTGATCATCTGAAATAAAAGCCATTACCATATTTGGATAAATGGACACAAAAATCAATGTCACAATCTTAAATTAAGCCACGTGCATCAGAGTAACATTTGAATGTGACAAAACAGAGTTAATGTGCAGTTAACTTATTTCAGCTCAAGAAACTGTTAGGCCCACAGGAGTTACAAGACACAGATACCATCTACCAGAAATAAACCTGCATAATTTAGCAGCTATATATTTTGAGGGCATCCCTTCCTATGTTACTTTATGCAACTACAGAATCAAAGTAACAGTTCTGAATGCATACACTACAATGAAAATATATAAAGAACAGGAGAATCAAATTTAAAATAAACCAACACAGAGTGAAGCAGCTCAGTATGCCTGTTAACTTGAACATCTCAGTTCATCAGAACAAAAAGTATGATAAAGCTTTCACTCTTGAGAGGTGTCCAAAATGCCCCAGTGTAAGAAGAACTGGGGCAGTTAAGACTCAGTAAAAATAACAGTCAGGAGAGGAGAAGGCTAGACTTAGGTTAAAGTATTTTTGCTGCAGGGTAGGGAGAAGGATGTGTTTAGTCTGTAGGTAGGAACATCACTTTCCTGTTCTGTAGAGCATTTTATCCTTATACTGATAAGGAACACAGGAAATACTGAAAGACCAGGCCTTTTTGCCTTCTGTTCAGAGCTAATCCTAGACCTCTGCTTTGGATCAGCTCGTCTGAGCTTACACACACAGACCACAGGCCTTGTTCAAATTGCTTTTTGTTTTAACTTAGACACATTTTTAGATTCTGCACTTTACAGCTGCCAGCAATTAATAACATGTCAAAATTTTTAAGACCTATTCATTGGCTATCATTCTTTTTGCAGTTGCATGTAGTAACAAGAAGTCTCAGCCTAACTACAGTTCATGTTAACAGGAATTAGTTGAATGCAACACTGCTGCTGAGGGACTTAATAGAGGAGAAGCAAACTTGTATTTTTGTAAAAAGCATTTTGTTCAAATGATTCCTGACAGATTCTGTAACATTTCAGGTCATTTGCCAGAAGAAGAAACAGCAGTCCTGTGGCCGGGGGGATCTGTCCCTCGGTAAATCAGTAAGAATTGAAAAATACCTCACTTTACAAAGTGTTCTTCAGCACTGCTACCTATTTATTTATTTGCACTTATAAAAAACTGTAAAATGTCTGCAGGACTACAGTAAGGGCTGATCAGTGTGGAGAAGATGAGCTATGTTCTGTGACAGAGAAGCACAGAATGCCAAGCTGGGGCAGTGGGCCTGGATGTGGCATTGCAGGCTGCACTTCCAAGACTGGAGACAGATTATCCTCCCCATGCAACTCAACATATCACTCAGTAGACTGGGCACTTTCCTGATTTCTCCTTTGGGTGTGACATGTCTTCAGTCAGGATCCTGTGTCATGGGCATCCTGAAGCTTCTGTGCCCTACCACAGCACAAACACACCCCCCTTCCCTTCTTTACAAGGGGACCTTCACTTAGCTGTCATCTCTTCACAGCAGAAAAAGTATGACAAGTCATCACCACCAGGCAGTACCAACCAGTCCATCCAGTGTGCCCTTACCAGAATGCTGCAGCATTTGCTGCACTTGTGTGCTAAACTTCCAGTTGTCAGTGTTAAACCAGGATATCAATTTCAGCCCTACTGAATAGTGGGATATATCCTTGAAATAGATCTTGCATTGATTTCTCAGCAGAGCAANATTCCAGCTTATTCCCTTAACAAATAAACATATTTTAGCACATTTATCCACATGTCAGGGTAATAACCTTATCTTGAGCTTTTCTGAGTAGGAAATTCAAGTGTTCTTCAGCTCAGAAGAATGCTTTTGCCTCCTTCATTTCCTATTTGGCAAGCACCATACCCACAACACCAACTTTCCATTAATTTTGAAGGTTCAAGACATCTTGAGGCTTCTCAGTACCTCACATAGTAGGTTCTGAGAATCACATGGACAAAAAACCTCAAAAAAATTAATATCACAGAACTTTCAGTTGAACTCTGATAAGAGCAATATGGTGCAATATAATCCAACCCAGGTNATCACCACCAGGCAGTACCAACCAGTCCATCCAGTGTGCCCTTACCAGAATGCTGCAGCATTTGCTGCACTTGTGTGCTAAACTTCCAGTTGTCAGTGTTAAACCAGGATATCAATTTCAGCCCTACTGAATAGTGGGATATATCCTTGAAATAGATCTTGCATTGATTTCTCAGCAGAGCAAATATCTTTCAGTTCAAGAAAGTCCCAGCAGATAAGAAGGCAGCTCCCCACTTCTCCCAGCACCACACTTTGAGAATAGCATACAAAAATTCATTACTGCAGTTTTCCACTGATTCTCTCAGTCAAGAAGCAAAGCCTGAACTCTGCACTGCAATCAGCCTTGTGCTTTCAGTCTTCCTGTAAAGATTTACTGGATTATTTTTTCATTCTGTCCTACTCCTGTCAATATCCTCCCAGAATTCAGCTGAAGAGCGCATACGACACATCAAACTCTCTCTTTCCAGTTTGAGATTAGATGTCCTTAAAATCTTGTATTTTTTACTACTGGAAATACATCATGTTCCACTTGTGCCCAATGAAATACTACATAAACATAGTGAAGACTGATGGAGATCCAGCACTAACCAAGTCCAAAAGAACAANAAGTCTGATAAGAGCAATATGGTGCAATATAATCCAACCCAGGTAACCTGATATAATTCCAGACTGTTTACCTGTGTTTGTGCAGGATGAAATAGTTAAGCTTAATAACGACATTCCTCTGAACTCTGTTACCTATAGGGTCTTCAGTTTCACATTTTTCCATGCTCAGCTGGCAAAAATTTCTCTCCCATTTGCAAACTGAAAGCTAAGCCTTCAGCACTTCAGCTTGCCTTCTGCCATATGTTTCAGTTTCACAAGCTTGGTCTTCTATCTGCAGAGTTTGGGTTTGCTATTCTTAGCACTTCTGCCTGATGAAAAGCTTGTTTTCTGGCAGGTTGTTGCACCGAGATGACAAAAGCTCCAAGACTCAGATTCCAAGCTCTGATGGCTTTTGTACAGCTCCAAAGCACAGCTCAGGCTGTGAGTGCACATGCTGCACTGACCCAGGGCTTCCCATCTGCACTGAAATGAGCTTTCTTCTCCTTGGCAACAATAAATAACCTAATAAAAAAGATACTGCATCTTATAAACAGATTGTTANNNNAGCTGGTTATTCCTTCACACAACTCCCCAAGGGCCAGCAAACTTTGACCCAGCAGACTGACATCTCTGGGCATATCAGATTTAAAAATAAAATGCCCAGCACCTCTATCAAAATATCTATCACTTGGTTACAAAAACCACATGCCACCTCAGCTGCTTCAGAGTACTCTGAACCTAAAGTCCATCCAAATCAGAATGTTGATGTTCTGAGGTAGACAGTGGCAGGGTGACAAGGGGCAACTTGCAGTAAGGTCACACTGTGTTTGCCAACAGGAAAACAGAATGAATTTATACATTTTAAAGCATATTCAGCTGCTGTAATTGATCTTGCAACAGGATCAATTGCTCACAGCCCCTGTGCGCAGGAGAAGGGGGCCATCAAATGAAGCTGCATGTTACAAGTTAAAATAACCAAATGAAGAGGATATTCAGGCAACACGCAACCAATCTCGGATAAAAATTACATTAGTCCAGGCTCTCTCAAACCATTCATTTTTGGGCTTTCATCTAATTGTACTAGTGCAAGACCATTAAGTCAACTAGGTTTAGAAGACCTAGCGCATCTCACTTCCAGATGAATCTGATGAATCCACATGGAAATATCTTCAGGGATCAGCCTTTTGTTTGTGGGAATGATTCCCTCTGGCCAGTGCAGGATCTTTCCTCAAAGTATTAAGACTTCCCTTATCTACTATTCAATATCCCTTTCTTACACAAACACAAAAAAATAAATTCATAAACTGCAATTATGTACTGTAACTCATGCCCTAGTGATGTTAGTTACTTCTTCAGTTTCTGGGAGTCTCTAAGGCAGTAATTTCCCAGCTTCCTCATCCCAGTTGCTTTGATTAGTTAGACCTGGAATTTAGGAATAGAGCCCAGAATCTCTCCACCTGTCATGCTTCAGAGATATCTGACATCTTCCTATTATATGGCATTACACTTCCTTTAAAACAAAACTGCACAGAACTGCCAAGTTCCCTTCTCACATACATTCAGCTCTAAAATTCTGTCCTCCATCATACCCAGCTCTAACACTACTAAGTTCCTGTCCTCTCCTCCCCCCACTATTGAAATTATGTTTCAGATTAATTTCCCTACAATGGTATTAGCTGTAGAATAAAAAACAATTTAAACTTTTCATCCCAAATTTGTAAGTACTGGAGACATTTCTGAACAACATGGCAGAACAGTGCATTTGGAATTAAAAAAAGGCTGCTTGCATTTCACTTCAGATTATTCTTTGTGACTTTGGGTTCATTTTACAGCTCACTTCACCAACGTGCTCTGCAGTTACCAAACACATCCATGCAATTGTTACTCTACAGAATGACAAATCCAGCTGTATATACAAGGACCCAGGTGTCAAGACATATTTAGAAGGATAGGAACTATCCGAATTGATGGAGTTGCACACAAATATTGGGGTCAAATTTTAGACACAAATTAAGACAATGCAGAAGCTAAAACCACTCAAGAGGAAAGTTTTCCATGGCCTTGGCTCCACTACCACAGTGCTGTGATCTTTTGGATGTTGTCAGTGCTTGAGAATGTTGGGATAAGACTCATTACAGAGCAACCTGCATGAAATCCAGTGACCTCTGACCCCAAGTGGATCAGACTAGACAATCTGATTATGTCTTCTCTGAACCTCCTAAGAGAGATGGATTAGATCCCCCAATGAAAGGGACTTGGCAGGGCCCCCCACAGCTCTTAGAGCAGAGGTCTCTCCATCAGTGCTTCCAGACCGAAATCAAAGTCAACCTCTCATTCACCCCCCTGAAAGCTGACAATATTATTTTTTCTTGATCAGTGGGGACCAGAAAGCAGACTGAAAATTTTCCTCTTTATAATCCTATAGCAATTATGGAGTGGGAAAGCTGGGAATTTGTGTTACTTGGAATTTAGACATGAATCAGCAAAGGCAGGATACTCCACTTGGCAGAGCGCCCTTGAATTAGAAGGAAACTGTAAAAGGAGTGATTCTCATAGTTCAAGCTATTGAGGTTTGTGCCCTAATTCTGCACAGCCAGGAACAAGATACAAACACCCAGTGCATCTCAATGAATAGATAGTGCTAGTGATTCCTGGCTCTCCCATCATTAACTTCTATCCATCACAAATACAACTTTCTCTATGCAGCCCTATTTTTATTGTAAGCAATATAAAAGAGTTACTTGGCAAAGAGAAATGGTGGTTTGACATTTGCTACATTTGGCAAATGACTACACAGATACAATTTCAAATACATACAAAGCAGAAAGATAGGTCAGAGCATGAAAATGGTCAAAGGACAATGAATTATGAAAGATACACAGAGCAGAAGCCGTGAATTGTGACAACCACCTCATTTTGAAATACATACAAAAGAACTGTCTGTGTTTTCTAGCATTCTCTAAAAATTAAAGCTCAGGAAAAAAAAAAAAATCCTGTATTTCCACAAGACAGAACAACTGTCCTGTTCCATATAAAACAGAAAAGAAAGCTTGTGGAGTCAGGCTACTTCACAGCTACAAATCCAGCTCTGCACACATTGGTCACCTGCAGAGGATGAGAATTTCCCACTGGGCAGTGGGCCTTGGCCAGAGCAATCTCTAGTCCTGGCAAAGGAGAAAAACTACTGCTGTGTGAAAATAAAGCTTAGAGTGCTTCTCAAGGAAGTCCACAACAAGGGGTGACTGCACAAAATTCTTACTACAGCCCTCTTTCAACAGATTGTAACTACACACCTGATGGCCAAGGATCCACCCAACAAACTGCTCCTGCAAGCAATCTGGGTGGATTCCACCACTTTTTATGGATCAGTTCAGAGCTCACAGTTCACTTTATCTAGAAATCAATAGTTTTACAGATAAAAGCTGCTACCAGTGTCCCACAGATCTCATTTCAGCCTGCTTACAAAGATTAGTGGTCCAACAACGTGTTTCTCCCACCTGGGCAATTCTAAGGTTGGGTATCCAGTTATCAGTGCAAACAGAAACATAATGAGGCACCACATTGTATTGTGGAGTGTAAAGTGCCACATTTCTTCCCTGTGACCAATCTAAATGTGCACGAAGAGCCATTTGCTTTTGGGAGCAAAAGAGAAAAGGGAAAATTGTCCTAACCAGATGAATAAAGCAGCCTGGCAGACTGTGCCTACACTGGGACACTTGGACAAGAGCTGCCAGCCACATTGATGCTCTAGGTGAGTCAGCCATTCTCAAGAAGAAGCTGTTCTGTGACCAGCAGCAGAATTTATCCACACAAGTCCAGGTATGCTCCAAAGCTCTTGCTCCATCAGCTCAGACTCCATGGGAATACTAGTCCCAGCCTCCCAACTCCAGGCCCACCCGGAATCAAACCAGGCTTCTGAACACAAGACAGCAAAACTGCTCTGACCATTGTTTCAAGTCTCCATCTCCCTGCCTTCCTGAAATGGTTCCAAGTGATGGTTCTATCCACCCCGAGGTACCTGGTGTTTGGAGAGACTGTTTCAGCTCTGGTGCAAAGTGACTGGACAAGCATTGGCAACCAGATCCAGTGGCTCACATCCAAACCAAAGGTCAACTCACAGCTCAGTCTTTGCCCTTTTAAGTATTTTCCTGCACCACTGTGTGCCAAGAAAACGAGTGAGCAAACAGAGAAAGGCAAACAGATGAGGCACTGATTACAAAGGTCTACTTCTGATATTCTTAATGTGCTTAGTGACATCATCCATCAGCGTAAGATGCTAGAGATTTAAGCTGAACAAATTAAAAGCCCTCTTTTTGCCCCAGGCATATTTTGCATTTTAGCGCATCCATTAGTGTAGTTTCCTCTAATAGCTCATTTAGGTTTTGGACTGAAAATGAGAAATTAAGCAAAAGTAAATTTAAGCAAACATTTTTGTACAGCCGCTTGCTGGCACCTCAGAACTTAGGGGGGTTGGGAAGGGTAGGGAAAAAAGGGCTTTCTGTTTATCCAGCTCACCACAAGTTTTTTGATGCTAAACTGTTTAGGTTCTAAATATTGAAAAGGGAATATTTATTTTCATAAGAAATACTTCCATGAGAATTTAGAGGTCTTAAGTTGATATATCTACCCTCGGTGGCCAATTCTAATTGGCAATATCCCTTTAAAAACAAAGGGCCCTTGCTCCAAGGAGGTGCTTTGAATGAGAAAACAAATATGGTTTTGAGAAGTTCAGATGCCTGGAACCCAAAATCTTCAAAGCAGAAAGAGCTTTCCCCAAGAGAATAAGCTCCCAAAGAAACTGAAGTAAAGGCAAACAGGGTTTGGAGAGGGAATCTTAAGAACTGAACAGAAAGCTTCCAAGGTGAGAGAAGCAACTCTTTAAACTTTCAAGTAATAGAATATATAAAGAAAATTAAATTTTTCTCTGTGAAGATAATCACTCTTTAAATTAAAGATGCAGAAAATATTAAGGGTTTGTATTAAGCAATGAACCAGACAAAGCTTTTACCCTTCTGCCCTCATTATATATCAGACAGACAGTCGCAATTACATGCTAAATACTTCACTGTTTTACATTAATGACACATGATCCAGCATCCCAAAGATGCTCCATGGGACTTCAGTGTTTAATGCCGCTCAACTGCTCTCCATATGTAGTCACTGCAGCAAACATTTATCTCAACGGTGTCAACGATACAAGCAGCAGCCTTAGAGATGGGCACCAAACAATGATCCTCTTAAACACAAGTTACACAAGATTTTCCATGTCCTTTAGGCTATCCAGTAAATTCCATGATGCTATGGAAATCCAGCTCAGGGCTGACACTCTGGAAGATTAATTAAAAGCAAAACAGCTAATTGCACAGAGAGCTGATGTTTTCCAATCCAGAACTTCCTTAAATAAGTACAATTTTTGGAACTTCTCCCCATAGAAAGTCACATGGTAAGCAATGTTTTCGCAGTGGTGCAGAGTTCTGGTGAATCTGTCAAAGAGGATACTGCTCATTTGGGTGTGCATTGCAACATTTTCAATCTGCATTAATTTAACCAAATAGGGAAGCTACTCGTAAGTGATCACAGCTATCAGCTCCCCTCTGTCTCACAAATCTATCTTGGTAAAAAGCAATTACTCATTTCAGCAGAAAACTCCTTCAAAGAGACATTCCTGCAGCTGAAACACCACGTGCACAATCTCCCACCTCTTCAAAAAAGGCTCAAACACTTGTCAGATCCTAAGTCACATAGAGGAGCAGAAAAGATTAAGTCAAAAGCCTTCATCTGTTGACTATTTGTAACATGGGGGTATTGCAGGTAGAGGAAGGGACTTACTTACAAAAGTTTTTGCACAGAAAGGTGTAGTATTGATGAAACATCCTCCCTCACGTCACATGCCCAGAGGTGTCAAGGATTGCTTTGTCACAGGCTGAAAGGATGCTCTCAGATTTCAAGTTACTCTCAAGTTGCCAAATGGTCCTTTCTCAGAAAATAAACCCTGAGCTGGCACAAAGCTGCATAACTTCCCCAGGGACAGTGGAGCATAAGCAGCCCCAGATGAGTAGCTGGTAACAATTCAGCTTGATCCTCAGCCTCATGAGCTGAACATGGGAATTGATCTGCAGCAGAAATTGTCTTCAATTTAAGGCATTGCTCTTTCAAGACACACACAAGTGGGCAGAAACCACACTCTGCAAGGTAGCTCCAAAACTCCATCTGAACTGCAGATGCATTTCTATACACAATCTGAGAAGGCGAGGAGGCACAGATTATATTGAAACGAATGAAATAAGTTTAGCTCACTTCTTGTCCAAATGTTCTCCGCTACACTCAAAGGAAAATGAGACAAGTAGAGCTTGCCAAGATTTTTTCCTTATTATATTTGTTCTAAAAATCCATAGTTTGATATCTAAATTATTCATAGATTTGGACTGAATACAAAGAGTCTGAGTAAGAACACACTAAAAACTTGATTGTCTTTTATTTTCTAAATAAAACAGTTTGGATACTTTTCCCAAAGCTGTTTATACCTTAAAAATTAGAGGAAACGTTTTAAATTATTTCTTTAATGTCTGAACATTTTGGACTAACTAGAAAGGATTACCCACCAGTTTCATAGCCAAATAAGAAAAACAAAAAACCCTGCTATTTCAATGCTCTAAAGAATGTGGATTAGAAAGACAGATTGTGAACAGCACTTTATAATTTTGGGAAACATATTATGAGCAAGGCTGTAGGAGAGCTACCTACAAGGAAAGCCATAAACAGAACTGGCAACTTGTCCATCACCACTGCCACAGACTGTGAACACTCAGATTTTGAAGCAGCCTCAGAGGTACTTTCTGGACATTTTGTGCAACAAATATTCCACCACAGAAAGGAAATTTTTTCAGGGGGTTGGGGGGGAGGCTCCAAAAGCAGTACCCCGTTTTGGTAACTTTCTAGAGGCAGACAGACTAATTCAAAGGGTTCAAAATAAATAAGTAATGAAAATAGAGTCTGAGAACTGATTTAGAAGGAGTCTTGTTGGTTTTGTGGTTTGGAAAAGTATTTTAGAGGTTTTGGGCAGAAAGCCCATTAACTGAAACTGGCAACTTAAAAGTTGTAAATCCAGATCTTATGGTCAACACACAAATCCTCTTTAAAATAAACTCCTGTAACTGGAATAGTCTTTAGGTACAAGCTGTTGAGTTTATTATGACTATCAGTTGCATAAAAAGATTCTCTCCCTAAAACCTTTTGCCATCTGAAAGTTTGAGGCAAGCCTCTACTCAAGGTAACTACCAGAGGACAAGAACTAAAAAAAATCAGGTCCAATTCTTCCTAAGTTTGAATTACATTCAGTGCTGTGTTTGCCTAGGATTTACTTGTTAGGTTCCCATTATAATTAATGTGAGCTGTGGAGAGAGCACGTCACACAGGAAATTTACTTTTGTATCAGCAGAAATGCTGGAACACAGGTGTGCAGGGCATCCTGATTTGAGCCAGAACCTAAAATCTGACAGCTGCAAAGTAATTCCACGGATGACACTACAACCAGCAGCAACAGCAAACAATGGGGCTGAGCATCTGTGTTGTGATTCAAAGCCAGAGCCACACAGTCCCTTGGCATTATTTTCCTTACGTGCTTAAGTCCTCTCCATGAATGCATTTGTTGCCAGTAATGCCACATAACTTGTGACATGTTTCTTTCCAGCCTCCAGCAAGTTGCATGGAACAGAAACACATTAATGCCAACAGCCAGTTATCTGACTTTTAATTACACTGGTGAAAAACAGGGGTAAAGTTTGAGCATGGAACAGGTAGAACTAAGAGCAGCATCACAGTCTTGTCCCCAAAATCTTCCACAGTACTGCCATGTGTAGTGAATTGTTTGACATAATATTTTGTGAAGAAAAGTTAATAGAAATAGTAGTACTTTGAAAAGGGTTTCTAACACCTGACTTTAGAAAGTGTCTTTTTAAAGGATTTCAGTCCATATCTTTGAAATCTGCATTTACCCATGGAGCTATTTAAAACCCAAACAAGCCTTTCATCTCAATTCTATTGAACACAAAAGAGGCAACAACTTCATGTTAGATCAAGGATATGGACCTATAAACAGTAAGCAGATGAGTTTATTTTTTAGAAAGATCTCCTCTGTTTTCTGCTCACAGACTGCCCTAAAAACATATCCCCGCTCAATTCCCAGCCTGACTGACTTCTAAAGCCAACTACATTAAAGGTTCAGACTTGGCTAATCAGGCAGACAGCACCACTGTCCCTGTAGCTCTTCTAACTCCTAATCAAAACCATTCCACAGTTGTCCATTTAGATACAGAAGAAAAATATCACATTTCTACAAAACCACAGAGAGACCTCAGCAGCTGCTAGTTTCTAGATTAGTAAACTGTAATTGGAAGGTAGTTGCTGATCCCAGCTCATTAGCAGAACCTCCACAAATACTGTGGATGGCTGCCTGCCATGCTCCTCAGTGCAAATGGACCAGCACAGAAACACTTTCTGAAGACCAGAGATAACAGAGGTCAGCAGCATTAGGATCAAGGTTCCAGATAATCTTCGAAGTAAAGGCCTTTAGGTGCAGTGAAGCCCAGCTGGCACACATCAGAGTGATAATCTAAACAGAATCCACAAGCTGCCAAACTGAAGACTGAATTAATCATAACACTGAGGGGTTAAGGAAAAGACCAGAGATTACAAAACTCCTAATTACTGAATTTGATTACCCTGGAAGCAGCATAGTTATTCCCTTAATCTTATCACCCTCGGCTCTGCTTTAGACAGACACAGTTTTGTTGAACTGGTGCTGTATCTCAAATTAAGCCTCTGCAAGATTTGGCAATGCAGCAGTAACCTTGGCTGAAAAGCCTGAAAAATTAATAGCTACATAAACAACCCAAATACTTTAGTTTTTCAGAATATCAAGTTCTCAAAACAGGCTGCCTCACAATTATGCCATGTTTCATGAGGTGCTACATAATCAGAGTCACATCCTTACAGTGCTTTGGCTTTTTTATTACTAACTCCATTTTAAATGTAAAAGAATAGGCAAAAGTAACATCTTAAATAAAAATCTAGTAAGATTCATGTTTAATATCAATTTTAGATTTATCATAATTAGTTTACCCAGGTCTAATGCGCTAAGTTACTCTACTATAACATAACTCAGTTTACTGACAGTGAAATTCTCTACATCTCCACACAAGTCTGTTCATGCATTTCAGGAATTGAGAAGCACAGTCCTTAAAAACAATCTTCTGTTCATTTTTGTAATTTAAATTGTTGCCAAAAAAAAAACCCCACAACCAAAATACCCTTTCTAATATATCTAAAATAAAGCCACATTTGATTCAGGTCATTTTTTGCTTAGAATATAGAATAATGAGACAAACATTTGTCATTAACACATTACAGTGATGCAATCCATCTACAATTTCTCATTGCTTACTGAACTGAGCATTGTTGTTCTGTTCATACCCTCCTCTTCCAACAGAGCCTTCTTAAACCAAAAAATATGCTCCCCAAAACATCACATACCATGGTATGTCCAAGTTCTTTGGGCAAACACATCATCAGCTGATCTCCAGAATCCAAATCATTTCCTTCAAGGTTTGATGGGAATATTTCACTGAACAAAGGTGGAAATCTGCCTCAATTGGCCACCCAAATTTGCACTTTACCAGCAACACATCTTCATTTGAAGCACAAGGTGAGCAACACTAAAATACCATCTTACTACACCATTTCAACTCAATCTCTGTTCCTACTGATTTAAACCACCTTCTTCACAGACAGGATGAAACACTGTCACAAAAAGGCTGGAGGATGGAAAAGAAACTTTACAATCAGGTCCCCAGGATGACAAGCCCTACATTCAAATGCAAGAGATTAGGACTAAGACTTTGGTGGACTTGCACCTGCGCATTTATTTTGAGAGTACTATGAACCAATGTGTTCGTATTTTGCTCATTTCAAGGTATTCTCCCTGCAATTGTAACTTGGTGGATATTAAGTATCACTTTAATGTTAGTAACTTGCATGTTTTTCTGCTTTCAAGAGCATCACTTTTCCCTGGAAGTGAAAGTCTGGAAGTTTTGTTGCAAGTTGCCCACTTGCAAAATTTTATTCAAGGCAGAATCTGAAAAGTGCATTAAGTGCCATATAAATGTACAGTTAGAAAATCCTCCTCTCAGAAGTTTATTGTCTAAAAGAACAGACAAAGGAGGTATAGTTTCTCAGAAAATTAGAATTATTCTTTCCACAGGCAAGGAATATGAGCATGAAGGAACCAGGGGCTATGAAAAGTTGTAGAATAGAGACAAGGAAACAAGTTAAGTCTCCTGGGACCTAATTCACAATGGAATTCTCAGAAAATATGTTGGCAATATACACAAATAGTTACTTTTAAAAACACTTTGGAAGACTTTTATGGGCTACTCCCTTCAAAAGACAAAAAAACAAAATGAAGATGCCCTGCCCTACCCCTGTTTTTCCCACCATTTCTTAAATTCAGGAATTATCCAATTTGAGCATTGGTCATTATTTAAAAAGAAAGAGAACTTTGGCACAGCAAGTGTTCTCGGAAGGAATCTCACATTTTCAGACTAGAGTACAGTTTGTGAAGTCCTCAGGGCATAAACACTTTAAACAATCAAAAAAACACAAATATGCTGTAAAATGTGCATGGCCTTTGCAATGATTACACTTTTTAAAAAGCAAATGCTATCACCAGATCCATCCATTTTGATATAACACTCCACAGCTCTGAACCGCCAGTCAAAAAATGACATCCCATCTGCAAATCTTCAACTTCACTAACTGAGATTAAATACCCTTCACAGCAACCATGAGCCTGAGGTTCAAACTCTGAGCAAGGGCAGTCTCCCAGACCTGCAGACCAGGCTACCCCACTCAGCTACCACAGCTACCAGTGAGACTGAGGAGTGGAGAGCTGTTCCCTCTCGTCGACTGAAGCCTTGCCCTTTTCCTCTGGAAGAGCACATACAAGTCCAAGGGTTCCCTGGAGATGAGCCCCAGCCAGGTCTAGCCAAACAGAGCACCCCTGGGTTCAAACCCTGCTCCATTCCCCACTGACCCTGGGGGTTCTGGGGGACATCCAGTTGAATGCAGGCCAGCACCGGGCCCTTGACACAAACAGGGATTACGGTACCCTGGGCTGCACTGGGCAGGGCATCACCATCAGCTCGAGGGAGGTGATCCTTTCCCTCTAATCCCCCCTGGAATGCTGGGTCCAGATGTGGGCCCCACAGCACAACAGGGACATAGACGTGCTGGAGGGAGCCCAACAAAGGGCCATGAAGACGCTTTGGAGACTGGAGCACACCACATAAGAGGGAAGGCTGAGAAAGCTGAGACTGTTCCACCTGGAGAAGGGAAGGCCCAAGAGAATCTTACCAACACTAGGCTGCAAAAAAGTGTTCTTTCTTCTGACCTGTGGAAGAAATCACCTTTCCCACTCAAGGCAACTTCCTCACAATCATATGTAACTTAGAGCAATGCCCTTTACCACATGACTTTACAAATATCAAGTGTCAAAATGTTTAAAATAAAATATTCCAGAAACAGTGTAAGGTATAAAAGGCTATAAGGTATAAAAGGTATAAATTTTCCATTGTCTTGAATCTCTGACAATCACTTAAACCAAGTCAAAACAGAAGTATCTGAACTAACTTCACATATGAACACACACTGAAAATTGAGTCCAGCAAGGACTATATAACAGTAATGATTAGTCTGAACGACACATTGTTTGTACTGAACACTCACTTCATCCCCATTTTTCAAGCAATTGCTTATGTAGCTGCTGATAGCAACACATCAGAGCTCTTATTGAACTGGAGCAAATTCCTCTTCAGACCCGAGCAAGACAAAGTCAACAGGCCTGCAAACTAAATGGATGTCACACAGAAACACATCCCTCCACACGCACACACTGCCCCTAACCACTGGGCAAGAAAAGATTTTAAAATGCAAATTAGATGTCCAGATAGTGACAAATCATTACAAGCAGAAAACCTTTCAGCCCAGTACTTTAATTTCAAGATGACATATGGTTTAATGTTGGTGCTATAAAACCTCAGTGCTGTTTTTAACTTGCCGTTCTGCTCTCCCCTCAGATTTACTGCAATGGAATTGAACCAGGGTTATAAAGAGCATGAGTAGTTAAAAGAAATTCTATTTGATCCTGGAAATAGTTTCAGAATGGACAATTAAATCCATTTTTCCAGCAACTTAGATGGTCTCAGCAGTGAGTGTTGTAATTTGTTGTAAAGCCTACCCCACATGAAATATTGCGGCTATCAGCTTCTGGCTTTTTAATGGTGTGATGCCAACCACAAGAGCTCTTTAATAAAGCAAAGCATAAAAAGACCAGAAAAAGAACATTTTTCATCTTCATTTTTCAAAACTGAAAAATCCTCAGACTCTTGAGATGAAAGGCACCACAAAGAAGACTTTTACATTAATTGTCTATGATATGCAATTCAAACATTCCCACAGATTTGCTAATCTCAGAGTGATATTAATAAAATAATTACTTAAGACACCCAGGAAGACTGAATATGGATCAAAAAAGACTTTCAAAAAGTCTTCTTCTGTGGCATGGGCATGGGACAAACATCTGACACGAGTCTAGCTTTTTTACATCTGGACATGTCTTGTCTGACACAGGATTTCTGACAGCACACAGTCTTTCCTCTTCTGTTGTGCTTTCCAGCTGAAAGACACATCATACAAAAGGGCCTCAGCTGAACTTTACCCAGAGTTGTTCAGGTATCCTACCAAGCTCCCTCTGCTCACTGATGGAAAATATCATCAAATGCTGGTATTTTGCAGCTGGGTTTGAAGGTTACCTGTTGTCAAGCACTGCAAAAATCAGGCACAGGGCTGAAAACAGAGGGTTGTAACCTGTGCAGAATGGAAAGAAATAAAACACAGCTGTCATTATCAGAGCTTCAGCTCTCCACCCCACCTTTAGTTGAGGAGTTTAAATTCTTTTAAGCGAAGTATCTTGCAGTGTCCTAGAGCTGCTCCTGAATCTTATCTGATGTCTGGATGGCGTTCACTACTCAAAGGGCACATGATCAATGCCTGATGTCCAGGAAGAGAACTGTGCCTGGAGAATTTTCAATCTTTATCTCAAGACAAAAAACCACACTGTGGAGTATCCAGAAGGAAAAAATACTACATAGCAGTCCCCACATATGTACTCAAGGCTCTGACTGCTTGGTGTTTCTTGCTAGGTATTACAGAATACAAATTTATCAGCAAAAGCCATAACCTTCGGCTAAAGAAAATCGAAGGATCAAAAGAGCAAAGCCAAGGGATTATAAATTCAATAGGATCTTCTGTAGACCAGCAGATCAGACAGAAATGTTGCTCTGTACCTCCTGCAGCCAGTGGGCTGCCTTAAAATGAGGCTTTCAGTGCAGATATTACAGCCACCAAGATTAATATTTAAAAACGTGCTGAGTTTCAACTTGTTCACCTTCAGTACTGGGCACAGGTTTGTGGTGTTTGGAAAAGGCAGAACAACTTGAATGCAGCCATAACATTCCCTCATGTAGCATACATGCACATCCACCTGCACACACACACAGGCACAAACATGCTGGTGCCTGCCTGTGTCCACAGGATGTGGAGAGCTCCCACTAATTCCATGAAATATTAGAGCAAGTGAGAGCACCGGTCAATTTGAAAGCTTTAATTGCCCAATCATTAGTATCCAGCTACCATGCTCATTCCTTAGCACTCTTCTCTTGATGACTACTCCATTATTCAAGGGTTAAAGTCTCCAATTTAACCCAACTGAGAACAGAATAAAACCTATCTACAGAAAATCTAAGTGGTAAAACTAATTCACTGTTCTATTTCAGAATACTGGAACATTTATTTTTAAAACTGCACTGACTCAAAACCTCGAATTTAATGAGACATACAAATACCAGGATCTACTCAGGTTCAGATTCTTGTGTTCCATGGACCACACAAACACTGGCCAGAGTATTGAAAACTGCAGGCAAACACCAAGACAAAGAGGAACCAAGGAATTAGAGAAACTACAGCAGCCAGTCTGACACTTGTCCAAGCAGACTATAAGGCAAAGCACTGTCAACAAAATTTTTCAGGCATTGAGGAAAAGTGTTTCAAGGCTATAAATCAGGAAGTGGCTAAATCAATCTGCATTTGAACGAGTTACTAGAAAAAACATTCTGTGGAGAATTTGCAAGGAGTAATTTTGTGATATTCATCATCTTGCAGCAGGTTGCAGTGATGCATATGTGTCCTGAGTACTGTTTGCAATGATTCTGGAGAGGCTGAGATGAGGCTTTATTAGTTTGTGCACTGAGTTTAGTCTTTGCCATTCAGAATATTTGGTCTTGACAATGCCCTCCTACTGGTGTGGATGAAAATTTTTTGTCAAAGGCTGATTTTGTTCTGCAAGTACTCAAACACTGGGGTCCTGTATCATGTACAATGCCTGTTTCCCCCCATGATCATAGGAGAAACTAAAAGGTCAGTTCCTACCTTGCATCATGCAGGTAGACTCCTTCAGCTCCCCAATCATCATTTAATTTTATTTCATGAAATAAAATTATTTATTTCATGAATAAAATTAAATCTCCACTTTTCATTTCTGACCAGGTCCAGGAGCTTTGGTGCAGTTCCAGCCATTTGCCTGTTTTTCCCCATGGCCACACCAGAAATTAAAATGTTCAGTTCCTTCCCCAGTGCTTTTCATAACCCTTAAAATAGCAGTCTTTGGTGAAAAGTTTAAGTTTTCACCTCTGCAGAAAAAAAAGCATTGACATTTTATTTCTGATGTGTTTTCCACAAAAGGGGAAAGAATGTCACGGCAGATCTAAATACATTCTGCATGTAACAATGGTTGTACAACTGTATATTTTATAATTTAAAGAACAGTTTTCAGCAAAATTACATCTCAGCTATTCATTTTTATTTATAAGGAAAGAAATGTAAACCATGTGCCTGCCCGTACAAAAGTGTAACTGATAAGGGATATTGTACACAGAAGAAAACTTGTTGAAAACACTTAAAATGCAAAAAAATATAAATGCTATTACAGGATGACCCTTTGTCTTATTTTGTAGGGGTATGATTGTGTCAGAGGATATAAATTCCTTTCCAATTTATTTATTTATTTACTAGCACCTTAGCAGATTTTAATTTTGTTGACACCTGCACCTAAAAATGATAAAAGCACACCCATTCTGCCTCTCACATGAGCTTATTCTAATGTATATGAGGGCAATTACTTCTTGACAACTCTCTGATGAATAACTGTGCTCTTTACTAAGCTTGACACATTGATCACTGCCCAGCAATACAATTAATAAAGTATTGCTGTCCACATAGCACATTAATAACTAGCCTGAACTAGAGGTGGCAAGTCTGATAGATCCAGTACATTTTCATCTTTCATACCATGCCAGCTCAGAAGATTAAAGGAAAACTCCACGACAGTCTCCACATGCCAGCACTGGGTTGGTTCCATGACATCCCAGCCAGGGTTACCAACTTTGAGACCTGATATTTCATTAATGGAACTCAGTTGGACATTTCAAGCTTCATTTCCAAATGTTGCACTGCCCTGTGGTCAAAACATTATTTATTTATTTCTCCTTCCTATTTATATTTCTGAAAGGTGGAATTGATTAAAGTTGTCAGTTTAACCAGAATTCATTAGAAAATAATGGCCGTAAATTTAGTGCACTCTGAAGTGTTGCTTAATAATCCCATAACATTTAGAACGGAAACAATCAATCCAGGAAAGATCCCACTTTTTCAGTACAGAAGAGGATGAATTAAAGCTCAGACACAAGCAGCAAGTCTGGACCTTTCCCGTAACATTTTAGTTCAATTTTAATGGGTGCTTTTAGAGTTGTGTTGACAAACAGGCTTTAGGCCAAATATTTTTTGATTTCTAGGATATATTATGATCTCCTTTTAGTCAAGTCCTCAGAAAAGAAAGTTCATGCAGTAGAAAAATATTTTCAAGAACCCCAGCAAGCTGCTCTGTCATTCTTGGAAATACCTGTGCTTGCACTTTGCATCATGAGAAAATTCCAATTGTATCTCAGGCCTTGGACCAACACCCACAATTATCCACGTCAGGATCTTTCCTACTGTTCTCAGCTTTGCCTTGGCTTCCATTCATTTGAGGCTAATCATTACTGGCAGCCACAAGGAAATATGACACAGTAGAGATTCTCCACTGGGATCAAATAATCCCCCTTTAATTGCACTGGTTTTACTAAGCAGAAGAAACACACGGAAGTCAAAACACCGTAAGAAAATAAGAGTGTGCTGATCTCCCTTCTTTCAGAGACATGAAAGGCATGGGAAATGCTTGGAAGCACCTCACCAGTCCTAATCAGTAGTCATTGACAAAGACTAGTGAAATGGCACAAAGAAAGGATCCATGTCTCTAGCAGAGCCCACCACATGGAAGGGCTTCCAGGTAACAAGCAGCAGGTTGTACCACCACCAAGACTATTCACCTTCAACAGGTACTTCAAATCTTTTAAAGTTTATTTCCAACTTCAGAGATTTTGCAATAGCAACACCTGCCATAGAACTCTTCTTACCCACACACAAGGATATTTACAGCTTATGAGTCAGTAAAAGAATTACCAAAGACCATAAAAAAAATCCCCCAAAAAATCCAGTCCACTGGTGAGATTCAGAATATCTAATGAATAGACTTAGTTGAAACTTCTTAATCGCTTTGCTAATGTGTAAAAACACCCAAACCAAACCAATTTAATATGTGAACTTCAATTTCAGGAAAAATATGTAGACACCTAAAGATTACAAAAACCTCCAAATATCAGAAAATGTTTCCTTTCCCAAAGGGATATACAAAGTAACTGAAACTTTGATAGAAATTAGACGAACCCATCATTGCCTCTGGAAAAATGAGGATATGATATAATGGACTGAGGACTCCTACCAATATATTTGCTCAGTACTTCAAAGGTGCATTTTTAAAAGCCTAAGGAAAAACCAACTTGGTGCAGTGACAAAGAGAAATTATGAGCACAAGGCAATCTCAGATCTCTCAGTGATCACTACAATCCAAACATTACAAATCTATGACCAAAAGGATGAGTTAGTCCAAAAAATAGAAAAAGCATCAAGATGGGACAAAAATTAAGGGCAGGGGGAGTAACTCAGATAGATAAAGTGCTACCCTGGAATAGTCACAGTTGACCAAAAACACTCAGAAGAGCCCATCAAAGGAGTATCAATGCCATGCCTACAAGTCTGCCAAGCACCAGCTCCAGAGCTATTCAGTTGAGGACAATTACAGAAAGAAAGCTGAGGCCAAAGAGAATGTTATTTATTTGAACATTATGAATAATAAGTCTCTGCCAGAACTTAGCACCAGAAAACTCTTTCTCACCTGCCTTCAAATCAAGAGTGGTTTGTGCCTGGTACACTGCAGTTGGTCACAGGCCCCATGAGATGCTGTCAGGGCACACATGTGACACTAAGGCAGGATCCTCACTGTGTGCTAGTTCTGCCCTAGCAAGCACTAGCAGTTCACCTCAAGTAACTTAAGACCCAAAGAGGGCACCCCAAGGCAGTGTCATTAAACCCACTGCAGCATCACACTGACACAAGTATAATGTTCCCAGGAATGGCCCTGCATTGTATGATGCAGACCATGCATTGCTTAGAGTCTCTAAACAAGTCTCAGGTGAGTTTGACCTGCATTGTCCTGCATCACAGATATTCTCTTATTACTCTCCCATTTTTAAGAGGTCTGCCTGACATATCTCTGCATGAAAACATTCCAACTTCCAAGTGTTTCCTAAGAGCACAGGGACTGTTCAGCGCAACACCTCAGGCAGTGAGCAGATCACCGCTGAGGTCTCTGTTCCAGCTGATAAGCACAGTGCCACTGAAATACCTGTTCCTCCTTAGGCTGTCAAGGTACAGAAAGCCTTAGGACAAAACTTCCTAGGCAACCTCAAGTGCTGCAGTCCTGTCCCAAGGTTATGGCTTCCTGCTCAGCTGTGAAGAGAGTGTGCACTTTCTTAGCTTATCTCATTGAGAGTTAAGCCCAGTTCATGGCCCAGGAATGGATTATACCCACAGGCAGTTAGCTAAGGATGTTCTCAGTCTCCCAAAACCCTTCGGCCTTCAATACCTTGCTTCACAGTGCCAAGAATGGAAGCTGTGCCATCAGGCTCTCTTGCTACAGACTTTTAAATTATGCTTTATTTTGCCTTTGGTTTCAAGGGCATATTTAACACCCTTAGGCTAACACAGTGGGATATCTTATTTGTCTATTTACATTATATTAGAATAAAAGTGACATAGCAGAAGCAATGTGGATTTTGGAAGCTTCTTCTCATCCTGTTTTAATAGAAAAGTCTAATAAGGAAATCTTGACTTTCAGTAATGAAATGAAAGTCTATCAAAGTGGCATAATATACTGGCAGTGGATTGAATCACAGTTTGCACTTAATTACAAGATGGTTTTCATAAGATTACCCATGCAAATTAGTTGTCTCTTTCCTATGTGTTTAAGGATTGCAGGACCAAAAGACATTTGTACTGTAAACAGTGAACGGAAAGATAGCAGCACCCAGTCATAACACCAGTTAAAATCATCTGTTAGGAGTGTGCCTAAAAACATTTTCCTTGTTACAGACCACTTTCTCAGCTTAGTGTACCAGTTCAGCTGCAGAGATTCATTTTACCATGAAATTTTGCATGCAAACTCTTTTAGATAAAATAATATGCATGTAAAATGTCACTAGAAAGGATTGTCATGGGAAACAAACTTATAATGGCCCAATCAGGATGGATAGATAGGAGCTGGTAGAAGGAATAACCACACTGATAATCCTCTAAGGTGGCAGAAGCCTCAGGAAAAGATTTAGCATTAAATTCCAGATATTTCTATCCAGTGTTCTCAGCACAGGCAATATAAGGGCAGCAGAAACTGGTGAGATAGCTCGGTGCCAAATGCTGGAGTTCAGAAGGAGGAGACTGTTGGTACAAACCATTTATCCACTGGGCTGGAAGTCCTGCCATCAAATTAGAAAGGGCAAAGTTCCATACCTAGTTTTATATAGCCTGTTCTCCATATTTGACTATTTTTTTCCCAAGGAAAGAGAAAGGAAATCTGACCTTCAGGAGCTATACACTAGAAGAAAGACTTACCAACTTTTTGAAGGAAGCAGTTAAAACAAGCTCTTTCCAAATACATTTGTTTTTTAAGTTTTCTGAAGGGGCTGTTGAAGGCAGATGTCACAGCAGGAGAGTTACAAAACACTCTCCAGCAGTCACCCTTGCAAAAGTCAGAGAAAGAATTTTTTCCAAGGAAGCCTTCAGAGTGAAAACAGGTACAATGCACTGATGACAAGTGAACTAAAAGGTGCTATTCTACTTTCTACTAACATGTGTGCTCTCTTCAAGGCCCAGCTTAAATGGGTCCTATCAGCTCACAGGGGGGTTGTTGCACTGTCCCACTCGAGATTTTGTTTTCTTAGGGGCACCATTTTTTTAATCAATGAAATGTGCTCACAGAAACCCAAATCAACTATTACTGGGAAGGTACCATCTTGAATAGACTTTATAGGCATTTTTCAGAATGCTTGGGATGAACTGTAATTAAAGCAGGCAATGAAGGAGTAGGAATATATGATTTGAGTTTATTTAACTCTCCATTGTAATCGGCTGCCATTTGTTTCAAATGAGAATACTCATGACAAGAGGATATTTAAATAACAGAACCATTGTCAAACCTACTCAGTCTGCAGGAGCAGCAGTGATTCCCACCAAGCTACTTGTCCTGATAATTCTGTGGCTTGAAACTGGTTCCTGAGGCATCTCCAAGTCTGGGGTGGCTTAAAAAGCATTAGGCATTCTGGTCCAGCTACTATGAAATGTGTATTTTCCTGACTGCTGCCACATGCAAAGAACTGAAAGGCAGAAGGTACCCCCTCCTTGATGGGACCTGCAGCCAATAAGGGCCCTGTCCACAGCAAGTATTAAAATGCATAATAAAGCACAGCATCTTTACTGTCACAGGACTGATCCCCAGTAGCCAGACTAGTCTCAGTTTTGGCAGGGCATGAGAGATGACTGGCATGACCAGAGACATTTTCCACTAACATGGAAGTGTCTGGATGCAGCTGCCATGAGAGCAGCATGTGGAAGGAAAGCATAATTTGAAAATAACACTTTCAATCATTAGCTGAAGTAAATGAAAAGGGGCTGGCCTTCTAGGATTCCTTCAGATGATTTTTGGTAAGCAAATACCCTCATAGGCAACCGAATGTCTTCCTGCTGGAAGAATTCCACTCTGGAGAAATCACTGGAAAGAGGTCTTCTGGAACACAATTTAACTCCTATTCTGGGACACCCTGGTGATGTCCCAACAGCCAGATATGTTAGTTCAGCAACCAGGACATGAAAAGCAGGGAACAAAACCCAGGGTCACTGAGGTATTCAGTCAGGTAGATGCTGCCCAAAATCTTTGCCTCAGTCTCTTGGGAAGAGGGAGGCTGTGGGTGGCATAAGGAATAGATAACATTGCTGAAAAGAGGAGAGAAGAGGAAGTGTGGCCTGTGACTCAAAAGCAATAACATCAAGTGTTTGTGTCTCAGCCTGTGATGTGAACTATTCACTGAACCTCTGATAATGACTGAGGAATGAAGAAAACTAAACTAAGATGACACAAAAGTCACAGTTTTCAAGCAAAAGCACTATGTGGTGGATCAGGTACCTAAGAAAAGCACAGCCACCATGACAAGAACTGGAATTGCCTACTCTGTCTCTCAAATTCAGTTTCAGTCAGAAGCAGTAAAATAAACGCTCTATATTTAGTGCCAATGACTCACTGTAAATTGTGATAGTTTCGATTACATTTGCTGCTCACTGTCTTATAGAGCTGCCTTGAAAGTTGCCCCTACAGAAAGATACCTCTGCAGGAACTCTCACTTGGTTAAAGAAAAATTATATATGATCTCTTGTGGTGGTACATCTCCCCCACACCCCTCTGGGCTGCTCTATGATCTCAAGAATTCCTGTCAGGCCTTGGCCTGTGCGTAATGAGTTGGGTGGTGAAGCACCCCATGGCTGCACTGCTAAGGTGGGAGCAGTACTGACCACCCCAGGAACTCCTGTTGCCTGGCTAAGGTGGGGCATTAGAGTGGGAATAATCAGTTACCCCTGAGAGCCTTGGAATTTTCTTTATCAGAATTGTGGCCCAAGTGGAATGAAACCATTGTTAGTGGAGTTTTGGAAACTCCAGTAATTACCAGTGTGGATGGATTGTGGCCAGGATGGAAATTCACTGACACTAAAGCCAATCACCTTGTGACCCTATAAACAGTGTCTTAAGTGAGGCTCTCTGAGCACTCCTGGACAGCAGTGGGCTATGACCAGCATCTCCCACTGAGTGGGGCCTCTCAGAGCTCCCAAACTCCCACGTCTGCAATAATCAGAGGACCCTTCAGAAAGCTGATAATGGAGCCTTGGTTGATATTCCCAAGACTCAGCTTTGGCCATTGAGAAATGTCAACATCCTTGAAGTATTTCACTGAAGTTTAGGGGAATTTTAATAGGTACCTTTCTGCATATATACACATACACACACAGATAAACACATATGTACACATACACATATATACAGAACTATCTTCAGGACTGTACAGGTAAAAATCAGAGCAGAATGGCTGTTTGGTAAAAAAAACCTAAAAATACATTTTTTATATATATATTGTTTTGAACAACTCACGAGCTGCAGGTTGACTGCTGGCAGACAACAGTTGATCCCATTTCTTTGCTTGTGTCTTGAAAGTCAAAATTCCAAAAAAAATCACATAAATAAGAACCTGTAAAGAATTCTAAAAAGTTCATTTGATAGTCTGGACACTTATCCAAGCACACTGTTAGAGTGACAGGTTATGTAAGTGTCCATCTAAGTGCACAGTCTGCCAAATACTTGGAATTCAGCAATCAAATACAACAGTGAAAAGGCAGTGTATAGTTCATGAGCATGGATAATTATATTGTTAAGCAGAATAATTACAGTTAAAAAAACACACAGGAAAATAAGGTGCACATATAAGGAAGAATGCAATAGAAAAGCATCCACTTCACTCTAAGAGACTGATACTTGTTCAGGATGCTCAAGCTGCTGCTCAGTGCTGCTGCTCAGCACTGTGGGTTTGCAGCTGGGACAGCGGGATCCTTCCTGCTGCGCTTTGCCTTAATGGCATCTGCTGGTGAAGGGCTGGACATTCCACCTATGGAGACACACATGGAGTGGACTGTAAGGATGCTGATTGCACTGCAAGACAATGTCCTTGAAAAAGAAAAACAAATAGCCCTTCAGTAAAATGACAAACTGGGATTTCATCCCCAGGGTTCTTCTAAATCAGCATCACTGACTCATATTTTAACCTAAAAATCTTGCTCTTTGACAAATTTCAGGTATTTGCATTTTGGAAAGGACCATCTGCCCAGACAGCAAAATCTAAGGGCCTGAATGTGAAGTTCCAGTTATCTTTCATTTGAGAAAACCCATGAGTGAAATCAAAACACAATAAGGAGTAAAGCAAGTCTGTCCCAACTACTAATGACCACACTATTCTCACACAATTACAGTCCAGCAATCCCCAAATACTAACACCCAACCCAGAGCCAAAGATACTGTTCTGTCCACATGTCAAGATAGCAAGGAAAGCATGTGGCATGAGTGGAGAATTCCTTACCCAAACAGAGCAAGTCCAATGCATAGCATCCACTAGACTTTTTTTCTATCACTATTTTTAACACTTTTTCCCCATAAATACATTTATAAGCAGCATTTAAAAGTCACTTTTTTGTTCAAAGGAAACAGAACACAACAGCAGGAAGACATTATGCAGTAACTCACCGAGGCAAGCTTTGTGCAAAGGAAACCTGCCAAAACTGGTTTTCCTCCTTTTCTGCAAGGCAGCAATTTTTTCCTTAAGCTGTCTCACTTGAGGGCTTATATGAGTATACAGTAAAGAGACAAAATTCCGTTTCATTTTCCCCTCTTTCAGGCTGTCATCAGCTTTATTGCCATGACACCAAACCTCCTTTTACGTTGCTTTGTGAGTACGCAACTGTGTCACACACTCAAGCCTGGCAAGGCACAGCATTCCAGCACCATTTCCATGGCTTCAAGCCCTGCTGCTCTAACTGAGGAGTGGAGCCCACACTGCAGCACCACAGAAAGCACTTTCCCTCTTCTTTCCCAAGGCTGCAATCATCAGCTATCACAAGTTTTACTTATGTCTCTTCCATATGTGGCTTTCCTCTCTAATTTAACATTTGCATCATAGAAGATGCCCCTAATCCAAATACCTCAACTCAGGTAAGGTAACAATACAATACAAATCCAAGTTGTCTTTATCTTCCCAGGGCCTCACAATGTGTAAAAATTCCAGAAAGGTATATTATTGACTTTAAAATAAAAGCAGCATTAGTTTCAGTGGACAACTGACTTGATGTGATTTATCCTCACAGAAAACCCTGTTTTCCAAAAAGAGCATTTTCACTTCAATATTAAAGAAAAAAAACCCAAAGAACTACACAGATAAAAATCTGTTCTGAGGCCTTACAACATAAATTAAGTTACCACAGCAGGGCTTTCACTGTAATAACTTAACTTGTCAGTTCACATCATTGACCAACTTGAAGAATTCATGAGGCTTAACTGATCAATATAATACAATTTGGATGCCTCTGCAGGAATAGCCCAGTCTTAATTTGAGGTCAGTTCTTATTCCTTTTAAGTCTCATTAGCAGAAGCCAATGGAAGTCCAAAGAAGTGAGGGCAAAAGCAGAAAGGTTTCCACCAACACGAAAGGGCAGCATGAGAACACAAAAGAATCCCACGCCTGGTTGAATGGAATGCATCCCACTGCCATCTCTTCCAGGTCTCTGGCATGGAACGAAAAGCCTATATCCTCACTGGCAATAAGGAAGGAGTCCTCATTTCTAGAAACTATCTCTTCTCTAGTTTCAAGCTGAAAATCAACCCCAGGTATATCAGATCAGAGTTGCAGCTGGCACAGAAAGGCTTCCTTTCTAATGAATTCTGCAGGGAAGAAGCACCTCCATCCTCTGAGGTGTTGAAACAGCACATCTAGGGAACTGTTGCCCTTCACCTTCTATCTTCTCAAGCAATTCTCTGAATGTCTGTCCCAGCTTGTGGCTTTGTACAACATACCTCAGGGACATAAGACAAATTTGCATGAGCTGACTTTGCCCAGGAGCAGCACAACAACACCAGCTTTGGCATTGAGCTCCCAAAAAACCCTGTCTCTAAGTCCAGTCCACTGCCCCACTACCAGCTCAAAGGTTGGCTTCAGAAGAGAGGTGGCTTTGCCTCAACTATGGAAGAGTCTCTTTGAATATTAATCTGCCTGTCCAGTGTAAAAATGGGGTCCAAGAATGAAACCAACATACTAAGTAGTTGTGAATACTGACTCACAGGAAAATCTTACTGTGTAGCCAGATGAAATAGCACCAGATGCACTCAGGAACCAAGTTCAGGTGGGGTCATCAGCCTATGGACAGATGCTTCTGCAGCAGAGTGAAAATGGAAGAAACATACAAAGCACTTCTATTTGAAGAGCCAGTTGAAGGCCAAATCTGGAGGCTGAGCAACTGTAAAGAAAGAATTGAACTCCATAAATTCAAAGACTAAACCCATTGTTATCTCAAGAGGAAGGCAGTGAAAAGCAATAATGCATGGTAGTGACAATGACCTGTTAGGAAACTGAATGCATTCAACAATCCTCCCATTTTCCCCATTTACTTGCTGTGTCATTCTATGTGGAACAAAACATCTGCCTCACAGCTGAGACACTTGGTTCCTCAGAAAAAAATGTCCTGAGCCTGATTAAAATCCTGTTGAACAGGATGGAAAGATGACTTCCATGGACTGTTACTCAGGTGCACAGAAAATATTAATGGATGGTTGCAGAAGTGTCTGAGCTTCAAAGGAAGACAAGACTCCTTAAAAACATACCAGGCCATCAGCTGCAGCAGAATTCCCAGGAGAATTTTGTAACTATCTTTGCATCCAAGCTATTTCTTTTCCAGTGCCCAAGACCAAGTTAATATTTTAACAGGGAGGCCACAGAAATATTCTCTTACAATTCCATATGGAACAGAAGCACGTTCATGATATGCTTCAAGGTACCTGCTTCCAATTTCAACTACAATAGACTGTTTACACTGTTTCATCTGTTGCAGACCAACTGTCAAGCTACAGAAAGATTGCTGAAGCCAGTTCTGAAATATCACTTTGCCAAGCTAAATCAAACACCATTTGTTTTCTGAAGTGAGGCTGATAAAATCATTTTGATGATCAGAGTGGCTAGTTCTGTAAATGAGCAGAGTTTCAGTCCTTGACATTACAAATGTGGCTTCCCCCCCACAACAGGATTCACAGCTCAAGGAGTGTTATTTTTCAGCCACACACAGACTAAGAGCAAAGTGTGTGTCTTACAAGTGGTGCAGCAAGAACATTCTGAGTAAGCCAGATCTTCACAACATTCAGGTTGGCACCACTTTCACTCATGTAAAAATCAATGCTTCGGTAATTAACTTTGGACTATCACTACATTCATATACACAGAGATGCTAATTCCGAGTCAAAACTGTTTTACTTATTAAAACAACATCTGACCATGTATTTCCTCTGTGTTTATCACCACAAATGCCACTCCAGCCACTGCTTATCCCCACTATACTCAGCCTCTGCAGATATCTGCACACAAACGCTGTTTTTGACACACTAGATTTAAAAAAAAAATATTCCCCCCTGCCAAGTGTTGACACATGTTCCGAATTCTGAACAAGGTATAATACAACCCCGTGCCTCAGCTCTCCTCCTGTCAATTCACACAACACAGGTATAATATGGAATGGACAATGCTTGCAACGCTAAAAGTGCATGGGGACCTCATCATAAATTTCTTATGACTAAGGTGGAAAAAATAGAACAGAATAACCTGATATACATCCACTTTTCAAGTGAAACGATTCTTCGATAAATAGATTTCTAATCTTCCATGCAAATATAAGCCAGTATAAAGTGTTTAACATCTAACAGAAAAAGAAATATCACTTGAAAGCACTATTCAAAGCCATCTTTTTGTAAGGTATTTTTCTCACAAGGAAAAAGGCTTCTCCTGGTGCTTCCCTCTGAATTCTATTTCCCCTCAACTGAACCTTGCACTTAGAAAAGCAATCAAAATGTGATATCTGGTAGGAAGTTTAACTTCTCCACATGAAAGCTCCTAGATACACAGTTTAAGACAGACCCATGATTCCTCAGGTACAGGCACCTTTAGAGAAACAAGAACAACTTCCATGTGGCCAGTTCTCACTGGCTGACTTGGTTCACAACTCTTCCAATTGTGGAAAGCCCCATCAGCAGGTACCTGCTCTGATAGCTTTTGTAATAGGTGGAAAAAAGTTTGATTTTTACTAGAAATAACCCATAGCTTTCACTCTGCTTTTTCTTGCATCAATACTCAAGTCTGACTCAAAGGACACATGTGGCTACATGGAACAGCTGAATATGGGAAGGAAACAAATCAATAGTATCGAACCCAAGTATGGCAAAGTTCTGTTCTTTTGGTTAAAGGAACATTAACTAGTAAGCAGCCATCTAGTTTTAGATATCATATCAAATATTGCTAAAGAGAGTTTGTCTTTCAATACGGTAGCCCAGATCCAATAAAACACTTAAAAATACGAGTGTACAAGAATAAAAAAATCCATTCATTAAGTTCTATGGTATAATTTGAAAATAAAGTAGTTCTGCAGATAATTACCAAATTTCCATATTTATAAGAAGATAGCACATACGGGGATAATAGCAAAAATGAAAGTACTGCTTTCCCATTAATATGGAAATTCAGAAATTATTGGAGTTATCTGTTATAAATCAGCCTTCCCATTTTTTGCTGATGGAAATGTCATTTATGCACTACAATAAATTCCAAAACTACTAATGCAACTCCCCTTTTACTCTGATAAATCAGTGTAATGGTTGTCATGCTTATCCTCAAATTTGGCAGGAGTTCTGCTCTTAGATTAAAATGGGTCAAACCAACACTTGGTGCAATACCACTACGGGGTTTTTTTGGAATGAGAACAAAGAAGGATTTGCTCTCACAACCTTGTTATTTTCTCAGTTCAGCTGCCCCAAACAGATGCTTGACAGCCACAGGGTATCTGCATTATTCACTTAAACTGACCAAAGCAAGCCATGGGATTCCGAGGCAATATTTGATGTGCTTGCACTGTGGGAACGACCTAGTGGAAACTGTCAAGAACAGAAGATTTTCTAAGAATTTGTTTTTACAACAAGGATTGCACATTGCTTGATATTCAGGGTGATGCTAGTCTATCCTCTTCCACAGAGGAGTGCAACATTGGAAGCCTTCTTGTGGAGCAGAAGAGCCATCTGTCATTATCTAGAAACCAGTCAGTAGATGCTGAAATCACAGTATTTTTCAAGTGTTGGTCCCCTAAACACAATTGCTCCTCTTTCCCAAAAGTGGTTTTACAGCTCTGTAGGAGAAGTGGTAGTTGATGTGAGATAATACCTTATACCAGCGTCTCACATGGATCCCATGATGGATCCCTTGGATGCAAAAACTCTATAATAGAAAGGGCAATCATTGATGTCTAGTGTTCTTTACCAATTTCTCCCTGTGTAGAACTTGTCCTTTCTCAAATGAACATTAGGACCTACCTGGTTTGCTGCTTTAAATTAAGGTGGATACTCTGCCTATTGACATTATTCCTGTATTTAGCTCTTCATAAGGTGAACCACAAACAGCACAACTAAAAGCTCTGAAGTTCTCAGGCTTCCCAGGGATGTTTCACATACATAGAATGCCTTACCTCCCAAGATGATGTTAGCTCAATCAAATATTGGAAGAGAATCCCATGAGGCCTTTCCATGTAGCACCTTCTTGCTGTACAGCCTGTAAGGCGGTTGGCTGGAAGAGCGTTACACAGGCACTGCTCTGTCAGAAGCAGCAACAACCAAATGTGAGCAGTAACACCCTTCCCTGTTTTCCCATAGCACTAATTCACACATAAAAGGTGAAATGCTGAAGCTGCAGTCATCAACATCAGCTTCACAAAACTGTCTCTGCAGGGGACCTTTTCACCCTGAAAAAAATCAAGGGGCTGCTTCGCTACTTAGTGTGGTCTTGGTAAGCACAAACAGTGAAAAAATGGTTCTCATCTGTTGTGAGAATAAATTTATTCTTCCCAGGGAGACACATAGAAGATAAAACACACAGAATAAAAATCCAGTTAAGTTCTAAGCAAAGATCTCTACAGGGCTCTTAGTCCACCTGCTCAGAAGAAAAGCCCTTCCATCAATGCTTTCTTCTCCTACCAGATTCCATAGTCTGCATCGCACACAGCAGGCAGCTGGGACAGAGGGCCTGAGAGTGCTTTAAACAGCCCTGGATAGATACATGCTCCCAACTAAATCAGTTCCACAGGGAAGGCTGCAAACAGTACCAAAGCCCAATCAGTCACAGGCTTGTCCCCACTCCTTACCCCAGGGCAATAATCCCACGAGTATTCCTTATACTCTTGTCACTCCACATGTGTTTGAACCGTGTGGCTTCAAGCTTTCCCCAAAATCACTTCAAATGTTTTTAGAGCGATGTTCACATTTGAAGAACAGAAGACTGAGAAAAATCAGTCATGCACAGGTTACTGAGGAGCCATGAGCCCTGCTGGTACCTTCTGCCCACTGTATTGCTCTGCATTCTGAGTCAGAGAGAACCCTCTGCCAGCATCATTGTGGCTTTCCCTTCTACCACAGCACTCTATACCCAAAGCATATGTCAGAGTCTAAAGATCAAACAGAAAAAGTTGCAGGATGATAACATGAATAATTTCAGTAATTTAGCAACATTGGTTTGTTGTGATTATTGCTACAAACTCCTTTCTTACTTACAACTGTGATCTTTTTAATACCTGAATAATTTATATCCAGTGATAAGTGATGCATGTGTTGGAGAATCAGGAAAATTAGCTTCTCTAGTGCCCCCCAACTTTAAGAGAACATTATTTTCCTATCCAATCACATTGTTGCTCTGTGGTTTGCTCTTTGAATAAACAGAAGTACCAGGCCAAGAGACTGTGAACATCCGTCTCGAACAAGAGCAGCAAGATGTTCTGCACTTAAGATGTAGCAATACAGACAAACCTCTAAGACATGCCAATAGATTCCACCTTCCATACAAAAATCCAGAACATGTTAAGATAGGAAGAACTGTGTTTTTCACCACTTCACACTGTGTTGCAGTTTAAAACCCAAAAACAAAGCCCCCGCAAACCAGACACTTCACTCTACAGCTCGTTCCACAATAACCTGAATGAAAGAGGGAGCTGAGGAAATAAAAAATTGCACCTCATGATATTCACTTTAAATGTATGCAGCCCTTACAGGCAACAGGAATCCTGAAAGACATTGAGAGAAGTCCTGTAACTTCAGACCCAGAATAAGAGGTGTTCTATGAAGACAAACCAGCAGACAGATGGGAGGGTAGCACTAAAACTGGGGGGGCAGAGGCGGAAATAAAAGATATGGAAAGTTTTATAAAAGGGCTTTAGAGCCAGGAGCAAATACTAAAGGAACTTGCATTAGCCCATGGGCTGACATCCTCCTACACCCCCTCTTAGGCAGAGATGATCATGCCCAATATTTCCAAGTAACAGCAATCGAGACCAGTACCTTTTACAGATAAAAATCAGGGATTTCAACTTAACATGATGTGAGACAGACTCACTTTTGCACACAAAAGGCAATCTACCAAAACAGGCACTAGTGTAATCAAGCTGCAGTTATGGCAAGCAAGGCTGGAGGGGATCTTTCCTTAAGAAATAGCAATCTGTGGAATGACATTGGCAGCGATGTGCTTAAGGGACTCATCAAAAGCGTCTTCTCCAGCCTAGAGCTGCAATGTCAAGGCCTCCACTAAACAGCTCAAACACAGAGTGTGCACAGCATCACAATTCAGCTCCTGCAAGATCAACACAGGTACAGACACAACCTGGCCTCCAGGAAACTCCTGCAGACACAGTACCTCAGACGAGGTAGAATTTTCCAAGATCCATCAAGGTCTTTAAAAAAGAAAACGAAAAAGCAATGGAAAAGTCCCAGGTCTGCTTTCCTGTGCACCCCAGCAGAACACAAGTACACAGTTTAGGATTCCTATCTCAGGATAACATCACCTCAGCAAAAAGGCTGCACAGTATCCCCCAGTTCCAACCAGGTGACAGATGTGAGCCAGTGCTAATCCCCCTTCCAGGGGAGGCAGAGACAGAGACAACAGCTGCACTGGCTGGGACCAGGCTTCACTCAAAGACAAGATGAAGCATAAAAGTGCCTTTTGACTTGACCCTTCACAGCTATTCCTTGAGTCTCCTTCCTTCCTGGCAGGTTTAGGTCAAACCTGAGTTGCAGATTCTGAAAAGCACTTTCCCACTTGATGCTGGATTACTCTGAAACAGCAGTGGATAATGAGGAGGTCAACCTAGTTTCTATAAGCACAATTTCCAGAGTCTAAAAAACTGGAGAAGGTGCTCCCAAAAATTCCTTATAAAGAAATACTAGAGAGCAGTAAGGTATGATCCTGACACACATGCAAAGCAGGAGGGTTTTAGCACACTGCAAAAAAGGCAGATTAAGATGCTTATGCTTTAAAAGATGAAAATCAGTAAAAAATACTCTGATCCCACACAATCTCCATTATAACAAATAGAAAAGTAAAATACATGATGTGTGGCCTAACAGCTGCAGTACTTTGAGGTGCCAGAGCCAAAACTTATAGAATATTCCTTTTGCTGACTGAAATCTGTAAGACACTTCAACATCTGTTAGAACAAGATGGTTGTTTACCACATTCCCCTACAAAATGGAACGAAGTTTCTTACCTAATGTGCTGAAGAATTTTTAGATGAAAGAGGGATGTTTATGAGATCCATGCAGGGTATAATTGAAAGAATATTTCCAGATAAAGATACCATATGTTTTGTATTTCCATCGAACCTATAAATATCTCTGTAACAGTTTGGGCCCATAAATACCATGACTGGGAAGAGTTTTATGCATTNNNNTACTGGGAAGAGTTTTATGCATTTGCTTAAGGCTTTTATTACTTTCAATTATCAGTTTGCTAACAGCATCTCATTTTCCTCCCACTGCCTAGCAGTATTCCCAAGGATAAATTCTGAGATGTCAATAAGATCACTAGAATGTGTACAGAACTGAACAGTGCTGGGGCACAGACAGCAATTCCTCCCCCACCCCAAATGCCATGTGCTCTCTGCAGTGTGTGACCTGCAGGATTTATTTGCTGCTTCAGTTGCAAGGTATGATGGGGAAAGCCTTAAAAATGCAAACCTCCAGGAAGTCCCAGCTGCCCAGCAGAGCTATGTAATGTAATTCTTCCTGCACAGCACATTAGCAGGAACGCTGGAATGGAAGCATACAGAAAGAAATCTAAGCTCCTGGAGAGACAGAAATCATGATACCTTACAATTGACCACATGAGAAACTCTTATTAGCTTTGTAAAGGAATAAAAATGAGTGTTTTCTAAATCCTACCACTGGAAGATTTTTCTCCCCCATGAACAGGAGAAACTGCCAGTATTTTAGGGAAAGGTGCCATTTCCACTATTTTTTTTCACTGTATTACGGTAGTACAAGAGCTCTGTTTGCCCATGTATCAAGAAAAACTAGTTTACTATCAGTCTTGTTAAAATCTGATTTGCACACTACTTTTCCATTCCCCAGAAAGATATACTCCAAAGAAAAATGAACCTTTTCAGCCTTTGCTTATTGCTTTTTCAGCTTAACTGACCCAATGGTTTAATTCCACTGATGTTTCATGTAGTTAAAAAATTAGAAAATGTCTTTGCACAATTAATACAAGCCCTGCAATTCACATGTGCACTGTTCCATGGTGCCAATAATGTTACTCAGATGCATGAACATTAAAACAGGTTTAAAAGTTGAAGAATTCAACAATGCAGAAGCTCTCCAAGTCAGCGCACAATCCTGTGCTTCACTCAAATTTTTCTAGTGCCATTGCAGTTTGAAGTCTTCAAAGCCCTGCTGACGTCTCCATTTTGTACCACATGCCTCAGACCTTTACCAGGTAAAGCCAAGAGGGTTCTGTGGCATTCCCCCACCTGGGAGCCTTGAGGGATTATCAGGAACTCCATCAGTCAGGAAGACTATATGCCACTCCCAAACAGTTCCATAATTAGACTTTTACAACTTTCTTTAAGGTATAAAGAAGAAAAAAAAGGTAGGAAAAAAACTGGAATTGAAGCCCAAATTCAAATTCATCAGCCAAATTCAATGGCAAGTGAGGAATTTAAATAGGATTCCGAGTTTAATAACAAAATTCTCCAAGCCTGTGCCCCATAGTACCAGTTTAAGACTTCAGAAACTCCATACTGAATATTCAAGTCCATTTCTCAGACAGTGCAAAATAATACACTGCTTTTTCTTTCTTTTTACTTTTTCAAATAACGCACTCATTTCAGGTCATAATATAGGACTATAACAAGGATAAAGCAATTTACACATGTGTGTTCCTGACGTAACAATTATTCAACTACTAACTGTTAAAGACAAATCCTACCACTCTTGCTCAGAAAAAAATAGCAGTTTATAAGCAGCTCTTGATTTCCTTCTGCTCAAAGTACCCACTGATCATGAGGACACTGTATTTTCACCTCACCATTTTTATTACACTTTTATTAAGTATTTAGGTCCCATTGGAACAGAGGTCTCACCCAATCTCAGTTTTGCAGGGTGATGATGCCAGTGCCAAGTAACCAGTATCCAAGCCTGGGGTGTCCATCTTTCTGGAGTCCACAGAAGCTGTCAAATTAGACAAATGCCAGTGGACTGATTTGATAAGGACTGCAAAGTCACTCCAAAGGATTAGAACTGGTTTAGGGTAGAATTCTTCTCACTGGTTTGCAAGAGACTTACAGTTACTGCAGAAAAAGCCCTTTGAAATAGTGATTTTCCAGGGATAGTCAAAGTCTCCTAAGGAAAAAAAAACCCGACCTGACTAAACTGACCTAATGGCAATACATTAGAATTCAGCCAAGAGCTCACTGCAGCACAGGAGCAGCTTCTGATTCACAGCTTCTAAGGGGTGAGAAGATCCACAAGGTCTAGAAAACAGTGCCTTTATCAGAGGAGTGTGAGGTAATCCCCAGTCTCCACAGCCCTTCAGTGAGCCAAGAGCCTCTCAACTCCAGGAGACCAAACCACAATGATCTGTGTAAGCCAGCACTTGTAGCACAGAGCCAAGGACAACAGTCATGCAAGGGGTGAAGGAGAGGGGCAAGAAGTGCAAATGGGCTGTGCTTTATCATCTTAGATGCAAACTATGGTGCTACAGGCCCAGACGAGACATGTACAGAACTGATTTAATGTGAGAACTTCAAGGGACATAAGTCAGCACGGATGGCTGGACATGCACGGGTTAGAAAACAGGCTCTCCACAATCCTTGGGCTCAAATTATACTCTTTCTGTTGGACTTTTTCCACAGCTAAAGCCATTTGTGGAACTACCTGTAGTTATCAGTGAAGACTGTTCACTTCCTGTGTCTACTGCACCAAAACCACCCGGAGACTACTCTCACTGGAATGTGTGTGGAACTGGACTTTTTTAATTGCCTTAAAACATGGCTACTATAGCAAGCTGTGAAGATAAAGGCTGAGGAGAGGAGGTCATAGCCCATAAACTATTAACTTTGTGAAGGCCCAGGGGAAAATTCTTGGGTGTGTGTGATGCTTCTCTACATGTGTGATGCCCATCTAAAGACCAGCAGAGTAACTCTCTGGATGTGTGATGCTTTTCTCCTATGAGCCAGTCTGTGTCAAAAGGGTTTTTTTGTGCACACATCCATCACTACCCCAGAACCAGGGGTGCCTCCAAAGTGTCCTACCACCCCCAAATGACTTTGCAAAAACCAGCACCTCCAGCTTCTGCAAAAACATCCTGACTGTGACAAAATAGCCCCCTACACACACACAGGAGATACAGGAAGGTTTCTGAGAGTACTGAAACCCACTGGATTACCTGTTTTCCTTCGTGATAACTTCATGCTTTTATATTGCCACGTTACTATAGATAATAACAAACAAAATGGCTACATACCTGTTTTGCTTTGCAACCAAATTGTTCTAAAATAAATCATGTCTATATCTACAAAGGTATCTTTTAACACTGACCATCTAGTATTGATTTACTTGAATTCACACCAAGGGATGTATATTAGCAAAAATCACTTTTGCCTTGTAGGGCAGATCATAACAGAATGAATGACACCAAAACAGAGACTCACAAAAACCCTTCCTAAATGAGGTTTTTGACATTTTCCCAGTGATCTGGACCAAACTGCAGAGTTATGGACATCCCAAGTGACAGCCCTGTTGCCTCGCAAATGGATTTCAGGGGACTGGGAACCACCAACACCAGCTAGGTACATTCTCAACATGTGTGCAGCAGCTGCCCCAGCTAAACATCATTCCACTCAACTCTTCCCTGCACAAGCTTGCACACAGGCTAAAACTAGCAGGACGTCTTCAATTCACAGACAATTCTGAAGAGGAAACGAGTCCTGGACACCTACAGCCAGGCAGAGCTCACACAAAAGGCAAAAGGTCTAAGGCAGCTCTGAGCCACTGACTGGATTTCCTGTATTTTGGTTTCCCAGACACAGCATTAAAGAACAATGTTTATATTCTGTATTATATAAATCCCATCTCAAGGGATTAGTCTTTTGAAGTAGGTTGTTTCGGTGCAATATTTTAGAATATTTTCTCTCAATGTTACATCTATTTCATGTTACTTATCTGCCATATTTTCTTCCAGTGTATTTTCTATGCTTTTCCCCCCCCATCAGCTGTTTGAAGTCAGTCCTTTAGCCCAGCTTGAGCTTTGGGACAGCACACAGTCTGACTTTGTAGCAGTAGTGTTCTGCTAGGAAATCTAGGGCAGAACCAGGCAGGTTCTGAAGGTAAATTTTGGAGAACTCCAACAATCACTTCCAAAAGTAGTTTGAAGGAGGAGGAGCCAGTGAGAAGGCTACAAATCACCTCCCAGATCTGGGCATTTGGATCCCAGAACAAGGAGTCTGGATGCACAGCTGTCATTAAACAAAGAGTGCTTCCATGCTGTTTGCCAGGATAATGGACAGAACTTGTTACATGCCTCCTTTAAATAAGAAGACTGATTGACTAAGAATGCTTTGGTATCCTGTGACTGCAGTCTATTGGAAAAGTTAACCCTTGGTTTTTACTGCCTCCCTCACATCCATCCTTGGAAATACCATTGGAGAAAAGCCAAACAGGAAATAGCATTTCTAGATCTGCCAAAGGCTCATTTGATTAGCCTGGTTATTGAAAAAAAAACACTAGTGTTGTTTTTCTTGCTTGAAGTTGTTCCACAGTTGATACACAAAAATTTATATACCCTTTAAAATAGGTGCAAAGCTGCCAGCAACAGAGGAATGGCTGTTTCCCAGACACATTCTTTGTGCTAAATCCAAAGGGCTCACATTTTTCAGAATATTATTTCTATTCATCACAGTGCAAGACTTAGCAGTGCAATGACTCAGGGTTGCAATTGCCTCAGTGTGATGTGCCCTAGTGTCCATTATTGTATTCTGATCCGTTATGCCAAGTTAAGAATCTGGAAGAGGATTGTTTCTGTAAAAACCTCCGAATAAAGATCCAACCTAATTGTTACTTGCAGCAATTAGACTGGAAATGGAGTGGGCCTAGAAAATTGTGGGGCCTGAGACAGAAATGTGGGTTTGAATCCATGTTGCACAGCAGTTTTGACTTCAGTGTGCATGGCTTCAAAAACGTATCTCTGAAGAACAGTGTTCATGGAAGTTATTAAAGCATTAATCCAAAGTACAGCTTCTGAGGACATCACTGATCCCCTTGAAAGAGTTTTGCAGAACTAATTCACTCCGTTAAAGAGCTTGATGAAATAACTCTTAATAGGTTAAAAAACTTGAGCTTAAAACATACTGAATTTAGAATGCCCTTTTCTATTCCTCTACTTTCTTGTCTGTCGATCAGGGAGCTTCATGAAAGCAAAGAGTTTTTTAGTAGAGTTTATCTGCCTTCCAACTACCACCCTGGAATGACAATCAGCTGAGCACTATAGCATAGTAATTAAAACAGAGTACAATGGCCAGTAGATGGTCAGGATGGCAAAAGAAAAAGTAGAAGTTCTATGACTGCTTGGAAAAAAATTGCTTTCTGCAATTACAGTGCTGTGAACAAAAAAAGGAAGCTCATCTATTCCCATTTAGACTGGGGGCTCCTTGTACAACCTTTCTTAGTGCCATATAATATTGCTTTTTAATGGCCAATCCCTCTCACGGCCTCTAGTGACAATACAGTTCCAGTGCTGAATATAAATTTACAATGGCATATAAGAGGTACCACCTGACTCAGCTTCACTTCTAAAAATTTGGATTGACTGACAAGCGAAACTTTCACCCATTATTTCCAAATATTTTCTCAGTACCAAATGCTTTCACACTGGCTGAAATTAGGTCTAATGAGTTCATCACTACTGCCCTTCAGAAAAGCTTAGCTGGACGTGTTCTAATCAAGAAACACTTCTAGAAGTGTAACTGCAAACATCCCAGGAAACAGAAGGGTATCTTAGCCTGACCCAAGATAGCAGGGCACACAAAAGCAGCCTGGTTCTGCTGTTCCCAGCTTCAGAAACATGACCCTGCTTTAGAGCTCATTTGTCCTTGTACAAACGTGCCAACCAAGGACTAGAGTCCAACTGTGCCAGTGCCAGTACAAAGAAAGAACTGAGCTGCTGCTGGGAACATCATTGTACCAAAACTTTTCTACTCACCACACATTTTCCACTTCTAGAGAGCACATCACAATCTCAAGACCCTTCCTAATTTCATTGTTCTTTGAAGATTGCAATTCACTGTCTGAAAAATGATGGCATGAAGACAAAACTTAAATATAAAAGTCAGAGAAGAGACAAAAGGAAGTTCCACCCTGAATTAAAGGGGAGATGATGCAGGCACACAGAAGCACTAAGGAGATGAGGGAGGTGTTGACTGCCAGTCCTTATAGTAGCTCTGAAATCCTCTGTGAAAGACAATAACGAAACTGAACACTACCATATCATGTTCTTCACTTCCAAGGTCCAAGTCTTGGAGAAATCCTAAGCAAACAGTAGGAAGACAGACATATCAAATACATTCTGAATTGCATTTTTTACAGGTTTCAAACTGGATAAAAGCATTTTGCCAGGACTTTTCTACAGCTTATTAGCTGTTCAAGGTGAAACCAAGAAGTTATTGTAAATTTAAGCATCTTTCTTAGTTTGGAGGTGGAAACAGACCCCCATGTGCTTGAAACCCACAACCAACAAGTATCAGCGAACATGCTTTTTTCACATGAAAATGCACAACTCAGCACTTCTGGACTAAAATCACCAATTGCCAAATCCTGGGAGAAATAATAAAGGAAGCCATGCTTCAGACAACACTGTGTTAATAATGGACTCCACTTGTTGACGCTGAAGATAAAACCGTAAGTGTCCTCTCAATAACTGCAGGTCCCCATCATCTAGGGGTTCAGCAGTGCCTTCTGAATATGCGAGCTGAAGAGCTTTTAGAGAATGGGTCAAGCAGAAGTTTTAAATGATTTCTTGATATACCCCAATCGAAACTCCATTGTGTATTTTACAGGGGAGTCAAGCCATGTACAAACACCACAGTGATTGATGTAGTCAAACATGAAGAGCTGAGGGTGTTTGCCTTGCTTTGCAACACACCAGTGTTTCTGAAAGTATTATTTAATCTATTAAGCAGCTGGCTTGGGTGCAAAGGAGAATAGATTCTCTCTTTTCTTGGATGACACTATACCTCCCACTTCAATGATTCATTTTTCTTAGCCTTCTTTCCTGGCTCATAAACACATTTGTGAAGTATCTGGCAATACTGGTGATCTCTGCTCAGAATTTCTTCCCTTATCCCACTTTCTCCTCACCTCAAAAAGGCTCTTAAAAATATCAGTAGCCAACCATAAATGTTTTTACTATTGTTTATAACTTTGTCAGGGGAAAAAAAACATAAATCCTTAAAAGCTTTGTGAAAAGGTCACACATTTAAATTGCATCTATTACAGAGCTAAGTATGTGTCCCATCATTTCCACATTACCTGCAAGTCCAGGAATACATTGGTACAAATATCTCATTAATGCCTGTGAAAAAACTCAGTCAAAAGACTTTGACCACAAATTATAGGAAAGTAGTACTATTTCTTGAAATTCAGATGCTATTCTGAAAGTGTTTCTTAATGGCATATTTACATGCTTGATGCTAAAATAACTAGCCAAAATGTCTGCATTTTTAATGAAAGAACACAATTGACCCAGTTTCAATCACACAATCTGGTTAAAACCTTCACACTCTCCAAAGAACACTGTGCTTTCTGAAGTTGTTTAAATTTGCATTCAATGTGGTTGGTTATTTTTTTCTCTTCTTTTTTGTTATTTTCCTTTACTAGGAACTGGATGATGTGATAAATGCAAAAAAAAAACCAGCCAAAATTTCAACCTGTAACTCTCTCAATAGATCAAATATTTTGAAAAAAGTGGTTTACAGCTACTTTAAGTTAATTTAAAATGTTTCCTCTGCGTATATTTATACACATGCACACACACTATATATAGGACAGAACATATGTTTGAAGGTACCTCACTCTCATTGCTCCCTCTCTGTAGTATCATCTTCACAACTTCACTCAGTCACCACTGACAATCACAGCAATACATCCAAGACCACACAGAGTTGTGGAATAGTCAACCCTGATTCCAAATGTTAGAGATACTAGTGCGCTCTTGAACAATCCTTCCCTATGATAATAAACATATTCTCATCCTGATGATCTCAGTAAGTGAAAGTTCATTTGCTCTGAAGGCAGTTTCTCATGTTAAAGAGCTTTGCAAAGGTGAGTTTAAGCTTCTGTTCTGTTTTGGGTTTAAGCTCCTACTTTGCTTTTATCTCTTTCTCTGCAAATAGAAGCATAACACCAATGGCAGGAATACAAATGTCACAGGTTCTTCCTTGAATCATATACAAGGAGCATGTGGAGAAGCAGATACAGGCAAAGATTGCACTATCAGTGACTAGACTTCTGCTGCTTTAAGAAGCCCCTTTTCAAGTTTCTTCATGGGAAGCAATATGGATCAAATGCTAAAGCCTCTTCTAACAGGTTCAACTTTGTCAGAAGTTGGTTGTTAATGGCAGCATTTTCTGTCTATAAAAAGGAAAAAAGCTGGGAGCAGATCCAGAACAAACTCTGAGAGTTGGCTGAAATTTCCTCAAGCAAACTGATTTCATCAGGCAGGACACTAAAGGATCACAACTGGAAGAGGAGAAAGCAGAAATAGGGACCAGCACAAAATGAGATACTTCTTGTAGGAAAGCAATTTCTACAAGAGATTATAATTTCTGAGATAAAGGAATTGACAAGATAAGTAATTGCCATGATGTCTTTCCAAGTCCTTCAGGATAAATAGCATGATTACAGAAAACAGTCACACTCTAATGATAGATTATATTCTGACCTCAGTGACTGTCAACACTAAGATAACAGAGGTTTGCTTTCAAGGCAACATTCAAGCCTCTGAAATGACAGGCTCTGTATATCCCTCATCAAACACAGCTCCAGCCCTGACCTTTGTGGGGTGTGAATGTTCTGCTTTCTGTTAATCAACTTCCTACTTAGTTCCAAACAGAAACACTGAAGTACCACAAGGCTGTTGTTCTAAGAGGAAAAAAATAACACCTAAATAGGCCAGTTGAAGCCTGACTCAGTGGCATCTGTAGGCAACCTTTATGTATACAATATATGGACAGGCAGTATAGCCAAACATTTTAGTATAAATATGCACTTTGAATATTTAATTGCTAAAACTCTGGTGTTTTTCCCCTGCATGCTGATGTTAGGAGGAGATGAGGAACCTACTGCATGGCTGAGCAGGAAGTGCAGCCCATATTGACAGAGATGCTCCTTGCAGTCTCACGATGTATGCCTTTCCAGAGAGGAAAACAGGGCACTGTTCCCTTCAAGCAGACTATGTTTATAGTGCATGAAATTAAAACATAGCCACATTTAATCATTTCCCAGCAGTCCTGACTCACGGGGGAGGTTGTGATGGATTGGAGGTCAGCAAATGTGATGCCCATCTACAAGAAGGGTTGGAGGACAATCCAGGGAACTCCAGGCCTGGGGAAGGTCATGCAGCAGATCATCTTGGGTGCCATCACAAGGCAGGTACAGGACAACAGGGGATCAGGCCCAGACAGTGTGGATTCATGAAAGGCAGGTCCTCACTGACCAACCTCATCTCCTCCTATGACAATATGACTGACGTAGTGAAAGATGGAAAGGCTGTGGTTGTGCCTACCTGGACTCCAGCAAAGCCTTTAACACTGTCTCCCACAGCACTGTGCTGGAAAAGCTGGCAGCCCATGGCTTGCACAGGGCCACTCTTCCCTTCATCTGGATGGCCAGGCCCAGAGTGGTGGTGAATGGATTCCATGCAGCTGGGGCTGGTCATCAGGGAGGTACCCAGGGCTCAGTGTTGGAGCCAGTTCTGTGTAATGTCTTTATCCATGATCCAGACAAGGAGACTGAGGGCAGTCAGGCTGCAGAGGACACAAAGTGGGGTGGGAGTGTTGACCTGCCGGAGGGCAGGAAGGCTCTGCAGAGGGATCTGGACAGGCTGGATCAATGGGCCAAGGACAACAGCATGAGGTTCAGTGAGGTGAAGTGTCAGGTCCTACACTTGGGTCACAACAACACCCCACAGTGGTACCAGGGGCAGAGTGGCTTTTCCAACCTAAGTAATTCCATGATGGTCCTTCCATAATCTGGAAATTCTCAGCTACTACCAGGTGAACTATATAGCCAAAGGTGTGTAATGGCATTATCTGTTCTTAACTTGCTAAATTTAAAATACATATATATTTAAACTATTTGCTGCTATGATTCAAATGCCTTCCGTCTTCTGCTGTTCTTGGGGTTGAGGGTTTTTAACTATGTCATGCATTTTACTGGAGCCAAATTCCAAAGAAAAAAGTATCTGCCACTTTTGAACACTTTGTGTAATGCAATGGGATTGATGGGACAGATTGACATACAGTGAAGGTTTGGTTGGACTCTAATGCAACTTAACATGAATGAAAATCACAACAGTCACAGCTGGATTTCAGTTCATGCTTCATTCAACACTAGTCAAGCACAAACTGCAGTAGGGTTTTATGCAGGCTATAAAAAATTCAAATTGTTTTTGTACTGCGAGTTCACCACACTGAATTTTTAATACTTATACACAAACTTAGGTAAACAACCATAGAAGATACTTAAATTTTCTATGATTCTTCAAGAACAGGAGATGTTCTGCACAAATATGTTTCTGAAAAATTAATCCAAATGTCTGTGACTAAACTATCCATTGAATTCAATATATTTATCAATATTATTTTTGCAAGATGTTTATGCCTTTAATTTGAAATATTAGAAGCCAAATTTGTTGGGTTGGAAAGTCTGAAATATATTTTTCTATCTTGCAATTTCAGGGTTTTTTAATGTATTTCCATTTGCTTTCATAATATAAAAAGAGTGCAGGGACTCTTCTGACATTCTACAATGGGCACTCATTTTGATCAAATATAATGATAAAATAAACTATAAATCTTATTTTAAATATTTGACTTCAACTTTCTGATTTCTAAGATCCAGAAACACATAACATTACTGGTCTGGATATACTATACCTAATTTTATGGTTTCACCATGGTAAAGTCATAGTATCTCCCAAGGATACAGGATTTCCAGATGCACTGAAAGTATCAGTGCTGTAATTTTTTTACATTCAACAAATTGTACGTATTCTGAGATTAACTACTGGCACTCATAATAAACTTTATCAGTGTATGACAAATTAGACCTACAAATTAAATAGCGAATAAGTGCTTCTGCAGAACAGAGTCAGCTGTTCAGGTATTTAGGCACTGCCAAAGTTCCTCTCTTTGCTCTGCAGTTGATGTCCTTCATGATCATGGAATGCAGACAGACCTTTGTATTGGCAGATTTTTAGACTAAAAAAAGGTCTGCACAGCCCATTAAACATAAAGGCACATTAATAAAAAGCTCTTTTTAAATCCACAGAAAGAAGAGCTGGATTAGACTGTCATTATTCCCTAGCATCTTCAAGAAAAGTGAAAAGCTGCTCAAAACTCTGTTTGCCTCCCCCACACCCTCTGGGATGGCACAGGGTGCTGGATCCACAGCTCCAGTCAGGTTTTCTCCATTGCTTTCAGCTGGCTTTGAATCATGCTCCAAAGGAGGGAATATTACCTGCCTTTAAGGAGCACTCAGTCACAATACCCTGCAAAGGTATTTAAGGAGCAGCCTAAGAACTGCATGGAGGACTGGCTGTCAGCTTCCACACAACGTGCCAAACACACCCAGAGTTTTCTTGCTAAGAGGGTAAGGATCAGTTTCCAGATGTTAAATTATGCTCACCTTGGAAGTAAATAAAACAGACTGATTACACAAACAGCTGGGGAACCTATCAGCTCTTCAGGAGATCTGATCTGCAAGGCTTCTGCACCTGTTTGGGGACTTGATGCTTGGTTTAAATCACAAAACTGTCTCCTACTTTAGGAAAATATTTACTTCCTTCAGAGTGCTTCTATTGCAGAGCAGACTTTATCTGGGAAATTTAGGTTGCAGGTGCCTCACCTGGATAGCAAACACATTTCTTTCATCTTAGTGATGTAAGTTTACCTTGAACATCTTGCTGTTAAAGTTACATTTATTGCTATAAATTAGCAATTCCTGAATTTGATGGAGCACCTCATCTAAAGCCGGGCTATCTCAGGACCAGAACTTTGATGCACTCAGCTTTTTCCAGCAGCTGAGCACCATTCAGATACTACTTCTTTAGTTCAGTCTCAGGCTCTCCCTGGGAGAGTCTGCAGTGAGTGGCACCCCACTAATATCCTCCACCCATAACTAACATTTTGCTTTCTTAGCTGCTAAGGGTCTTGATTGTCACTTTGCCCTCACTGCTACAGTCCATAAAAAGTATGACGCAAATGTTCACTACTTTCAAAGATATTGCCAATGTACAGATCTGCAAAAATGACTTTAGGATAAAGTCCTTTCCAGCTTTTCAGGCCCTCCTTGCTTGTTGCTTAACCTGAGGTTTTTCTGTCCCTAACACACTTTGACCAAGTAGGTGAACAAAGCATCTAAATCAAAGTACACATCCCTTTAGCTGTCCTCAAACCTTGTTATTCTTCAAGACCATATCATTCATGCAGCCATGGACAATGAGTTTCCTTTAATTCAGTAGACAGTTTTAGCATATTCAAATTTATGTTATTCATAAATGTTATATTGATGCCTGCTTGGATTGCCCTTTAGCTGTCTCCAAAGATAAAGAGTAACAAGGTTCCTCTCAGCTGACTGACAGCACATCAACTTTGTTGTACCTGGCTTATAAAAATCAGCATTCACAGTTTGCATGATTTCAGTAAGCATCACAGCAGGGTGATGTAGTTCAAGCAGCATGAAAGAAAGGAGCATCCTTCCTTATGAAATAGCTGTGTTAGCACCCTAGAGTCTGATTCAGATATTAGGTATTTTTAAAAAGTTACCTTTAAATTGCTTTGGGTACAGTATCATGTGGCCATGTGAGATCTGTAAGGCTGAGAATAGAAAAAGACTTATTTACAACTCACAACAACTGGCAAGCTCATCACTGGTTTGTACTTTTCTTGTCTGTCATCCTGAAGATGGAGGTTGAGCAGGTAGCTGAGAAGTCTGTTGTTGACAGCCTTGCCTAGAAGGTCTCCTAAAGGAAGCACCATTATAACAAGTCAGGCAAAAAAGGTTCAAAAAACTTGCTTTAAAATATTCTCAAGTCTCCTTGTGCAATTGCTTCCTCATAAAACACTAATATTTTAGCAAGTGATCATATAATCAAAAACTCAGTTCTGTTTGAATATTATCCAGAGAAGTCATTGGGTCTCATGCAAGGTCTCAACGCATCCCACAAAAAGCTAAAAATTGGACTTTAAATAGCTAATCCCTGTTCTTGTTGTTTTATGGTGTTATTTTTGTAGCAGCCACACTGTCACAAACACTCAAACACCAATGAATTTCTGCACTACTGGTCTACATTGTTTGTAGGTGTGGTGGGAAGTTCTCAGACCATCAAGTGAGCTTGATATTAATCACACAGTTCATGCCACAAAGCTGTGAGACATGGACTTCAAACACCTTGACAGACAGGACTTGCTTAGTAATTAACCACAGACTTGGTGCCCTCTTGCTTCAAGGCTGAAAAGTCAAAATTGTTCATTACCTTGGAGGAGCTGTAAGATGTAAAATCTTGTGCACAACTATCAACTACTTCAAACCACTGACAGATACTTGATGCCTGAGGCAGACAAGGTAAATTACATGCACAGCATGTTTTCATGGGTTTGAGTTTAAACATGTGGTAGGAGGTCCTGAAATGCTATGCTTGCCCTTGCAGAAAACTAGAGAAGCTGGAGTAGATTGCTTGGTAAGGCAGAAGTTTATCTGGTCATCACAGGGTAAACAAGTTCAAAGGGTCTAGAGGGGATTACTAAGCATCTCTGAATGGGGAGGCCCTTAGAAAGTATGTAAATTCAACACTGTACCACACCTCTTAAGGGTTTACTTTACATATAAGCCAAAGGATCCAGGCACAATTCCTACATTTTATTTTCCCAAGAGGCATTTTCAGGTTGGCACTATGGAGTGAATGCTGGCTAGCTATCTCTAAGTTTAAGATAACCAGTAGGTTCTTGCAAATCCCCTGACCTGGCACCTCCACTGCACAAAGGCAGCATGTGACAGCTCGTTCGCATCATGCTCCAAGAGCCACCCAGCTTCAGGTGACACAGACTGGAACTCCTGGTGTTCCAAGTGCTTGAGGCAGTTTCCAAACAGGGATGAAAGCTCATCCACATTAGAATGCCTCAGCAAAGTCTCCCTTGAATTTAGTTCTACTCATTGCACTAATATCTTAATCTTTTCAGCTATAACACTATGCCCTCCATTGGCACTTTTCTGCTTAGTTATGCCAGAAGCTCTGGAAACCAGACTGTTACTGGAGCAGGTAATTCCCTTGCATAATTCCAGCATCCATCTCCACAAGACTGCTCTTCCACATCACAACTGGCTCGGCAAGCTGTGGAGAAAGACAGCTGATGAATAAAGAATGGCTGTTAAAGCTTCCCAATAACAGCACCGCTTAAGCACTCCTGCACATCCTTTCAAATACCATATATTTAGCACTTGGTTCCATGCAGTTTTCTTAGCCCATCCCCAGGTATTTAAGGAGAATGCATGGAAGGGCATGGTGAGGGCAATGGGGGCCTTTCTGACAAAGTCACTTATGTATGTAAAGGTTATTTGAGGTATCACCTTCAAAGGAACAAACTAAAGCACTTTCTTCCATCTAGAGAAGGGGAAGCAAAACACTCTCTTCCTACAGGAGAAGCAGTTGTAAGCCAGTTAGAAACTCAGGCTCCTTCCTGAACACCACTTGTTTTCAGAACTATAAATAGTTCCCAGATTTAAGGATCCAATCAACAGGTCTCCTTTAATCTTTAAGCATATTCTAAATAAGCTAAAAGTGAGTTTAAACACACCATTTAATATGGATCAGTTTTGATATGTGGCAACCTCCATCATTTACAGTCTTTGAACATCAGATGTGCTTCTTTTGAGGTTTGGAAAGCAACTGCTATCCAGACTGAAATCTACTCTCATTTCCAGGAACTTTTCTCTACAGTTCACCTTGTCCCTTACTTCTCTAACCCACTTACACACTACAAATCTCAATTTGCTATCTCTTCCTAACTGCCAATCTTCTCTGCAATGGATGCATTTCTTTCTTCCTTAAGTTCTTATCTCTTATCGGCTCCCAAAGGAAATGTTAAGTTCTTCCTAATCTTCCATCATTACTCTCACGCACATATTTATTCTTTACCCAAAAACTCCTTCCAATGAAGAAAGTATTATGGAGATTTATCTTCACACTGCTCCCCTGAAATACACTTGTTCCCATTTTGTTCTAATGATGTATTTTCTGTTCATTGGTTTTACATAGATTGTGAAGGCAAACAACCAAGAATACAACAATTTCTCTGGATAGTAAAATAATACTAGTAATCAAATAGACTCAAATTATTAATTATATGCTTGTGACTACAAGCATGTATAGCTGTGTTCACTTAATCAAAAAATTAAGTGGATAATTAAGGTCCCACAACATGCCATTTTTTGTCTTGAAACTTGTCCTTCCTTGAATGCAACCATTTGGGTTCCATCCCAACATGTATTTGTACAGACTGTGCTTGAAGCTCAATACAAACTTTTAACACCAAGTTGGGATCATGTATTTGGTTCTGATCACTAATCAGAGCACATTTCCTGAGGAAATATGAGCTGACAATAGAATTCAGCATGGTACTTAGATGAAATCCAAGGCAAAGCTACTGCTGTGCAGAAATGTATCAAATCTCACTGTTTATTGAAGCTTTCCTAGTTCAGTTTTTTTGCTTAAAATCCTATTTGGGCATTGAGTGGTTTTTTGGCTTCAGCAACACTCATTCCTAAGAAAATCCAATCTCAGACTGTTCTGCACTTTCTTTTGCTTTTAATTAGAAAATGTTGACAGGTTGAAGTGACTCCATTGTTCCAGTAGTGCTTCAGGAACAGTTACAGATCCAGAAAGGCTGACAAAGAACAACAGTCTGAATTTAAAAGGGATCCAGCAGCAAGGATGGAATGATCACTTATGTTCAGATTTTGGGAGACCTTGCTGAAAAGGGTGCTGCCCTCCATCTGCAGGTACAGTTCATAGATGTCTACTTGTGATGTTCAATTAAGACCCAGATATTTTAGTAGTTTTCTTTTCCAAGCTCACATTAACTCCCATCATTCCAACCAGCCTCCTCTCTCCCTTCCCCAGCCTTGTATGTGTGTAAGCCTGAGCTGCCATGGCAATGTTACAGGTTCAGCCTGCCTGTGTTTGCTGCCCACAGATGATTTTCTCCACCCTACAACAGGAGCTGCCCTCTGGACCAGCAGCTGCAGCAAGTAAATGCAGGCTCTGCCAGGATTTTGGGAGCTTCTGGAAGCACCCAGCAATTGAACACATGCCTGAGGCTTAGGGTGTGACATTACTCTGATTCCCTCATGCAAAAACTATCAGGATTTCCTCACCTTTCTCTGGTTTAGGTAAAGAGGATTTGCTTACTTACTACTTGAAGGGATAGAATACTATGGGAAAACTGTGCCCTTTGTGCATCCCAAGGCAGGGATTCTTTCAGTTCAATGCTTTGGAAGTTATTTCTAGATTTCATTATTTAAAAATTCTTTTGGAAACCAAGTGTCTTCTTTTTCCAACAACAATACATGGGAGAATTGAAGGATAAAATTTATTTCAGAGGCCCTGAAGCTCTTACACACCCCTATGTATACAAGGATACATGTCCTGACCTGGTACACTTCAGCATAAATGCATTACTGAACCCTCACACGGGGAATTTACAACCCAGCTTCCCACAATGAACTAAGCTTGTCTGGGTAGTTCTCCAAATGCCAACTTGTGGAGGCCAACACTGACACCAGTTTTGAAACTACTTACTAATGCTTTTGTGTGGAATGCGTGTGTTTCAGATCAGCAATCCTGAAATTGAAACCTGACCAGGGACACTGGCAAAACTGAGAGGACCAGGCAACTTAAATAATTCCTGCCTTATGCAATATTGTTTTGTTAAAGCTGTGAGGGTTATTCAGAGACAGAACACTGGACTCAAATAGATGGCACACTGGAAATAAGAAGGCATTATACAGTATATAGGTCCGGACCTGAATGGTTATGGAACCATTGATGTGATTAAGAGTTGTACAAATTCACAGCTGCAGAGAAGAGTGTGTAGTGCATTTTTACAGCATAAACAGGCCTCATTAGGCTGATAGCACCTCAGTAACATGCTGTAGGTCCTCTGAGACTGACCTCCCAGGCCATTCAGCACAGGAATTTTTACTTCTAGACTTCTGTCAGCCTCTTGTCAACTACAGCTTACGAGCTGCAATGACAGCTCAGCTCCCCCCTTGAGCCACTCTAATACATGCTACTGTGACTTCAGGTTCTTTTTATAATGTACAGCTTAGACTTGAATCCTTATCCGCTAATGTGAAACAAACAGAAATCTTGGCTAATCAGAGAGGTGCATTATTTACTTGTTTCTGAACTGCTAAGTTTCCTCAGTCTTTGTAATATATCTCCTCCAAATGTGTTTTAACACTGGTTCCTTATTCAGAATTAAGGATGTCTCTAACACTGGGACCACTTGTACCATTCAATCAGTTTAAATATTCAGACTTAGGAGAATTTGAGCTTTTCTTCAGATTTTCACTCAAGATGGGAGAAGCACCTTACTTTGCCCAGACAACATCCCTGAAGTCTCTTACCTTTCATGCTGCTACTTCAGGGACTCCTTGAAAAAGAGCTGCCTCCTAAAGCTGGCCTGTCCATGACTTCAAGGACATGTAGAACGATCACAGGTCTGCAAGAAAAGAAAGATCAGTTTTGAACTTATGCAACTGTTAGTCTTGCATGGAGTTTATTTGCATAAATTCCTCTCTGTACTGCTCTCCCAGAGAGCAGCAATATTCTTTCTGAGGTCTTCTTACTCAGTGGCACTTGCAAGGCAGAACATTCTACCTGGAAAATAACATTAAGGTTGGGGTAGACTCATTTGGCAAAGAATAACTTTTTCAGGAATCTATTGTTTGGGTCCTCTTGGGAAGCAACTCCTCCATATGAGTTCCCATGGACAAGAAATAAATTGCTATTGACAGGTGTGACACCCCAGGTCTCACCCACACACTGCCCCAGCATTTTACTTATATTTAAGACTCCAAGAGATTTCACCCACATGAACTCTTGCCAAGTCTATGGTTCTCTGATACCTTAAGTTGTGTAAAGAGAACACCCTACAAGTGCTTTCCCAAGAGAACTTCTTTTCATTTAGTAGGAAAATAAACATACTGGCAAAAATTTTCAGGGCTAACATACAACCAAGGTATAAGCATTCCACAGAAAGCACCCACTAAACAAAGCAATTGGTAACCCAGCTTAGCAGAATACAAGCCCCTTGGCTTTAAGGTACCCAAAAGAGTAAAGAAAGGGAAAAGAAAGGAAGGAGAGATTAAAAGAGCAAGGAAAGAAGGAAGAAGAGATTAGAATAAGACATGCTACCATTGAAGGATCCTGTGGAGATCTGCTGACATCAGCAGGTTCCCAAGAAAGCCCAAAATGGCGCCCAGCTGCACTCTATTTAAGAGATCTGCCCACGCCTCCCAGGCGGGTCATTGACCACTCAGAGCCCTCTAATCCAGAGTGAAGGATGGCAGAACCAATCAAAGGCAGCAGAGGGTGTGGTGTGGGCGGGTTACCAGGCAGGCCTCCTTTGTTTGACAGCTGACCCACACAGCTCCGGCCATCATGTTGGACCATGAGGCTGCGGCCACAGCCCTACCCCGACACACACCCACAATAACCAAACAATCCAGCAAGAGACCAACCTGGTCTCTCTTGTGCAACTGCACAAGGTCTCCCATCGTGTTTAAGCCTCATGCTTAGATCCTCTGACAACAGATTCATTCTTTCAGCACAAGTGGGCTTAGCATTTGAGAAGAGAGGGGGATGGAGATCCCTCCAGCAAAGTAACTTGTATTCCCAGCGCACCAACACCACACTCTGCTTGTAGGTATCTCTAGAGATAAATTTGGAAGCTTGTATCACTGCAGCATCCTGCAGTTACTCTAAACAAGAGGAACACTTCAACAAACCTTCTCGTTACTTTGTTATTGACTAATGAGTGTATTGGCATAAGACAAGACACATTAGAGCCCTGACTGTTGGAAGCTCTTTTAGGATGACCTCAGTAGTGCTTTAAATTACTTCACATGCAAAGCCAGACATTCAAGGTATTTCTCATTCTGGGGTGCATCTTTCAAAGGACACTGCATTTAATATCCCTTTCACTAGGGCCAACATTTAAGGTGTTTCCGTCAGTTAATAGGTGGGATATCACATAGTAATTTCAGAAAAATCCAAAGGCTGCCATCACAGCTACCACAAATATTAGTCACTACTGACTGGGCTTGAAAGCCAGTGACAAAAAACTCAGTTTTAATCCCTTACCCCCAGGCTGCCCAGCTCTCCTCATTACAAAGGAAGGTAAAAAGACTAGTCAGATGGGCACATTTGTATGCGGTACTCCTCAGTCTAAGGGGTTTTTTCATGTATCACTCTTTGCTTTAACTTCACTGTTCCCATACATGCCTCATTTATCTTAGAGTGAAGTACTGTTACTTTTCCTTTTAGTTTCCTGATATTAGGAAATTGTCCTTCCATTTCTTGCCACCAGATGAACTAATTTCTTTTATTTTCTCCCCATTCCCTAATTTTTAATTTGTCCTTTCTTCTTGCAGCTGTGTTTTGGGTTAGTTATATGCTTTCACCTGATAATAAAATTACTTCTTTCCTGTGCTATTTCACCTCCAAAATTTTCCTCAGAAAATTAAAAACCAAATGTAATAGTAATAGATTCTAAATCAGCCAGGACAAAGCCAACTAGACACAGCTATTTATGACACTTATTTGCTTCTCATACACACTGGAAAAACAGCTGCGCCCCTATTTCCAATTCTATACTAACTTCCACTTGTAAACTACGGGTAGAGGGAACAGGTATTGCTTGGCCCTACCACAACATACAAAGAAATAGAAAAACTGACCAATAAAATCCCATAAAATTGAAATGTTTCTACCCAAGAAACATATTACATTGGAAAACCTCAGCCAACCTAGCTGTGTGTTTAGCTTTATCAAGACCTGAAAATCTCAGTTCTGTTAATGGATTATGCAGCAGCTTTGCACATTCACCAGCAGCCCTGCAAAGCCCCCTCGACAGGCCTGTCAGATATCTCTGAAAGCAAAGGGCCACCTCAAAGAGCCCCAAACGAGGAATCTGATCTTTGCCACATGAACACTCTGGGAGCTGCTCTGTCGGGGGCTATCAGCAGCTCACAGCATCCAATCCAAAGGTTTCCAGGTGATAGCTGAACAATCTGCTAAACACACATTCCATGTAATTAAACATTAAGGGATCACCTAAAGCCTCCTACCCAGTGGGGTCCAAAAGCCATTAAAGCCTGCCTCTTATAAAGTATAGCCCGAACATATTCTACATGCAAAACTACACCCGAGCTCCCTGTAACAACTGTGCATGCAAAATTACTTGGACTTTTGCATTCTGAAATACTTTTTTTTCCGGTTTTTGTATCTACACAGCCATATGCTGTACTTCAAACTGTGATGTACAGTATCCTCTGTCTTTGGACCCCACACCCTGCAAGGTGCTTGCATCAGGCATTGCCAATATTCCCATATCATCCGCTCAACTCAAGGCAGAGCATTCAGCATGAAAATATAATTAACTGGCACATGTACAAAGTTCAGCATTACAAGTGTAACAATTAAAATAGAAAAAGTGTCTTATACACTAAAAGAAGATCTAGAGCTGATATTTTAAATACCAGGTAAGCTGGCTTCAAGGAATCGGGTCATAATTTAAAAATGCCTTTATGAGTATCTTATTAAATTCCAGTAAAACGAAAAGCAGCTTTAAGCATATTACAAACACAAGTAGCAGAGGTTAAGAGTGGTGTGCAGAGAAGGTCTAAGTGGTTTTGAGCCATGACTAAACTACACTGACTAAAAAAGCTGTTTTAAATATAAGTAATAAGTGTATTTTTCAGTCTATTTTAGTTAAAGACATGGAAATTAGTGTCCATAAATCATAAAAAGTGTCTTGTTTGGTGATGTGGACATGGATTAGCCCAGTCTAATGGTAGGCATCATCACTTTGCAACGCCAGGCTAGAGAAATTTATTCCCCAGAGGTGCTTTCTCTTATATATTACTGTGATTTCCATGGCATGTCTCAGCACAAGTTGTGCTACAGGAACCAAAGACTGGATTTAACCTGTGCACAAGAACAGGACTATAAGAAGCCGAGAGATCTAAGTAGAGCTCCCTACAACAGGGCCACAGCTCTCTCAGCGAGGGCCCAATTTACTGCACCCCTAATTCCCCCAGAGTTTGGGTAGCATCTCCCATAACTTTAGTCTACAAAGACACAAGAGAGCAATTCACATCTCAGAAGCACATTTCTGGCTGCAGGCATCTTGGGCAGGATGGCTGCAGCTACATTTAGAAAGCCCTTACAACTAGTACCTAGGAGTATTGCTGTTTAAGGAAACAGAGATTCTAATGGAGCCCTGATTACAGAAATTGAGGATTAGAAAGACTCTGGTCATGCTTGAGCTGTGGCTGGTCCCCCAGATATACAAAGCATTACTTTGATCCTTGGGGCACCACAGTTGCCTTTCAGCCAGGGCCTCATTTCAGTCAGATCTTTGACATCCCACAAGAGCCAGCAACTCCTGGAGGAGGAGGAATTCGAGAAGCTTCAGGACTCATTAGCCAAGTCTCATGGTGGCTCATGAGGAGGCCTCACCAGCTTAAGTGCTGCCCCAGGGAACATCTGCTGCAGTCACAGATATGGGCAATATAAAGATATCAAAGTTAAATTTAGACCACAGTTGATACCAGCCTACTTAGTTTAGCCACAAGAGCACAGGGCTCAGCATGAGCCGACTCTCCTAGCAGGCCCGTGGGTTAGGCTTTTATTAGCAGATCTTATGCTCTCCTAAAATACACCTCCTCAATTCTTCCTATACACTGTGTGGGAAGAATATGCCTCACAGTAACTCAACTGTTAAGTGGATTTGTATGCATGCCTCCCACACAACTTGAACATTTAGAGAATTTCTCACCACACCCTGTCCTAGATTATATATATGTATCTTGCAGCATTAGCTCAGTCACCGTTTCAGTTTTCTTTCTCTGAGGCTGTGCTAAAGGAGGATTACACAGCGCTGTCCCCTCACTCCTGCATTGACCAAAAGAAGGGATTTAGTTCAGTGGTGGTATCATGAGAAACCCAATACCAAAACAGTGGCTTCAAAATCCTCCACAAGTCAGCCAGGGTTAAATGATGGAAAGTATGCTGTAAAACAACTGGAATACTCAAGACATGGGAAAATAACTTAAATGTCACCCAGGCAGAGCAGCTAGGATGAACTTAACTCCCCATTTACTGTGAAAAGGGCTTCCTTGAGACACACATTTAAAGCAAGTCATTTTGTTGCTCTTCGTGTCTGAACTTAATACATTCATTTAGCAAACTAATCATGTAGATTGCAAAGATTTTCTCTATTTGCAACACTGAGCTTACTATTACAGTTCTGGATCCTTGTTTTTGGTAGCATGTATGCTGCCAATACACATCTGGCATGTAAAGTGCAGATGAACATTCACAGATGGCAGAAAATACCTCAGCAAATGGTTTGCTCAGATATAGATGTGGGTGAAATTACTCGAAGTGCACTGCTGGCAAAGTTTTGCAAGTATGTGAAGCTGTACATGAAATTTCTCTGTATATATCTTGCGGTCTAATGCCTTTACTCAATGCTTAAAGAAACCTTCAACAGCAGTTGATCACTGCCTGGATTAAATATTTATGATTTTAGAAATCTAATATCTAGGCACATTATGAAATTTAAAGATAGACTCCTGAAGGAAAAGTCCATAATTTACGTGCTTTTTCTTGCCATTCCACATGCACTTACTATAATTAGAGGTCCAAGCTGAGTGAACAGTTTCTGTTCACATGCCCAAAGGTGTCTCTGCATTTCACTGCTGTACATACATTATAATGCAGTGCGTCCCAAACATTTCACCATACTGAAAACTAAGGTAACTGTGTTAAAAATAATTAAATATTTTCACCCGTGCTAACATGTGAAATGGATGAGGAAAGCCGGGAGCACGTGGCTAAAACTAAATATAAATACCAGTACCTTTATCAAAGAATAATGTTTTGAGTTTACTGTTCACCATATGCTGTACATCCTTGATTTCTTCTCTTCCTTAATTTTTATAAGGTTAAAATAATTTTATTTTAAACATAAGCCCTATTAAATTACCTCTCCACTACAAAGTGTCTCTAATCAAAATATACTTACATTCCAAAAAAACCCCAAACCAAAAAAAAAAACCCACCAAGCACAGTGGGAAAGCTGTGCCTGAGGTTCCAGGATTTTGTCCTTAATGAAAAGCCTCACTCAAAGGGTGGTTCATTCTTGAGGAAAAATGGCATAACTCCCATCTGGTTGCCATGCTGCAGCAATTTGGCAGAAGGGATAACAGATGCTGGGACTCCAAACTGCTCCCACACTCTTTTCCCTGTCTCTAAAGGGAGTTGCACAGAGTCATCACTGAACTGTTAATGAGTGCAAGATGTGTATTTCTGCAACACTGAAGACTGTGAGCATGTGCAGGAAGTGAGGAATGGTGAGGCTTTTACAGCTGAAGGAACCACTTAAAATTCCGTTAGGAAAAAACATATTAGTTGAATACTTTCTTCTCTCTCTAGTAAGGCATCTGTCTTCCCCCTCACCCTCTCAATGTGGCCTTGAAATGGCTTGAAATTCGACAGAGACTCACAAGGCTTGTAGAGTGAACCATAATTGTTCCTGTGCACTCCTTGTCCCCTGGGAAAGATTCCCATCAGACATGGTGCAAACCTGGCTAAATCACAGCTCAGAGCAATCCAGCAGCTTCCCCACACAGGAACAGTCCATGTGTGTGAGCTGAGACACAAGTGTGGGGATTTCTCAGTCAACCAGATCTTCATTAGGCATCAGAACCTACACTGGAGCTTCCTCACTGCACCCCCTCATTACTCCCCAGCCCTGAGCAGAGGCTCCCATTGAAGACACAGACCAACACCTGCACAAAAAGCTCACGGGTTTCCAACACCAGTGGAAAAGATGCAGGAGGACTGGGGAAGGAGCACAGCAGGTCTTAAAATCTGCCTGCCAGGGAACAACTACAACATTTGAGCTACACAAGATGATGTTTTCTGGATTTATGCTGGTAAAGCAAGTTCAAATCATTAACTCCCCTGTCCACAAAGAAGTTTCAGAGGATACTCTGTGAATAGTACCCAATTATGCTCTTCAAGAAGGAAAATAATTTGAGAGTTTGCTGGACAGGTCTCATGCAAATGATAATTGGACCAAACTTGAAAACAACGATTTTAAGGAGCTCTAAGGAGGCATCTAAACAAAATATTAATTTCAGGGTGGAGGAAAACAGGCTGGAATCCTTCAAAGAGTAGACTATTTACACTTAAATTCATCTGGCACAAAAATAAGTGTTCCTTTGTGCAATCTCATATTGTCCCACGCACTTAAGGGCTTAAGGACAACACCAAATAGAAGCAGTTCACTGAAGTAAACTCTTGCTTCCAGTAATAATGACTCCTCCAAATCAAAGTCTTTATGTACTACGATAAAGTTATCCATAAAACTTTGTCTAAGTAGCATTAAAAATTCCAGTAAATTTAGCTATTTCTGGATAAAAGAAAAAAACTCAGCTGCTTAGACACAGAAGGGAATGATGACATGAGTATGGAGAAGTTTTAGCATTATCTGGTTCCTTCCCTTCAAGCAAATTAGAAAATAGAATTGAATAGAAAAAATGTGGGGTTTTTCATTCATTATGCCAAATGTTCTTTAAAAGCTGATGTAAGGTGCATGTTGGCTGAACCACAAACAGCATCTTTTGGACAGATTTGACCCATATAGCTGCTTCCCTCTGTGTGGTGAGAGCCAAGAATAAATGCAGTATTTGTGCTGAAAACAGTCAAAAGCTGTAGTCAAACTCAACTTCCCTCAGTGATAAAATTAATGGTGGATTTCCTCCATTTTCCCCAGGATGTATCTGTGATCCTACTACTGCTACAACAGGAAAAAAAGGATTCTTCCAAAAGTGATCTAGACTTGAGTCATGCCTATAACCTTATGCACCTCAAGTAGCAAACAGAAAATGGTACAGTTAAACCATTCCCAGAGCACGTAATACATTTACTCACCCCTGCTCCCTCCTCCCTGACAGGACAGTGTGGTGTGTAATTTAGACACTGTTGTGTGTTCTCAGCAACCAGATGGCAGTAAAGAATCCTGCAGGACTTGATGCTATCTCAGTCTGGGGAAATGCATTTTTATTCCATGAACTGTACTTTCTTGGCTCCAGCTCAGACAATTGTGGCTCTTACCTGCTTTCTGGTGTGGAGGACTTTACATGACCTCCTTGAAAAGCCTCACTGAGCCCCATCAGTTCGGAGGTGCTTTCCTCAGTAGAGTGTATGGGATAAACCCAGTCTGATGATTTTGTGGTGCCATTGTTGCAGAGATCAGGAAGAAAAGGTTTTCCAAGCACCACCTTGTTAAGCAGCAAAGCTCTGCACATCCCAAGAACTATCTCAATATTACTGTTCAGCTGCTACTCTGAGCTTCCTGTGAGGCCAGTTCTGGAGAAAGGCTGAAAACTTCAACAGGGATATGCAGGAACATGGTGCAGCTTCTCTGCCAAACCCCTCTTGCTGTTTTCCACCCTCATTTCTAACACAATACTCATCTGCAGATACCACTTAATCTCCAAGATTCTCAATAAATGTGATATCACAACCAAAACTACCATGTAACTGATTTGTTTCATATGTGAGTGAACACAACTCATTTCATAAGGCTCCAATTATTAGTAGCAAAACAAGGATTTTGTGTGTGAAAAAATGAAGTTGAACATTCATCTTCTGAGACATGAGACAACTATAGTGGATTTCCATGTGCAACTAACGCCTCAATTCTTGCAATACAAGCTGATTCTAAAGCTAGTACTTCAGCAGATGAAAAACACCACCTCAGATCAGCATAGGCATCTTTTCAACCAGAAGTCCATCTTGGGATTTTTTAAATTTTACTGAATTACTAGAAAACCCTTGATATATACACACAGTAACATTTCCCAATGTCTGCATGCTTCTAACATGTTTTGAACTTCAGAAACCATTAGTGCATAGAGAAGAAATCCAGTTCTATTCCCCAGCTATCCTAGGCTGTCTGAAAATCTAAGTCACATAAAAGACATTCTGTCCAGGAATGAATGACGTAATGCATTTCTTTGAAAGTAGCACATCATCAAATTCTCCTCAGCAGCTGCAAATCCATTTCTCTGAAATGGCCAACTTTCTCTCTAGATTTTTTCACTACAAATTTCCCAAGAGATGAGTAGATTCACAGGTACCCTGATTCTTCGTAAAACAGCAGGAAAAACTTGACCAATTAATTACATTGGCAGCTCTATACTGCTGTAATCTAGTCCAAATGGAGAGATGCAGTCAGATTCCCCAGGAGCCAAAATTATCCATGTTCAGGTTAATTCCTCATAATCCTCTAAGTATTATGCTCTGACTTGTCCAAGCTCCTCCTTACAAATCTGCTCCAAAAACAGGGAGGCTTGGAAATGCCATCCACTACCCTCCATCAAGTCATACTGACAGATTTAGTTACTGACATCTGCCAGTACCTCATTTTAAGTGCTGCTGCTTAATTCCCTGCTGCTCCAAACATGAAGATTGAAATGAAGAAACTTCACAAAAAGATGTTAGTGGACATTGCAAAGGGATTTATCCCACTAGGTCACTTCTTCCACTACAGCATTCCTGCAAAAGAGTATTTGGAAATTTTCAGTCCTAGAAAATTCCTTGAACACTGAAGAAACCCTTCATAACATGGAGAAAAGGTGTCCTGTCAGGACACTCAGGAAGACAAGTCTGGCAATGTAACTTAGCACTAGTCTTGGATCAAAAATTAACAGTGAAAACTGAGAGGGAGTCAGACAGTCCTTCCCAGCTTTTACCAGGAAGATTTTCATCCAGGAGGCACACAGGAGTCCTTGAGGCTCTCAGTTCCCTCAGTGTGATCCAGAAGGAAGGGTGGAAGCTTGTGGAAGTTTCCACTGAGTTTGCAGAAGGGCATCCACAGAGTGATCACATGAAAATGCCATGACAACTAAAACCAATGGTAAAAAATTGGAATTCCTGAACTATTCCACAATCCAGAACATCTTCAAGAGAGCAAAACACTACCCTCTCCCCATATTAATGTGATCTTTCTACTAAGGGAGGGGAGCCTAACCATGCTGAATCATCCATGCCATAAATACACATGTATGTACATACGGCCCCAAAACCACTTAAGATATTTTGTGCACAAAGCCTGCCAGCACTATTGGTGTATTTACATGTATAAATTGAAAATAACACATTCAGAATACACAAAATTAAGGTTTCAAATCCTGATTTACTTATTTAGCAGATGAGATTCCGGTGTCTTAGCCACTTACACTAGTTGTACAGTTAGACTGTGCCTTTTCTTTCTCATTCCTGAAAATCTGTATCATTATGAGTTCTCATTACACTGTCAATACTATTTCCTGTGCCTGTAGGTCTTGCCGTGAAACACTTTCCATCAATCTTGCTAACCCCTTCATTACAGCATCATTTCAAAATTCAAAGTTAGGAGTACAAACACAGGTCTACACAATTTTATTTCTGGATGGCAAAAAATGAGCGCTTGGAAAATACAAAGGGAAGAAAGCAGATGGAGAAAAATGAAAAATGAGCTCCAAACAATGCATCATTTTCCGAAGTGGTTCTTATATTTGTTCCACAAACAATATAGAGCTACCTTAGGGTTTGCCTTATGTGCATTGTTACATTACTTTATCACCAAGAGTGTTTGTGTCCCTTTTATGAAATACTCAGAGAAAATTATATTGCTGCAACCTACAACTATAAAATTGTATATACTATGGAAGCTATAAAATTTTCTAATGCAACACAAAACATTGTAGTTGTCTCAATAATTGTAACCTCAATTAGCATGTTAATATGGGTAACAGTAAGCCCAAAAACTTGTTCAAACTAAGGGAACTGTAAACAAACTATTGGGCTCTGTTTGCAGGAGTGTTGCAGTACAGCCTGAAGGTCACAAAACAGGGAAGAGAAACCCCACACAAAGCACTGCAGCTCCTTGCAGCCCTGGTATGAAAATGCTGTACCAAAGAGTTACCGTTTACAGTTGTATTTATTTTGTTTGCTTCCTATCTTAACACCTGCCACCACTATATTAATTTTCAGCCCATAACTCCTGGAAACATCTCCATGTTCACATATTTTCACAGAAATAATGTTCTCTAGAACTATCACTCTTTTCAAAAAGTTGTTTAGTGTCAGTGCTGAAGAGAGATTTTGGGATAGAAGAAATATCTAAAAGCAAATGAGCTCCAAATACATAAGACCTTTACACACAGCTACTAGTCAAAAAAAAAGTGTGAATGCAGACTTAACTTTTTGCTTTTCACAAATTTTGTCATGTGGCTAAGCTGGTTTAGCAAGTGCTCCTCGATATTCTGAATTTAGATTACAAGGCCAAGAAGCAAAAGTTAGTGGCATCACCCACAGCAAGTGCAATCTTCCCACCTGAATCTTCCTGTGCTGCCAGCTGGCTCTAGCCTTTTTTACCACCTCTTGCATTTGTATTTCATACTTCTTCATATCATATTTCTATTCCCGAGGATAACCAAGATGAATAGGGCTCAGTCTTTTCTTTCCCTGCATCATCTGTGCCCTCACAGCCTTCAGCCCAGTGTTTGAACATGGCTCATTCTGAAATTTGTCCAGAAAAAATTTAGTCTAGGCCAGAGAGATAGAATAAACACCTGACCCTGAAAAATCAGCATTTGATCATATGTGCTACTGGTATGCATGGGAGCTTTACCTTTATATCAATAAACTTCTAAAACTCTTCCTCACTAGCCTCAATTGTAAAAAAAAAAGGAAGCTGGTACAGTTCATTTTGGAATGGGCATGCAGAAAGATGCAGCAGTGCTAGAAATCAAACCAAGACCTCCTGTAGCTCAGTTCACTGCCTTCATCTGAACATTGCAACAAGATCTCTGCACAGGGCACAGGACTCCAGCTGTGTGCAGCACATTTGAGGAGCAGGGTCAGCTAAATGTGTACCAAGTGGCATTGCCAGCCAACAGGGCTCTGGCACTCACTTATACCTTGGCTTTGTCAACAGGCCTGTTGATTTCAGCACTGAACTTAGGAGAGAATAAGCACAGGATTCACCACCCGGGTCTCTGTGGATATCCAAAAAGCCATAAAGCTGCAGTTCCTGAGGAACATAGTATTTTATGACTTGTTAATGACTTCAGATCTCAAGCTTACCATTTGCACTAACACTCATTAAATTTAATATTTAACCTGGCTGGCTAGTTGCACTGCCACTGCTTTTTCTTGTCAGAAATCAATTCACTCCCCTTTCTACCTTGCTCAGTCCCCTCGCTCAGGTTAAACAGCCTTACTTGCAGGCATTACTACCTTAGAGGAGAACATGACAACTGAACGTGACTATGGAAATAGGTTTTAGATAATAGCCCTACAAAAACCATGGGGGAGCAGCTTTAATTCAGGGGGTCAGGGAGGCAGTGAACTTTCTGTATAGACATCTGAAAGCAGGGTTTGCAAGTCCAACACCTCCAGCATGCCTGGGTTTTAATGTCACTTCAGCTGACTAGACAACAAAGAACTAGAAAACACCTTCTAGAAGTCTTAAACATGGCTGAAAGACCAACAGAGCCATTTGAATGACTGCACCTCCCACGTTTCTTTTTTAATTACCTATTCCTCAGAGGCTGGCAACTAATAGTTCCCTGCATTGATCCAATCTGTCCCAGCCACCTCTCTTGACAGGCTGCTACAGCATTGCCAGCATTCATTATGTCCCCAGTGATACACACTAGCTCCATTTTCACTTTGAATGGGTTTGTCTCCAGCTACCACATCCACTTCCAGCTTCAATTTCCATTCAGTAACAGAAGACTAAGTCAGGAAGATGCTGCCTTGATATTTACTTTTTTCCTTCCTGAACCTATACAAAGTCCTATAGCTTCAGCTCAAAAAATGTTATTTTTATCTACATCGGGAATGTTATGCCAGCGCCGTTTTTTGAACTGCAAGTGGAGGACTAATTCCCTGCTGTATGAAACCTCAAGAAAGTACAGGGTGAAAGTTTTTTCAGGAAAATGACCTGCTAATAATTCTCATTAATCATTCATTCACTTTTATTTAATAAGAGCTGTTTCAAAATTGAGCATACCAGCAACAGGGGCTTTCCCGTCTCTTACTGTTTTCAGGGCACGTGAGTGGAGAGTCAACTTTCAGATAAGGCTGAGCAAAGAAAGCTCATTCCTTGCTCCTTCCCAAGGACAGACACAGTCCCATGAATGTGCACCAAAACCAAACAGAACATGTTTAAACCTTCACTCAATTTTTGTGTCCCTCAAACTGGGGACTGAAATAAAACATACTGCCATATGCTTTTCCAGCTTCAAGAGCTCTACTCGACATTCTTTTAATTTTCTTCCAAGCAGATCAATCTGCAACAACATTCTGCTGTCCAAATTAGTGTCAGTAAGAAATTAATACCTCTCATTTGGTTTTCCATGTACTTGGTCTTCACTAAATCTCTAGCAGCCAGTGGTCAGGAACAGCCCACTACAGTTACCTCGATCTAGTGCAGCTTTCAAAGTGAGTCCACAAGAAGGAAAATATCAGATAAGCAAGGTATTAACTTCCATTTCATTACTAGTTTGTCCCTATGACTGCAGGCATAGTAAGAACATGAGAGCAAAACTATTTGTCAAGAGACCACCATCAGGGTTGGACCCCATGGATACCTCAAGAAAACAAAAGAATAGGCTTTGCTTGCTATGCTCTATTGTCAAACATCTTCAACAGCTCTAAAGTTGCTATTTACCAGTATTTACAGAGATTATTCTTAAGAAGGTTGTCAAAGTTTGAGAAGAAAAGGCTAGTGACAGCAAAAGGAACGTCTGAGTGTGTAACATTTCCTCATTGTGAAGTATTGCCTGAAGTGCTACAGACTAAAAAAATGAAAGACCCGAAGGCTGGACTCGTCTTCACAGTTTATTTTTAAAACTGAGTTTCTGCCCCAATCCTTCAGCTCCCACTGCACAACTGGAATCATTAAAAAATGAATCATTTGAGCAATTCCCACACAAATATTAGAAATACTAAGATTTGGTCCCTCTACTCGACATGAATGTGAACCAGGGCTGTGACCTAACTCGGCCTTCTTGCTTCAGTAAGCACAGACTCATTCTTACTGAAGAACACAAACTTTTCCCTCAGCACTTTCTCCCTGAGGACACAGGCCACGGAGGAGGGTGAGCTAATTTTGTCAGGTCTTCATGACAAAAGAGTCAAGGTCATTTCATCCTGCACAGATGCTGTAGAAAATGTCTGGCAGTACATGATTTCTGACATTTGAAGCAGCACTCTGATTCTGCTAATGTGAACAGTTGTACTGCATTTTTTGCCAAGACCTGAATTCGGCTCTGTATAGACCAAGAACCAGCAGCCAATGTGGGAAATAGAGCAGTAGAGTTCCTTTCATCTCCTAGCACCTGCCTTAGCCACTCTTTGCAGACCTTCCACATCTGATCCAATGCCTGGAGTCTCCTTCTGTTCAACGCATTGTCTTGTTAGAACACCACCCCACTCATTGATCACCTGTCTGGCTGAGCTGAGTCAAGGAAAGGCCCATTCCACGCGAGCTAAAAAGGGGTTTATACTCTGCTCCCCACTGCAAACCACTCTGCTCCTGAATTCCAAGTCACCTCATTTAGATCAACTTGTTTATATTGACCAGTAAAACAGCTGAGTAATTTTGTTGCTAATATATTTAAGTCTACACAAAATGTTTTAAATATGTAATTGCGACTTGGTAAGCTCATGCTGCATCTTAAACCTTCAGTACCACAAAAAAATACACAAGATGAGATTTTATTCCAGTAAATGTCAATTTTTACCCCCCTTCCTCTGGTATCAAATGGAAACATTCTCAGAAAAACAAGACTATTTAAAAGATATAAATATTATTTTTGTAAGTGCTTCCATAGTGACATGTCATAGAAAGGCTGTAGAAAAAACCTGTTTTCAGAAGAAGTTTGGAAGGCATTACGTCAGAAAGCTACCCACTGAATACTTTGATAATGATTTTAAAAGGATACTTAATTCAGTGATCAACACTTGAGTGGAGCAAAGCCCCTTAAAGGAAAGCCTTTTTTTCACTCCAGCCTTCTCCTTAGTAGAAGAAAATTCCTTTCTTAAGGCTGAGCCCTCATACTCACAGCACAAGTGTTCCCTGCTCTCATCACAATGTACCTAACCCCAAAGCAGCCCTTGACAACCTGCCAGCTTCTTTTGCAGAAAAGAAAGCTGATTTCTAGTTTGCTCTTCTTCACAGCAACAATGCTAATTGAGCCAGCATATAAAACTCCAATTCCACCTAAGCCTGTATTAAATGCCCTTCTGGTTTCCATTCCTGGATATTTATCAAAATGTAGTTTAGGGCAATGTAATTAATTATGCTCTCCAATACAAAAAAAGAAGGTAGCAAGAGATGCCCTCATTTAATCAGTCACCCACATGTGCTGAGAGATGATGCATTCTCCTTCTAAAAGCTACTTCTGTCTCTGGGTGACCTCTGCCCTAAGAAAAAAGGGACATTGACTCTGCATAATTGTTTGCACAGGTACACTATCACATTCAAGGATGTACATTAAAATGTTCCCTAGCAACAAACCTATCAGCATTCTTTAAATACAAAGAGGAAATATTTTTTCCTCTAGAAGTTTTTTCTGCTTAACAGCAGCAGACAGAATATTGAAATTCCTGCTTTACACAATGTTCTTTGTACTCTAGGCTACATGTTAGGAAAGTAATGGTACAGTTCAAGTACTTCTGAAGGCAAAGATAGAAATCCTCAGCTCCAGGTTACCAGATCCTTGCTGCACCACTGTTCCCAGTTGTGGGGATGTCTCAGGCCACAGCATTTCACTCACAACTGTACAGCACAGCCCACAACAGCCTGATGGGGCCACCCGCCCAGGTAATGAACAGAAGAGGCAGGAATGACTTTGTGGGAGGGGAGAACCTCTCCTGCTGGCTTTGTTGTTGGAGACATGACAGTGTCAAACTGCAACTTCAGCAGTTCTGCCTGGTGAAGGGAAGCCTTGCATCGGACTGAAAGCCAGAATTCCTATCAAGCAGAAATGCACGTTTTAAATCAAGACAGTAGACATCCTTTCAGCATCAACCCAGGCTTGAAAGCACCTAAACCATGGATTCTTCCCAAATAGTACTGTATAAGTGCCACTCACCTTGAAAATCTTGGCACTCTATCCTTGTTTAGGGATTTGATCAAACAGCTTTCATCATCAAGCTACTGCAGTGATTTATGATTATACCTTCTTTTACTTCTTGAACTGAATTGTAATTGTCTCTTTGTTTCTAATGCCCCACAGCCAAGCATATGGACATGTCCTTTCAGCAGCTGGGTTAACATTGCTCTCACCTCTGTTTCACTTTTCCAAAGCATATCCCTTTATAACTTATGGAAATGTACCAAGACACTGTTCTGAACACAAAGCCCTCTCTTCAAAGCTCGCTGCCTAATGTTGCATTGCTAAGTAGAAACTATTTGTGATAAAATAAAGACAGATTCTTAACTACTTCTGAATGCTAAGCCTTATGCTGGGTGGAAACACTCTATGCATCTGTCAGCATGGATGCTGTTGGCACATTTTAATTCCAGAGCTCTTCAGATGGAAACCATACTTGCAATTTCCACTGTCCCCATGCACAGACCCCTCAGTCCAGAGGCTGTCACATGTGAGGCTGCATGAATGAACAAACTCATCACATGGCACCAGCACATCATGGCCATGTCACCCTCTGGAGACATTAGTTCCCTTCTATACAAAGGATGACTACCAATGCCAAGAATGGAAACAGCATTTTTCTGGTCAGGGCAACAAGAAAACATCTGTGATACTGGAAAATACTTTCTCCCCTATATTTCAGTAGTTTTGCTGCTGACAAGAAAACATGCTGGCAGAATAGACCAGGACCTGTATGAACTCATCATTACCCAGAAACCAAAACACAGCTGGCAGGTCTAATTTTAGTCCACTAGCCCTGACAGTGCCCTGCTAAAACACCCTGCTTTTGTGCCAAGGAAAGTAATGCAGAAAGGGCTTTTGCTAGAAGCTGAGAGGAATTTTATATTGGAATTAAAAAAGATGTAAAGCAGTACAAAACCAGTTAAGGAGCGGGGGATGACCTTGACAGTGTTTAATTAAGAAATACACAAGTAGCTCTGGAGTAGCTGGCCCTGAACTATCAGAGCATTGACAGGTCCTCTGCTTTTGCTGTGGGAAGTCTGGAGTGAGAAGTCCCTTCAACCCTCATCCCTGAACTTTAAGGTACAGTGACAATACATTCTTCATCAAAGCTTTACTACAGTGTAATAGTTACAGAGAGAAACAAGATAGAAAACTGAATGTTACAAATTAAAAGCAGTGCCCAACTTGGAGTTTGATCATTTGACACAAGTTTACTCAACTCAACACTACACACACATGCAGGAGGGCAATCAGGCCCAGAGATTCAGGGATCCAGAGCTCAGAGAGCAGTACCAGTGTCACAGCTGTATAAAAAAGGCTGGTTTTCAAAATAGGCATCATAAACCAAATCTCGCAGTACAGTTAAACAGAAACGGGAACTCAAACACACTCAGCTACTGGAGCCTTTTTTCCTAAATGCAAAATCAAAAACAAGGGCAGCCAGTCCTTCTTTAATTCCAACATATAATCACTAGGCCTAGAACATTGCTGAAGGATACTTGTCTAACCTGTCCTCAGAAATACCTATGATAGATCCTACAGCTTTCTCAAGAAATACTTTCTTGTGTCTTTCTCCTAACATTAGGGATCATCTTCCATAAAGTTACAAGTTCCCCTAAAATAAATCCCATACAGACAACTACTTGACCCAGCTAGCCTGGAATAGACTTCTTCATAAATCTTGTAGCAAATATTACTTGCAATTAACCTACTTTCAGAACCTGGCCTTTTCCACATTAAAAACAGGTCTAGCATACTTGATTAAGCTAATCTGAAAATACCTTCACTTCAAACATGACAGAGAAACGTCCCTTACTTCTCAACCTCAGGTGCTTCCAAAACCACAAGCATGCCCCAAAACTTAGGAAAGAAATACGGCATTTCCAGTGCTTTAGCCATCTGCAGGGAATTTGCACTGGCTGCTAAGAGTAAAAAGTGCCCAGAGTGACCTATTGAGCATTTAGGAGAGCTGGTAGCTTTGCCCTACCTATTGGCATATTTTGCTTCACACAAGCCTTTAGAATACTGACTGAAAAGGTCTATGCACATCTTTAGACCTCTTAGTGGTTTTACTTCTTGTCTGAATGACTGGATGTCTCCATGTGCTGTGGAATTTGTCCTCTGCAGTGAAACCAGAGCATCCAGAATACACAAAGAAGTACTAGGTATAAGGTACTTACAGTCACATATTTTCCTATTTGGGGTAAAAAAAATGGGGCAAATCTGCATTTTGAGCTATTTGGATTTTCTCCTAACCACAGATCGCAAGAGCTACATAAAGCTTCACCTTGCAAACAGACATGGAATCCCAACAGAGGCACATGGAAAAGAAAATTCATGTTTAATTATAAAGATATTTTGCCATTTTCTCTTTCAGGCAGCCTTTCTCCAAGTACAGAGCTCAACAAGCTTATCTGGAGAAAAGGTGCCAAACTCTTAGATATTGCACCAATTATTGTATCTTTAAATTGATGTAAAATAAATACATTACGTTAGGATTTGTTTGGTTATCCTATTTGCATTAAAATCTAATGGGCTTAGGGCAAAACTGTATTACACTTGTCATTTCCAAAGAAAAAACTTCTGGAGTACTGTCTCATTTTAAGAAAAATCCCTTGCTGTGCAGGGTATAAGGCTGTTTTTTTATCAAGTTTCCATTGAACTCTAATTGGAATAGCATGGATAAATAAATCCACTCACCAGCTGTTAGTCTATATGCAAAACTAACATTATTATGGAGTATTAAATACTTTCCTTTTTATAGTAGTCTAATCCAAAATATCTGCTTTAGAAATTATATTTTTCATTAGTGAAATATAACACTGGATGTTATTTCTGCAAGGATATGTAAATGAAACAAACTTTCCTATAAAGCTTCATGCATCTTCACATGCACTGATTTTATTACATCTCTTGGCTTTCAGAAAAATGCATCAGTTGGAATTAAATTTGCTTCACTTACAGCATAATTGATTTCAGAAAGGTATTGAGTTGGGTTTGATATGCTCTTACTTGAAGATAAACAAGTCCAAACTTCAAAAAAAAACGTGCAAATCACCCAGTCTGGAAGTAGTGGGAGCTCAGCAGAACACAGATAGTGGCAGGTCAATACAGAACTGCACTACTTAAAAGAAAATCAAAACCCATGAAGTCCTATGGAACCTTGTTTTCCCAGGACAGAAAGCACAGAATAAGCCACTTTAGGAAACTTGTTAATCTAGTTCAATGTGAATGTTGTTGTAACAGTATGTGGGCACCTCAAAAGAGAAGCTACAGGTGTAGTCTGTCTTGCACATTCTTGCACCTTCTTCATATATTTTAATTGCCTCTTAATTTGTTCCAAATGTTAAAGGTGGTAACTTACTGAAAAAAATCACTGCACATCTGAGTTTAACTCCGATTTACCCTTTTACATAATTTAATAGTAAAACAGAAATTACAATTTTAAATTTGCTAACATGGTTCAACTTCATATAAACACGAGACGAACCACGCAGATTTCCGTAACTACTTGCCAATTCAGAAATACTATATTCCAACTGAATAGGAGCTACAAAAGCTCCATAAGGGAGCTACAGATGCATGCAGCACACAATGTCTTATAGGCTGATACTTAATGTCTCTAGAGTGAGATTTGGAAGCCACACCTAAGGGCGGCCCTCATTCTGTGAGAACTTCTTATATAAAAAATGCATCCCACTCAGTCACACAAACCCCAAACTTTCAAGTTATCTTTTAAACAAAGCATCTTTCTGATTTCTAAGAACAGCCTCCCAGCACAAGTCCTGCATTTCTCAATTTCTGGGAAACATTCAAAAAATACCAGAGTGATCTACACTGTGCTGTTCGCCATCAGCTGATTGTTTTCTACTTTTCTTTTTTTGCTTTCAAGCAAGACCTGCAACCCAGAAAAATTATTTTTTTCAGTTTATAAAATACTCCCAACAAATATTTCTCATTGTTTACATACTCGATTTTCAGTCCAAATTGACCTGGTAGGACTATTTTAGTTAATTAGTTCCTAATATGTACTGAAAATGAAATTTTAATCAAATTTTTCTTTGCCTAATGCATTTTTATCCATGTGCTGTTGCTGAAAATTCTGAGAGACGTAAAAGTCTTGCCCACATGCAAAAAGCATGCTTAGCCTTAGATTAGTACTTGCTCTAGAAAATCATGAAGTTGCAGCCATCAGAAGTCTTCAGTTTAGGGGCAGCAAGTCTAAACTTCACTTGAGACACAGAAGCACCAATGTGCTTTCCTGGAAAGCACTACACTATGAATTTATTTGCAGCTCCTGAAAACCAATTCAGGAAAAAAAAAAACTAAAAATCCACACAGACACAACCACTCCCCCAATACATACAGAGACAAGATCTGTTTTCCTTAGTCCCACATAATCTCAGATTGCATTATCAGCTCTGGCCCCACGGAGGGAGAACCCTTGCATTAATGGCCTGGAATCTGTGCCTCCAAGAGCTCACAAGTGTGAAGGTGCAACTTCAGCAACTGTTTTCCAGCACTGCTTTTTCAAAGAATTCATCACAGGGAGTTTACAGCATTAATTTTAATGTCCTCTGCTTAGCAGTGGAAGGACATCACTGCTATCATACCTGTTCTATTTCTTAAAACATTTCACTCTGAGATATATATGTATTGGAAAACAATAGCTTCATTGAGTAAACTCCATTGCTATTGCAAGCAATATGCAGTATGTTCCAACCATCGTATTTATATGGAAATTAGACTTCCTTTCGAAGGGGCATGTTTCCATAAACTCCAGTTGCTGGCCACTGAACCTAAGCATTTCCCTTAAAATCAATGCATTTAAATTTGAGATAACATTTTTTGCCTTGTGCTGTTCCTCACAAGCTGTTTTACAAAAGCAGGGGCTGGTTAGTGGTTACAGACTGACCTTTTTCCCCGAAAACAAATTGAAGCAAATGGAGTATTCTTCGATTTTACACATTTCTACAATGAAAGAAGCTGATGAGAGTATGAGTGAATCTTAGCACAATCAATTCATTTTAATCCCCAGAAAACTTCAACACAGGAATAACATTAAAAAGGCAGCCAGGCAAGCAAACTACAAGGAGTCCCAAAGGTGTCTCAAGCTTTTCAGATTACTAGACAAATCAAGTTTTCCATTTTTACTTAGGAGAAAACTCAGTTCTGTTTAACTCAAAACTCAACCCCTTGCAAGAAGACAAAAATCAAAGCAATTCTTCAGAACAATCATGAGTTTGATACAAGACTAGTGGTTGCCAAAAGGAGCTTTAAAACCATGAATTTCCCTTCTCCTAAAATGTTCAGTGTCTTATGTAAAACAGAAGGGCTCTCAGCTTCTCCATCCAGAGACAACCCATCACAGATTACCCCAGTTTAGGGTAATATTTCTAGGAATATCCAAGTAGATCATCTTGCTCACCTGATTTACAGCAAGCAGATACAATAAGGATCAATAAGTGGCTTTTAATGAGCATTATGACATTACTTCAGTCCTTCTGCATGGGGAAATGAAGAGGAATCAGTTATCAACCCAGCTGCCCCCAAATATTAGAGCTGGTTTACACCTTCCTAAGCCAGAGCACTGCACTCAATTATTGTTTAACTCAACAGTTTTCTCAGATTACACTCAAAACACACAAGCAAATTTTTACAATACGCCAGGGAAAATTGCTTCTGGGACTTTGTAAGAAGGAAAATCTTAGGAGGTGACTTGAAATCCAGCTGGCTTAGTGGAGTTTAAGCAGCAATGTCCCACTGCGGCAAACAAAAAGGTGACAAGGATAAGCAATATGTTGCTTCGCTCCTCTTTGTTTATGCAAATGGAAGAGAACACTTTTCTTAAGCTTTTAGTTCTTTGCTATTCCTTACTTTCCTTCACATCGTTGAAGTGCAAAAATTATGTTTAATACATTCAGTATTGCTGTGTTTTGATCTCGAAAGGAAGCCAAACCAAGTAGAAGGAAGTGGGATTCATGGCCAGTGGGCAAAACCACTTGTGCAAATACAGTTTCATTTATCTATT